>CM070033.1:59562007-59573385 GCA_036250615.1 Ptychadena robeensis | reverse complement strand
CTCTGTCAGTTTTGGGAGATTAGCTTATTCTAAGAAGTCCTTTATTTTATCCTCAAGGTCGTGTATCTTAGCCTGTTGTGTAGCCACATTTGTGTATAGTCTTTTATAAAATTCTTCAAAAGTTTTCAGAATCCCTTTCGGGTCATTAATCATGTCTCCTATTTTATTTTTAATTACATATGGGACCTCCTCCGCTCTTTTTGTTTTCAGTTTTCTTGCCAATAATCTATCTGCCTTGTTACCCTTCTCATAGTATTTCTGCTTTGTGTATAGAAGCTGACGTTCAATCAGCTGACATTGCATACAGCTGACATCGGACTACAGATTCTGTTTGGGGCGTATATATTTACAAGGGTGATCTTCTGGTTTCCCACTTTCCCTTTTACTATAATGAACCTTCCTTCTACATCTGTTTCCAGCATTGATACATCAAACTGGATTCCATTGCTCATTAATATGGCTACCCCTCCTCTTTTGTTAGCTGCATTCGCCTGGAATACCGTTGGAAATATGTGTTCCACAAATTTAAAAGATCCCTTATTATCGAAATATGTTTCTTGCAACAACAATATATCCACCTTTAATTGTTTAAACTCTTGTACTAATAGCCTTCTCTTCCTAGGCGAATTCAATCCCTTTACATTTATGGAAACTAGTGTGTAATCTGTGGTGTTTTACATACCCCCTGCTTGGTGGATTTGGATATTGTCTCACCCGATCTGTCGCCTGGTCTTTTTGGAGCGGAGGTCTGTCATTACTTCAGCCACCATCCCGTACCACTCGGCCTCCGGGAACTTGGATATCTTTAACATGTTGGTTATAGGTCTGGTTCACACTATGCATTTTAGGCACATTAGTAAAGGCATGTTAAGCTCATTATAAGGCTCACATTATATGCAACATATGTAAAGCGGATAAGTATGAACCAGGCCTTATTGGTATTCACTACAAGCCCATAGGTGAAGAGCCAAACTAATAACTACTGTGCATATATGAGAACCACTGCTACTTGAAAGGCATTTCTGGCTATTATATTCATGTTTGCTGTAGAAAATGGAGAAATTTATATAGTTACTTAAAGTTTCTTGTAATTATAACAAATTCCCCATGTCATTTCTGAAAATTGGAAAAAAAAATCTACCACCATCAAAACCCCAAGAATGTGTTGTCTGATCTACTTTAGGCTTGGTTCATACCTATCCGTTAGGTAACTTGACTTGCATTTTCATGTTTATTAGGTTTTGGACATGCTCAACATGCCTTGGCCAACATATGTTAAAACAGATAGGTGTGAACCAGGCCTTAGGTATGTAACATAATAATGCCACCCACACTATATAATTAGGTCCAAACTGAAGTCTTACCAGTACAAGTCAGGTTCTAATTGTTTCTGTTCCTAAAATAGATGTTTAGGTCACTAAATCTCATATAAGACATATATTTCTTGCTCGTTCCGTTTCAGTAGTCATTTCAAATAATTCTCATTTCTAAGCTGTATTCCTTGACAAAGTGCAAATCATCAAAGTAAAAGCGATGTCAGCTGATTATAACTGCAGCTTTCATTTAAGTAATACCTAGTGATCTTTCCATGAAGGTCCTTGTTTAGATATTTCCTGTTAGGTGACACCAATCTGTCCCTGTCACCCATATGTGCTCTTGTGCATAGTCACCTTGCCATACCAGGTTGCAGTGGAGACTACAAGTTGAACAAAGAGCACTCTGACACCATTCATTATTTTCAGCAGAAAATTTGCTCTCCAAAAAAAGATATAAAAAAGAAAAGAATAAAATACATATGTTTCTTATTAAACTAAATGTGATTAAGTCAGAGACAATTAATTCATATATTATTGAATATGATTGTGTATTACTAGGTATCTTGTGTTTCATAAAATGTACAAAAGGCATATATGGAGACTATGAGACAGGAAAAAAAATTGGCATTTCTTCATAGCATGTTAGCACTCAGAGTTTGAATGTTATAAATAACTGGAAACGTATATAGCATCCTCAGTGACAGGCACGCCACACGCCAGTGTTGTCTCAGTAAGAGACCGCAGAATGTAACGGGGAGAGAGGAAATGAAACCTTCAACAAAGCACAAGATCTTGATGTGAATATTCTAACGTAGCCGGCAAGATTGGTGACATGAGCACAGCACAGCTCTATTTTTAACATTAAACCATATTGAACATCGTATTAGCAAGCATATGTAGTCATAATATAATTGTTAATGTGACAAATGACACGAGTCACATTTCTCTGCAATATTCTATTATTGTCATTGCAGTGCAAGGAGAATCCATACTATAAAAAACTGAAAAAATAAGAATAACTGATTATATATTTCTTATGTGTATTGACTTATGTGTAAAGTATCTGACCCTGTGCATGAGGGTTCTCAACACTAGGGTCATAGGTTCTTGTCAATCATTTCATCATCAGTCAGAAACTTTTGTGTGTGTCGACCCATTGCCCCCCCCCCCCCCCTCCCTCCTAGTCCATACAAAGCCCCGCTAGAGATGGAGCCTTACAGAGATGTAAAAGTGGTGGCAATCAACAGGCGCCTCCCTCCCTATCCCAATATATACAGAGACATGTGGCACTCCCTTACCATTCCTAGAAAGCTAGAAAGTGTTCAAATTCTTTCTATAAAAATCTTAACTTCATATTAAAAAGACAGCACACGTTGCAAAAAATTTTTACCTAAAATTACTTGAGTGTAACAAAATATCTTTTATACATAAAGGCCTAAAAACTATGTCATCCTACCGCAAAACGAGGCATTACTGGACAATAAATGTCACGGAGGTTTGCATTTTTGTGAAAAGCATTATTTTACTGTCAGCTTATCTTGCATATTGCCTGTTTTTTTCTACTTCCTTGATAATAGAGTTTAATGTGGTTGTCCAGATATACCATATTGATGTACAGCTGATGGGTTTGGCACAAGCACCTCTATTCTTATAAATGTCCTTTGCTCAAATGTATGTATATAGCATATCACTATTTATAACACATGTCCACACAAGGTTTGCCATGAGTAAGTGATGAATAGGATGAAGAGACCACATGATCAGCTTATTTGGAACCATAATATTGTCATAGAACACAGAACTGCTAGTGATTCAGCTTTACATGTTAGCTGTTGAACGGCAATAAGTTTGTGCCACTTTAAATGACAAACAGACAATGCAGGGTGGGAATAATACTGGGACTGGGGTGACATTTAAAATGTGGGCATCAGACATTTTTGAATAGCTGAATTTGCGATTGCAAAGCCCTGGAACATGATATCATCACCAAAATTGCTAGAGATGTCGAGAAGGTTTGAAGGAACAATTGAAAAAAAATGCTATAGCATATGTAATATCTGCATAAATTAAGTTCAAATTTGACATTTCTACTTGAATTTGAACTTAATCGATGCAAAAAATACTTAATATATTAGAGCAATATTTTCTGTTTTTGTAGGATACCCATAACCCTTCTCTACATCTCTGGTGAAGATATAATGCTCAGGGGCTTTGAAATGAACACAGAGTTGAACTAGTTAAATTTTAAAAAACAATTCATCCATCTAAAACGTATGATGAGTAGACAGCTAGGTACCACCTTTAGCTATCCTAGGTCATGGTCTCAAACAAGTAACTTAAGGAACAAACATTCCATTCTCATTGTTACTATAATGAACAGATATAAAATGATTAGGTCAAAGATCCCTTTGGGTAATTATCTATAATCATTTCTATTCCTTTTTCATTTCCTGTCTGTTGGGTATTTAGAAAAAAAATCTAATTACAAGGTTATGCCGTATCTGGATGATTCCACATATGCATAGGCTAAATGATTTGCATATATAACTGTTCTCCTTTTCAGCATGGTGATATTAGTATATTTGTTAATGCTTGGCTATAAACAAAGATCGCTGTTTAATTGCAGGTATCTTACTGCAAATTGCTTTTTTCATTATACGTATAAACATTTTATGAAATGCGTACAATTCTTCTTTTATTATTGCTTCACAAATACACAAAGTCTTCCTCGGCTGAAATAAAACCTTTAAACTTTACGAAATGGATTTGTATTGTGAATGGATGACTCCAATGAAGTCACTTTAAAAAGCTAAATATATTTTGTGCAATAAACTTTTAAGTCAAGCAATAAAGTTGATATTTGTTCCTTCCAAGGTTTAGTGAAGAAGAGCCCATTTTATTTTAGGCCGATATTGCCAAGGCTTAGTGGAAAATCCATGTATATATTGGGGTGGTATTAAGCCAAATTGCTTTCTTAACATCACAACCGCCTCTTCTGTATTTTCTACCCTTTAGGCCAGAAAAAAGGAAAAGTAAGTCCTTACTTCCCTTATTTATGCTCATTGCTTTGCCCTTCACATCCCAATTGCAATAAATGGGTTACAGAATACAAGGATTTTGCACAGGGTACAAACATTTGCCTTGTTTTAAAAATCTTATGAAATTACTCTTGTTCTCAGCAATACCAGCATTTTTACTTTGCCTCCATATTAGGCCACAGATAAACTCACCCTTGTACTTTATGTCCCTTGCTTGCTGACAAAAAAATCCATTATATGGCCAGTTTGTAAAAAAAAGCCTTACCTGTAATAAGATAATACTGTATTTCCCTCATCCCTCTCTTCAGAAAACTCTGTGACTGTAACAGCTTCTCTGTCAGGAACTACAAATCAGTCACCTTATTATGTCCCTTTTACAAGCCTAAATATTTGTTGTAACCATTTCAATCATTTAGTTGGCATCATCTAATGGCCAAACTCATCACTGCAGTTCATAAACCCCCGGAAGTCTGGCATCTACAGAGGACTAAATATGGTGATTGCCACAGATGAAAACAAAGCACTTAAGTATATATATACACATATATTCAGCTGGTATTTTAGAGCGTTTCCACCATTGTAACAGGTCAGAGGTAAATAAACATTACATTTATTAATCTATTTTTTTTTACATTAGGTTCATTTTAATGCAACCTAAGAGCTATAGGCTAGGGGTTGCTTTCTCACAACAGAGACCCCAGTAAGAAAAAAGCCTGAGCAGCACAATTGTGAAATCCCCTATGTTGACACCATATGTCAAGAGCAGTCAGAGGCAGTAGTTCTTTGGATCATACATAGCTGATACAGTGGGACAAAAAAGTATTTAGTCAGCCACCAATTGTGCAAATTCTCCCACTTACAAAGATTTGAGAGGCATGTAATTTTCATCATGGGTCAACTTAACTATGAGAGACAGAATGGGGGAAAGAATCCAGGAAATCAAATAGTAGGATTTTTAAAGAATTTATTTGCAAATTATGGTGGAAAATAAGTATTTGATCAATATGAAAAATTCATCTCAATACTTTGTTATATATCCTTTGTTGGCAATGACAGAGGTCAAACATTTTCTGGAAGTCTTAACAACACACTGTTGCTCTGAAGAAATCAAACCAATAATAAGAAAATGGAAGACAAACAAGACCACTGATATTTTCCCTTAATCTGGGGCTTCATGAAAGATCTCACCACGTGGGGCCAAAATGTCAAAATTGGCTTCTGTCATAGCCAAAAAAGGGGATGCAACACAGTATTGAGATGAAAGTATTGATTTCCTGGATTCTTTCCCCCCATCCTGTCTCTCATAGTCGAGGTGTACCAATGATGAAAATTACACGCCTCTCTCATATTTTTAAGTGGGAGATCCTGCACAATTGGTGGTGTTTTCCTCACTGTATACAATAACAGCTGCAAGCAAAGATGTGCGTAGGCATATTTCAAGTGAAGGTAGATTCTTCAGGATACTACACATACTACAGGTCTTTTTCAAGGTAAAAGTTTGTCTGTCCCAACCATACATTACTATATATCTATAATATTGGCACATAGATAATTGTAAAAAATAAAACCTATAGTGTGGAAAATTTGCCAAATGTAGAGTAGGGGCATGTTTAACATATTTAACGTTTTTCTTGCTGTTGAACTTGTTAAAATTCCACCCAACCCCATATCTGTCATTGACACCAAATCAATAGGTTAGATCAATAGGTGTCACCAGAGCAAGAAGACACCAAGAACAAAAATTGCTGACAAAACTGACAAAACACTTCTCCACTCCACTACTAAACATGATTAATTTACTAATTTAATAGATGTCCCACATAAGTATGGAATGGACATGACAACTTTTCAGGATAAAGGAAGTGGATTTAATGACACTGAAATACCAGAAACCTCCACCAAATAGTATTAAAATCAATATATAACATGTGGTCTCAAATCAATGTTATGCTTTGCCAAAATTAATTAGTGATGTCCCAATATCGACCTTTTAGAAAAGTCCAACGTCCTTCTGTTCACGGGAAAATTCGAATTCCCCGTCTTTTCATGGGGAATTTAAATCGGGTAAAACCGGATGTGACATCAGTGACATCACTTCCGGTACATGGAGCGCATTGTTCCATATACCGGAAGTGATGTCACTTTTCCTCATTCCATGTATTGCATTTGCCTGAATTTTCACCGGACATGAGGTATCTACCCGATCTCCAGTTATACATTTTTTCCTCCGGCCGGATCTTTCCATGCCTGATCCAGCCGATAGAAGAACAATAAACTCATTCTCGCTGGTGAAGGGGGAGGGTCAAACACCTGTACTATTCACCAGCGAGATGAAAAGCGAACATGTGATATTGTGATATCTGTGGACAGTTTGTCCATCTCTACAATTAATGTATCTCAAGAAGAATATGACTGTTTGTTTGGTTTAAGGATGAACACACGTCATATACCTTGATTTTTGCAATCGGTTTTATCCACCATTATGATATAAAGGGTCAAATTGGAGCAGAAAAAGAAGGCTTAATTACTCAGGCTGAAGTCACACAACAGTGGCTGAACACTTTGTACAAGTGGCTGAATGGTGCTTTCCAGAAATGGAACATATCAACTAACCCTAAAAGTGTTGAGTATCTTAACTCAAAAACATTATAACATTATTATATACATATACATACAGTGAACCCTTGAATTACAACCCGCTTGACTTAAAACCAACTGGAGTTACAACCAAAATGATAGTTTGAACTTGCAACCATCAAGTCTTGACTTACAACCAGAAATATGGCCAAAGTCAAAATGTATAGTGTTTGTAAAGACACAGGATGTCACAGAAGCATTTTTAAGCTGCAGTCTGAGCCCAGATACACATGTCCTTCTTTTTAAACAGTAACCACTTTCCATTCCATCCTCTCTTCCTAAAAGCCAAACATGTCAAATAAAATGGGGATTACAAATTTTATTTCTGGTAAATTAGGCACATTTAAACACTTTTTGGAGAACACCAGGAAGATTTTGGTGTTTTTTTACTATTGTCTTATGGGGAAAATGGCCTTGACTTAGAACCAACCCTTGGAAACAAATAAAGCTTGTAAGTCATGGGTCCACAGCACATTGATGGTATGGTGGGGCCAGGGTCTCTGAATAATCATGGAACATTAATACATCCAACAGGAGCAAAAATATACCGCAATAACAAAGTGCAGATATACAGCAATATAGACAAATAGTTATACTACTTACAAATAGATAGCAAATAGTTTTTTGTATATCTAAAAAATCAAAGGGGTGTTTATTGTGCACCAAACAAAAAAAAAGGTACCTATCACAACAACAGCATATGTTACCTACATTTTAAAGGTTAATTGAAATATTTCATATTCTCAGATGTATAATTATATATGTTACATAAAAATGAACATGGATAATGGATATAAAAATTAAACAAATACATACAGTACATCTGGAAAGTATTCACAGTGCAACACTTTTTCCACATCTTACGTTACAGCTTTATGGCAACTTAAAAATGTTTACTTGAAGCTTTGGCAGATTTATAAAAAACATTGCAAAAAAGCACATGTTTGTAAGTATTCACAACCTTTGCCATGAAGCTCAAAATTTTGCTCAGGTGCATCCTGTTTCTATTGATTATACTTGAGATGTTTCTGCAGCTTAATTAGAGTCTACCTGTAGTAAGTTGACACCTCTCTATATAAGGTCCCACAGTTGACCATTCATGTTGGAGCACAAACCATGCGTAAAAGAAATTGTCTGTAGACGTCTGAGATAAGATTGTCTTAAGGAACAAATCTAGCAAAGGTTACAGAAAATGTCTGCTGCTTTGAAGGCCCCAATGAGCACAGTGACCTTCATCATCAGTAAGAGTAGGCTGGCCATCTAAATTGAGCGATCAGGGAGAAGGGCCTAAGTTAGGGAGGTGACCAGAGCTCCAGAAATCCTCTGTGGAGAAAAGGACAATCTTTGATCTGAATGTTGGCCTTCACATTTGAAGCAAACCAGGCACCATTTAGCACCATGCCAATACCATCATGGTGAAGCATGTGGTGAAGCATGGTGGTGACAGTATCATGTTCTGGGGATGTTTTTCAGTGGCAGGAACTGGGAGACTAGTCAGGAAAAAAGGAAAGATGACTGCAGCACTGTACAGAGACATCTTGGATAAAAACCTTCTTCAAAGCGTTTATGACCGTTTATATTTCAGCAGCAGTACAACCCTAAAGAAAGAAATTAATCTCATGCATTTTGGAATAAGGCTGTAACATAACAAAATGTGAAAAATGTGATGCGCTGTGAATACATTCCAGATGCTCTGTACTAGAATATGTGCTATAGTGTATTAGGAGTTAGCCTGAATAATCACATTGCCCCAGTACACATCCACACACTCTCTCTGACAACTGACAACTGTCAATGCTGTATCACCCATCCCTGTGCTGCTGCAAGAAATATTCAGGATCCAGACACATTTGACGGTTATTTGTGGACTTTGCTGATAAAGATCTAGACATCAGGTCCGTAAGGGACGAGTGAAAAATAAAGGGGTGCAGGGATTTGGGTCTGACACTGGGAAACATTGCAGGGATTTGTTGAAATGCCTCACAGAAAAAAGCCTTTAGCCTCCACAATCTGGACAGCTCTGACCGCTTGCAAATTACTCTTGTGTCAGCTGTATGTGTGACAATGGAGTTCCGTGATAACAATGCTTTAACACCCTGACTGACAGTTATATGCAAGGCTTAAAGGCTCAATATCCTTCATCCCTTTTTAAAAATTATTATTCAGTTTACAAACCTGTTTTTCTCGCTAAGTAAGCCTGAAATGTATTATCACTATCAGACTTTCAAAATATATATTTTTCAACAGCAACATTCACTTCCTGAACAGAATACTCGAATTGTAATGATTGTGATTTAAACGAGGATGTGGTTTTATTAATAGGGTCAGAACACTGTGCCTCACAGATTCTTACTGTTTGAAATAAAGCAACAGCCATTCCACATCTGTCTTCATAGTTCAAACAGTTGTTAGATATTTTATCATCCCAATAAAGCATCCCATCCCTAAATAACCGCTCATTTCAGGCACAATTCCTTATTTGGAAAAGTTATTGAAGAAAACAATATTGTGGTAAAATCTACAAGCGGTCATGTTAATTTGTTTCAGGATTACATAGTTGTATAACGGGGATGGAAAAGGCACAAATGTTATTCTTAGAACCCCTTAAACCACTTTTTATAGAGTGTGTCTGAATGTGCTTAGGTTTTTTTATGTAAAATGTATATGGTCTGTAGTGATGGCCAAGCTTCGGCCAGGTCCATCCACGAACGGGCGGATCGGACTTTAAAGAAGTCCGCCGTCCGCCTGTTCGGGGGCAGATTCAAACTCCTCACCTCTTTGAATCTGAAAAACCGGATGTGACATCAGTGGCGTCACATCTGGTTCCTGGAACGCATAGTTCCTGGTTGCGATACCCGGATGTGACGTCACTGACGTCACTTCAGGGTTTACGAGCTGGCTGCTCACTAGAAGACTGGCTTCATGCCCGATCTTCTAGTGAACAGATTCTGCCTCCGGCGGCATTTGGCTGCTTCTGATCCTGCGGGAGGAAGAATAGAGAGCTCCTCTTCGCCAGCGAACAGGGCATTTCGAACACCCGTACTGTTCGCCGGCTAGAAGGAGGGCGAACATCCATGTTCGCGGCCGAAATGTCCGCCTTGCAGGCAGTTTGGCCATCACTAATGGTCTGTATATATACTGTAAAGAGTGTAGTGGGCAGGCTTATGTAACATACAAAGTCAGGGGTCAGGTATATGTAATGTTAAAAGAGTATTTAGGATAGGGTCAGGTGTGTATTATGTTAAATAAATATGATTGGTCTACATAATGTAAAGGGTGCAGGGGGCAACTTTATGTAACATACACAGTGCAAGGATCAGGTTATGTAATTTTAATAGAGTTGTTAGGACAGGATCAGGTCAGGTGTGTTTTGTAAAATGTATATTGTTTTTCTATATACTATAAAGAGTGCAGGGGGCAAGTTTATGTAGCATACAAAGTCAGGGGTCGGTTGTATGTAATGTTAATGGAGTAGTTAGATTAGGGTCAGGTCAGGTAGCATTATATAAAATGTATAGATGGTTGTGTTGCTGGACTAGTGGATCAGGTGGTGTCAGGGAGTGTTTTTAATATTTATGATGTCGTAACAGTGCAGTAGTCAGTAGTGATAAGCGACATAGGCAATATTAAAATTTGCAATATTTCGTGAATAATTCTACTAATATTCGCATTACCTTCGAAATGAATGGTCACATGTGCTATCCATGGCCATAAGTATCCCAATGCAGAATATGGCGAATGTTCTAAATTGCAAATATCTGCCGCCATATTTGTGAAATGAGCGAATTCTCGAATAGCCGGTAATCGCCAAATATATTCACAATTCGAATATTTGAGCTCAACACTAGTAGTCAGGTGTGTGAAATGTAAAGTTTGCAGAGGTCTGGAGCATCTATAATAGTGCAGGACTAAAATATTAGATTTTCGAATATTTCGCTCGAATATCGCCATTTCATGAATATTCGCAAATATATCCTTGGATACCCACCGCCATTACAATTTTTTGTTACTTCTTCTGCGATCTGTTGTGATTCCCGTCATTGCAATGGATCACAATCATATAATCGTGATAGGGATGGTCGAAAAATTCGCAGTGCGAATTTTTAAGTAGAAATTTCGCAAAGTCGAATTTTGATGGGGTCATTTCCACTTTTCGCCAAAAAAGTTGAAAAACAGCCTGATATTTTGACTGAAATTTCAACTTAAAAAATTACTTTGCTTTTGATTTGCCGTGCCGCTATTTCGCGTGCAAGTATCGCCATTTTAATTACAATTTTCGCATGCGGGAGTGATTGGGAAAATTCGCATTGCCGGAAATTCGCATTGCCGGAAATTCGCATGGTGCTGGCTAACTTTGTCAGCTTATTGCAAAGCCCCTGAAAATGGT
>CM070033.1:59527632-59561907 GCA_036250615.1 Ptychadena robeensis | reverse complement strand
TCGATTGGGAAACTCGAAATTTAAGTAGAATCTAATTTTATTCATTTCGACCATCTCTAAATCGTGATGCAATTTTTTTGAAGGAAATGAGAAAATACTCTCCCAGTCGAATATCCAAGCTGCTTGACATGCATTGTGCATATTTGATCACATTGGAATTTTTAGATCGTGATCCTTGTCCACAAATGTGGATATTCAAAATAATGAATATCGAATCAAATATCATCCCAGGTATTTGCAAAATTACTTGAATTCGAATATTGCCTATTGTTTATGCAGCAGCCCAGTTTAGGAGGACCTCTGTCTGGACTTTCAGTTTAAGACTTGTTACTGTGGGCTTTATCCTAAAGACAATTCTGTTCAGTCAGTTGTTGTTCTGTGAGGCGAGACCCACTGCTTGGGCCCCGCAGTTTAATAAAGTTCCATTTTTGAGCATTCACAGCCGCGTCTGTCATCTGGTTGTTTTGGATTGACGTCTGGTTGATACGTATGTCATTACACAGCTACTGCATCTCCACAGCAAACTGCTAAAATGCCCAAACAGCACCCAACCAGTTCCGTACCTGAGCATAACATAACATAACTGAGCACTCATTGCCAATGTACCTGCAGACTCTAGAATGAACAGTGGAATAGATCGGAGAGTGTAAAGGAGTGCATTTCTGGAAGATTTATACTTGCAAGTTTTATAATGAGATAAAGCATGAGGTACGGTTTTACATGCTTCCTACAGGCATAGCATTTCCACATAAGTATATGAGAAAACAACACCCACTTGAGTCAAATCAGAAGGAAGGCAACTGCAGGTCAAATGAATTATGAATGATCTCATCTTTAACTGAAGTCAACACAAACCCCAAACTTGTCAACACAGGCCTAAATTATAGAGATTTCACATGAACTTCCTGCTATTTAAGATGTTGTTCAGCCGTAAGTTTATCCGTTTATAACACAGAGGCTGTTGCAAAAGCTACATCTTCAATTTGCATAGTACTTTGGTGGCAGTTCCTTTTAGCATCTACCACAGAATAACCTATTGCAGTTTTAAGTTAGATAAATCTGAAACATTGACTTTAAATACTTTTTTCCAAGTTTCAAATTCAGCCAATTGATTGAGCCCTCAGGTGCTTTCCATATAGTTTATATACTCGAGTTTAAGCCAAATTTCTTAGCATCTAACAAAATGTGCTTTGTCTAGAGGTGAAAATTGCAACATTGTGCTGCCTGACATTGTGAGCATGGTATCATAACCAAAATTGTTGGCGATCTAGGAAAGGGTTGTGGAATTTTTTTATACAAATACCATAAATACTCAAGTATAAGACAAGTTTATCAGCACATAATATGCCCTGAAAATGCCCCACCCCCCTCTGCTTTTACACGAGTCATGGTCCCACTTACCTGTCTGGGTGTTCGCTCGTCTCCCTGCAGGCGCCGGCAGCCTTTTAGAATAGTCTGATGTGTATTCTGTATTTTATCTGTGGCATTCCCGAGCTCAGCTGGTGAAAAGTAAACAACCTTGGATGGTAGCACCATCTTGTGGACATATTGGTCATTTTTACGGGAGATGGTGGAATTTCAATTAGAAAACTCCACTCTGACTTCAGCTTACCTTCAGCTTATACTCGAGTCAATACGTTTTCCCAGTTTTTGTAGATAAAATTGGGTACCTCTGCTTATATTCGAGTATATACTGTATGTTGCTCTAACACAGGGGTTAGCTAGAATGAATATAGAGCAGCCAAGATCATTGTGGAAGCAGCTACAAGAGATTTCAGATACCCTATCCTATCCAATTTGTAATAAACTTAAATTTAAGAAAAAATTAAAACTTGTATTACATCAGCATGTAACTGGGTTAATCTCAAAGGCTAGGGAGGTTAAAGGAAGGACAGGTGCCTTGATCTTATTGAGTGGGCATCATGCTAAGATTTGCATACAATGTGTATAAATGTATTACTTGGAAAGCAATGGAGAAATTAACCTATTTATTATTATTATTATTATTGTCTTGTATTTATATAGAGATGACATATTACACAGCGCTTTACAGAGTGTATATAGTCATATCACTAACTGTCTCTCAGAGGAGCTCACAATCTAATGTCTCTACCATAGTCATGTATATGTAACTAAGTCATATGTCACAGTCTAACAATCATAGAATCTTTTTGGGGTAAGCCATCAGCATGTCTTTGGTGTGTACCAAAGTACCCAGAGGAAACCCACGCAGGCGCGGGGAGAACATGCAAACACCTTGCAGATAGTATCCATACCAAGATTTTTAACCTAGGGTCCTAGCAACTCATGACAATATTTGTCATTGTGTGTAATGTCCTGTTTGTGTTATAACCACACAAAAAAACTCCTCATGTGTGTAGGCTTTGAAACGATTTAGCACATTATTCTTTCCTCCGCACAATCCATTAATACAGATTGTTGTGTCTTTCCTAAACTTCCCTTTAACTCATTATCTGTGCTGCTGGATTGGAAAATGTATTTGTGTAATAACAAGGAAATAACTTTTCTAGAGAAAACATATACATATTTATTACAGAGTAATTGGTTTAGGAATTATGATAAATGTTTTAGCAATCCAATCCTTCTTCTAGAAAGTATATAAAGCTTCTCGGATTAAATGAGAACATTATTTCCCCTGAAAAGTGATCTGTCATTAACCTGTATTTATGCTGAGTGGATTCCTGGGATGTGTAAGGAAAGCGCTTTGCTATTTATATTAGACTAACATGCTGACGGAATAGGACGTTCCTGCACACTTAAATGAACAGCACAATTAGACATTCTTATGTAGGATTTATTAATGAGTTACATTCATTTTATCTTGGTAATATTTCCAGGCGCAAGGCGCACAGTTCGGCCGCAAACATGACATGTTCGCTTCTCTTCTCCCGGCGAACAATACCCACCCACCCCATTCGCCGGCAGGAAGAAGTTTGATATTCTATCAGTGGCCGGATCTGGCACAAAAAGATCCAGCCAGAGTAAGAATCTGTTCTCTAGGGACCGGGTAGAGAACCTGTTCTCTGCCCGGTCTCTAGTGAAAAATCGTCTCTGAAAACCAGGCCAACTCCTTGAGTGGCCCAGCCAGAGCCCAGGCTTGAATCTGATTCAACTTCTCTGGAGAGATTATAAATCGGCTGTGCACTTCCCATCCAACCTGATAGAGCATGAATGTTGCTCAAGAATGGGCAAAGCTGGCCAAAGATAGGTGTGCCAAGCTTGTGGCATCATATTCAAAAAGACTGGAGGCTGTAATTGCTGCCAAAGGGAAATCAACAAAGTATTGAGCAAAGGAGGTGAATACTTATGTACATGGGATATATAAGTGACTTTGCCAATACCTTAAGTAAATTTTTCACGTTTTCATTATGGGGTTTTGTGTGTAAAAACTGAGGAAAACAATGAATTTAACCCATTTTGGAATAAGGCTGTTACAGAACAAAATGTGGAACATGGAAGTGATACGCTGAGAATACTTTCCGGATGCACTGTATGGCTATGGTAGGGACATTAGATTGTGAGTTCCTCTGAGAGCCAATTGATGATATGACTATGTACTTTGTACAGCACTGTGCAGTTAAGGATAGGTGTTAAAAATAATATGTGTATAACGTCTCTATTGGACAACTATTCCGATATTTAAGACACATAGAGAGTAATGTCCTCTACAAGTAACCTCCTGGGTGTTTTTTTTAAAACCGCGCCACAGCCAATCGCAATTTCCTACCTGCCTGGAGGTCCCGTGCATAACTCCGGCGTCACTGGAGACGCTGGAGTTATGCTGGGAAAAGGCGATACCCCTCAATTTACATGGAGGTCTATGGCGCCGCCTACCCCCTCACTCACTCTGCAGTATTGGCTGAAGCAAAGCTGATACTGCAAAGATCCGCAAAGGAAAATAAAAAAGCTTTTTTTCTGATAGCAGGAGGGGTGTTCTTTGCAGACCTCCCCTGCCATTCTCTGACGTTTTGCCTTGCCAAAATGTAACACAGCTGCAAGGGTGTTTGGGATTTCTGTCCCAGGTAACCTTGTGGCTAGAGAGATCATGCATGCCTAGTCTCGCGGGATCTGTGATAGGTGATGAGTGGAAATAGAGATGCTCCAATCCTTTCATTACCAAGCAGCTGCAATGGATGAAAGTCAGCCCTAGTTAACTTAGGCCAAACACCCAGGAGGGTAATCACTTCCATGTTGTCAGGGTATCTACATCTAAATTGTCTTGGATTTTTATCTGGATCAATGAAGGAATGTTTTAGTACCAAGCACTGGACATGATGAGTGTTACCATTGATCAAGTTTGTTTTTGATTAATTCAGTAATAGTAAAGTGTTGTACCGTGTGAGCCATCAATGATTACAGAGAGCTTGGAGTTCAAGTGATACCGTTTATTGGCTAGAGTATGGAGCTAAGCCTCAGTGGAGAAGTTATTGTAGACTACTGCTCTGTAGCTAGTTAATTATGCATTACCTACATGCAAGTAGGATGCAATTCAATATAAATATTGCATATTTCACTGGTTGCATATTCATGCTGGTGTTCCATATTGAGCATTACCTTTTTTATTGCTATCTTTTTATAATTTATGTAAGTTTTATGGTTTCCGTATATGCTTTTTTATGCCATTTGCCATGTGGTTGAGTGACGTGCAATTTAATCTCTGTCATCACATTTACAAGGTACGTCAGATGTATATTTGCATACGTTTGGATACATGCTGAATGTATTTACATAATAACCTCCTTTGACTGCTCAAATATAGGTCCAGACACTTTAAGAATTGACACACCATGTATTCAAAAAGATTGATGGATTGATTTATTGTTGTGTGCACTGATGCATAGAGAGATTATTTTTAGAAGTTATACAGGTTTACAGCAGTTTGTACTTATTTAAGTTTTATTTATTCTCCACCTTTTTACCTGCTGGTGTCTATTAATTCTTTATACCGTAACTGCAGCAAACCCTTTTATATCACAATCTCTAAGACATATTTTGGCATAGTACAATTATAAGCTATGTTCCTTTGGAATACATAATGTATGTTTACTAATTTATCTCCTTGCAGTTGTCTTTCAGAACAAGTAGAAAATTGCATATATTTTCATATTCAGTTGGTACATTAGGATGCAAATAACAAATCTCTCAATAAAAAGGCCACCTATCATGGGCTTACTACAAAAACTGGAACTGGACCTAGTTGTTGAGATCTTGGATTCTGAATGGTGGGAAGCATTTATTTTAAGACATCAACGATCTGCCCTGGCCTGGACTCAACGTTAAGGTTCATCAGCACTGCTTGTCTGATTCTGGCACAATGACTTATACTGGTGGAGCTGTCCCTCAATGAGGACCTTTAGACGGCAGAATTCTCCATTTACAATGAAATTAGAGTCTCTTCCTTATTGAAAATCCATGTTTAGCTTCTGAAAAAAAAGATATCCTCCACCATTTTCTTACTCCTGCCCATACAGTCATCCCTCTTCATTGAGGTTTTCGAAACCTTGCTCAATCGGAGAGAGAATGCAGGATTGAATAGCCTCGTGAATGTTGGGAAGATGGGTCATATGAACCAGTTTCTTTTGATTTGGCCATTGTTTAACCACCTGGCATTCCTGCCGTGACCAGGCCATCCAGTGCTGACCTGATAGTCTTGCACTGGACTGACCGGGGCCGTCTGGCAGAGATCGGAGCCCCGGCAGCACAAACTTGCCATTTCACGCTGTCCTGGTTGCTCCAATCTACTGAAGAGGCTTCTGCACGGAAGCCGATATCCCCCTCCTTGGAGTGACATGATGACTTCACATCAAGGCGGTGGTGGGAGATTTGAAAGTTAATCGCACAAAAACTGTTTTCTATGAAGAAAACAATTTTCAGTGTGTTTCCCCATATGTGCCCCTTTGAAGTTAACCCTCTCTCTCCTGGTGTGATGCCACCAGGTACATCACACCAGGGGAGAGAGGGTGCCAAAGGGAATTGTACTAGATACAGTGATAACTGTACCCAATACAATTAAAAGTACAAAGAAACACATTTCCAATTGAATTAAAATTTTTATTATAACAAAAAAACCAAACATTATTACATACTGTTTTGAAATCTTTTATACAAAATAAGTATTTTAGAGATTTTATCATTTAAATAATACCTTTTATTGATTTTTTTTATTTAAACGTAATTTACATTGTTTGTTTCCAACATTATTATATTCAGGATGTTTACTAGACCCTTTTACGGACATATTTTGGGGAATTACAGGCCTACAACATAAATAAAAAAAAATCATTAAAGTCTATGGTGTGCTATGGTGAGCGCTAGGGAGGTTAAAATTTAAAATAGTTGATTACTTTCTTAGCCTGGGCTGGTTCTTTCTGAATTTTTATGAACCATTTGCTCCCATTTCCCCTTCCTTATTTTCCTACATCCCTTCCTGCTGTTCCCTTCTCACTTTATATATTATACATTGGTCTAATCAACAAACATTGATTAGGGAGTCTGAGATCTGCAAACTGAACTATTACACCATCTGTTAGTGTACTATTGTTAACCTGTATGCACATTTGTTCTCCCTTGGATATTTCCTAATGTAGGCAGATCTTTGACAAATTAGACTGGTCCAGACCCTCTTTGTAACCAGGAAATTATGCTACATTTACACATTAACCGCCCAGTAGACAAGCTAAAATCGCATGTGGCATCTGGCGGTGAGTTTTCATGCTTTGGCCCGATTCAACTGCAACGGGGTTGTTTTTTATATGATCCCAGAGCCCTTGCACAATTTTGCAGGCACTCGTGAGAGGTAATTCCTGCTCCTGGCTGCTGTGGACTAAAAGCAGCCCGGAAAAGTGTGTAAATTTAGCCTTATTCTTCTAAACATTTTTGCAATGCTGTTTATTTGTCTTTTTAAAACCCCTTCCTATAGTCAAGGCTGGTGACCTAACATTAAACCCAGTCCAGAGCTGCTGGCAGTCTTTAAATAAAATGGTCACACTTTAGTCAAGACTATTTCGTTCCAGTTGTAGATATTGTGGTTATTTTGAAAGTGTTAACCAGAGCATTTAAAAGTTTCCATACTAAAGCTTTTGGAAATACCCATGCCACCAGCTTACCAGGTACATGAACACCAGAAGAATAACAGAGTTGTTTTATTTAAATCAGATGAATAAATAGCGAGCAATGATTGATTTGAAAAATAGAAGCAGGGGTTCCTTTACGAAACCCTTATCTTAAACCGGACACTAGTTCTATTAATTGGCAGATATTATGGTTTGACACAGGCCTTTAGAGATGGTCGATTTTTTTTTTAAAAATTGCTGATTTCACCAATTTCGAGTTAATTGTAAAGCCCCTGAATATGGTATCATCACCAAACTTTCTGGAGATATACAGAAGGGTTGGGGGTAAACTACAAAAAAAATCGGAATTTCCTCTTTAATTTTGAACTTAAGGTATGCAGAAACCAACTTGTGCTAGAGCAAAAAAAAATTTTTCAAATGTTCCCACAACCCTTCTCTACATGTACAGCAATTTTGGGGATGATACCATTTTCAGGGGCTTTGCAATCAGCTCACAAGGTAAGCAAGTCGAAAAATTCAACCATCTCTACAGGCCTTTATTGGAAGCCAACATTTATTTGGTGGCCCAGTCACCTGCAAGCCTGTCCTGAGGAATTATCATTTCTCCATTTTGAGAGCATTCCCTGCACCACCTCATCTTTTTTTTGGTGCTTTGTACTTTGTATATAATATGGAAAGAATTGTGTCGGTTTCCTGTCATCACCTGTCATCTTCTCAGACATCCAATCGCCTTAATCTGCTATCAGACTTAAAGTAGAGGAGCACGCACAGCAAGGTGGATAATTTTAGAATATTTGATTTGCGTATATATAATAATGTATGCTACAATCACCTTCCTAAAATGATATATTTTTGCTCTAATAACCTGTCATTTTGTTCAATCTGAAAGTGAGAAGCTGACAGAGGCTAGTGAATGTACTAGAAAAGAGACTGCCATCCCATTTCTTGTTACTGCAGCTACAAGGTGTCTCTTGTCATATTACTAGGAAAGTCAACAGTTCTCACGCTACATGCGACATTGAAGATAATTCTGGCAACACAGAACATTGCTTTATTTAGGGCAGCTGACATTGTATTCCTAGTTTACGTGCATCGATCCCAGACACCTAGATTTTTGAAGTCCTTTGATCCTTTAAAGAAAAAACAAATTGTATCTGCAGCGAGAAAACATCCTTGGCTATTATTGTTACAAATGTCTGAAAGTTATTTTTGATGTGATTTTTACATTTACAAGCTCAAAGCAGAGCTAAAGGCAAAATTAAAATGTCATATATGACACCGTCTAGCATTAGATTTTGTTTTTCTGGGTCCTCATGTAACATATTTTAACTGAATGCACCAGAATTCTCATGTAAGTTTGGCAATGAGACAGATGATTGATGTTGTTCTAGTAGGTTCTAGAAAGTTCTGGAGTATGGGGTATCTGCCCAGTAACAGGGGAGGAGCTGAGGTGTCATACATTGTATAAATATTATGATGGACCAGTTCAAGTAAACTATATTTATTAGTATATACATATATATATATATATATATATATATATATATATATATATATATATATATATATATATATATATATATATATATATATATATATATATATATATATATATATATATATATACATATATATATATATATAAATACTTCTACAATGCGACAACTAGTACGTTGGCTGCTATGCTGAATAGCCACCATGTCAGCAGCAGCAACATGCCGGGGGCGGAAGTCTTAATATGCTTATAAGCATTATCGGCACTAATTGGTCGGTAAAACACTATGAACTTGCCCGATGTTCCCAGACCAATAGAAAATTTTCAACATGTCCAATGAATTACGATAGAAAAAAACGGCAATTAGAATCATGTTTTATCTGTCGTACCATGTGGACCTGCACAGATTTCATGCCGATAAACTGCTTTCATCGGTTTTAATAGATCGTAATTTTTATCGCAGAGTGTATGGCTAGCTTTAGCCTTTGTTAGTTACATCTTTTTTCCATTCAATTAAAATGTATCATTTATTTGGATCGTTTGAAACCCAATTCCTTTTTCTGAATTCAGTCAACCAAAAGTAATCCAAATCAGGATCAAAACTATTGATAAAACTGTGAACGGTCTTTAGGTATGTATGAACAGCACTATTGGATTAGTTGACTTTTTTTTCCTGTTTCTCTGTGGTCTCCATGCAAAGCAATGGACATCGACTGTGGTTTACGGTCATGTCTGATATCCCTGTTTTTGAGCGGGATTAATTGGTCCTGCTCAAAAACAGGGATGTCTGCATAAGTTATGGGCCAGATAGATGGCCCTGAGCATGCACGGCGCTCAAAGTGGCCGTCAACCTGGCCCATATCTACACGTGCTTTAGGGTATTGAAGTACATGGCAATTATAGTGAGCAATCTATCTGAATATGCCTTTTTTTGGTTGTAGAACCCTGTTTATGATGATATAAAAAGCTAAATCAAACTAAATCAAAAATGTTGTTAAGCAGGGTACAAACGTGCAGATATGGGCTGCTTTGAGCGCCGTGCGAGCTCACGGCCATCTACGGCCACCGCGGGTCTCCAGGCAAAGCATCGGCTGAGCTGGGGAGAGAGCTCTGAGCTCTCCCCAGCTCCGCCAATATCTGACAGCAGTGTGATGACGTCATCACGCTGCTGCAGGGAACATCGGACGGCTCAAATGTTGAGCCGTCTGTACCCTGCTTTAGAGTTATTTAACAAAGCTGTAGAGAAAGATCATTCAGCACAATAAACTAGTGTCTACTTTCAAATCCCAACCATGAGCAGGGGAATTTAAACATATAAGATCTTCCCTTAGATTTGATTAGATGATTTAAGTGAAGATAGGGATTCATTTAGCAATACAACCCCATGAGGAAGAAAATAAGAGTAAATAAAAAAGCCCATGATGAAAAGCCACACAAGTGCTGCAATAAATCCTTCATCAGCTTATCTTGTAAATTAACATATGGTAACATGAACTTTCTATCACTTATTCGGCAAATGAAGTAAAATCCACTGTACAAACACTTACATAATAGATTGTATATGCTGACAGGCTCATATGTCTCAAACCCCCCCATCCATCCAATCCCAGCATTGCAGGGGAATATAAAGTATGAAAGATTCAGATGAACGACTCAGCGCACACACAGAACTACTGGGAGTTTCCTAGTCTGTATTTATCAACACAAAGGCTTTGATTTGAGCTGAAGAAGCAGAATATTTTAAACCAACAGCTGTCTAATTTTATTATGTGTTTTTTTCATGTACATTTAAACCAACTCTGTAACAAAAAGACAAAATTGTGATTGAATTTTTTTTGTGTGTATCCTTTTATTATTTAGAATAAAAACACTGCAATAAAAACCCTTTCCAAATTAATAGACCATACTACCTGACCTCAGTGCAGCTTCAGGAAAAAGAAAAACAGGCTCATATGCATGTGAAAGATTAGGAATTGATTATTATGTTCTACTACTAAGCCATCCCGCTGGGTATATGTGTGATTCCAGTATCTCCTCATATTGTGTTGCATTGAGAGCCAATGCTACCCAACAATCTACCCAACATTTTTGGTCAGTGGAAGCAGATAAACTTGTAACCAGCAGGTGTGAGGTAGTGACCACAGGAACCACACACAAATTACTTTTAAACAGAAAGGAACTAAATAGTTTAACAGTAATAGAAAGGGAACTGTCCCAACAGCAAACAGTAGCACATGAAGAGTTAGAAGTCAGTCCTTGTAGCAGAGTGGGAAGTGCATGGTAGGAGATACCTGTGACTAAGGGGTTAAGTGTGCTGTGCTGGATCTCTGTGAGACACTGTAATATGATCTTGTTGCTGGGCAGAGCAAGGGCCTGATGTAACCAGTGACTTTTCCCTTGTCCCCAAAAGGTACCCTTGCCCTAGGAGTTGAAACTGGGAGGAGTGCAGAGCTAGGAAAAAAGAGACGGGCTCAGGAGGCAATGGCTGCTCCAAAATGGCTGGCATAGTGATGGCATGGATTGTGAAGCTGTACCGTGCTGTGGAGAACAAAGGTACCAGACCAGATCACACCAAAGTGATCCTGTGTATGGACTTATTTAAGACATTGTGCAACTGCATTGGGAAAACTACCTCCCAGATAAGTGATGATCTGTCACCTTGAGCAACTATCTGCAGTTGAGGTAACCCCTGATTAACCTCAGTGTGCCTAATGGAAGATGTGCAGCACATGAAGGGGGCGGTGACCCCCTGTTATATCCTCACCGCCAGTTCTTCACAGGTGTCCTCCATCAGCAAAGAATGTATCTTGCACCATCCCACTGTGTCCGGAACCAACCTGGACTTCACCCTGAGAACTGGCCTAACCACTTAGGAAGAAATGTGTGATATTCCCCTAAGAAGCCACCCACCCGCTTCTAAACTGAGTATCGCTGCATGGCTGGAAGGTCAAGACATGCCCCTGACTTCTCACTATTTCCCCTGCAATGGTACTGAGCACTGTGCAAACAGATTCCAGCAATTGTATATCCTCTGTGAGCTGGCTCCCCCTAGTGGTTGAAGGTCTAACAGCAATAACTTCTTCTCCAAGCCCATCTTCTCTCCTTACACCTAAGTCAGAAATTGTTGAAAATTACGCAGTATGGGCAAATCACCAGGGAGGTTGCGTCCAGACTTCTTACCAAAGTATAAGTATAAACAGCTCAAGATATAACTGCAACCTGTGCACCACCTGACTACTGTTGATTGTGAATGTTCTAATCATGAATTTTTATTGCTAATATTGCAAGAATTCCTGAAGATCTTAAATATAGTGTTATATCTTCGTAATCGTGAATATTCAAGATTTTTTACATCCAAACCTGTAACTGCCATGCCATGCGTTTGCGAACTGCGCATGTACAAGTGCCGATTTCCGCAATGAGGGTAGTAATGACCGGAGATCACAAATTCTCAAATTTATACCTTTATTGTGAATATTAGGCAAAAAAATTGCGATATTTTGCTAATATGAATATTGCCTATGTATGACACCCTCTTGCCACCATAACTTGCCACCAAGTCATTTGCAGAGCTTTTTAACCTGCAGAGAGTTTAAGCACCTAGACCTGCTGAGATTCTACCACCTCATCACTTTCTAAACAAAAACACTATCTAAAACTAAATAGATTGCATGTTTAAGTACCCTGTAATGAAAGCTACAGCGTATGAATGTCCTAAGCCCGCCATACACGTTTAGATTGTGGTCACAATTGCCTGGGCACCCTTTGTGTGCCGCTTTTAGGGCCTGAGCAGCTAGGGGGATCCGGTTGACAGCATCTAGGGACCACGGCAGAGGCTACCAGGTCACTGGGGCTGTCTGTGAACTAGCAGCCTCTGCTCACTGTAACAGCATGAAGGGAGAGGGAGGAGCTACTAGTACCCTTCCACCACACAACAGCTTTGTAGGGAGAGAGCCTCTGCAGCTGCAGACAGGTTCTGTGTTCTCAGCCCCATTGAAGCTGAGAAGTCATATCCAAAGTATTAAACCGATCTAAGAATTACGGACATGTTCATAATGGCTTGGATTTTGGCGGCCAATTTCAGCCCTTTAAGCTTTAGATTGGGCAAAATCGGGTGGAAATCGAAGCGTGTATGGCGGGCTTTAGAGCTTGTATTTAGAACTATTTTAATTTGAATGTATAATAAATGTAGGGATCACAGTGCCCATGAGCTATAGAATAACATTACCCATACACCTGATCTACTCTGCGTTAGCACGAGTTGATCTCCATTGTGCGGCTTTTTCACCGATGTGCCTTACAAACACCTGTGCCAGCTTAGATGCCACTAAGAAAGCCGAGATTTCGTCAACACAACAATAGTATGTCATCCATTTTCTTTTTCTCCTATTAATTAGTCAAGCACTGCAGAGCATTGATAATAGCGCACACCTCCCTCAACAAGGGAAACAATAACACAGTGACAACCTTTCATGATTATCCCTCTTATTTTGATGTATTATGCATGCAGTGTTTCTGTTTTAGCTGTTAAGTGGTGCTCTGACAGCAAAGATGAAAGGATTGCTGTTATCCACTTGACCCAGAAGCACAATCACAAAGTGCATTCGGAGTCCTTGATTTTTTTTCCTTCCCTGTTTATGACACAGAGGAGATAGTACACATCCCATTAATCTGGAGCTACATTAACTGGAGCAATTAATCTAATTATATAACACAGAGACTGACTTTTAAAATGTGCAGACATTATATGGCATGCTGTAAAGATTAATAGCATTTGACCAATAATGTGATGATTCAGGTTTGCCTCCATCAATTTATCTTGTCAACATATTATAGTAACCAATTTTATATTCACATAAATATTCCCCAGGATTACTAATAACATTCATGGGGAAATAGATAATGTATACAGTGTAAATGAATTTATAAGGGCAAATGTCTTTTAGGCTGTACATGATCGGTGGGTGCTCTCGCTCTGCTGCCAATTATGTGCAGAGGTCCAGCTCCTCAGTGTGGGTGGATGAGTATATAAACTGGAGGTGTAGAACGCCTTTCAGTTTCCTGAGCTAAGAATAAAAATGCATAATGTCTTAGAGCCCTACTCACTGAATTCACCTTACCAATGAAACTAGCCAAACCATTACAGTAACCGCATGGCACAAATGTTTTGTTTGTGTCAACTAAAAAGGCATCACAAAAATAAATCAAAGTACAGTTAGGTGGGAAGCTGGCTAACAATTGTACCATACAGTATTAGGGTCCCAATTGACTTCATATGTTTTCCTTATCTTTGTGAGTGTTTCCTCCAACCAGGGCCATTTCTAGCCTGGGGGCCCTATGCAGGCCCCCCCCCTGTCAACCTGGGCAATATGCACGTGCAATCCCCCCCCCCCCCCCCCCCCCCCCATGGGTCTTGGGGCCCTATGCGCCCACATACTCATACACATAGCGGAAGAAACAGCCCTGCCTCCAACATTTCAAAACATCCAATTACGGTAGTGAGGTTAAATTGTAAGCTCCTTCTCAAAACAGTTAGTATTAGGCTATATAAATAATTACAATGCAATGATGTTGTAACTGTATGTACAGTATAGGGCATTTTTTACTTTTATTTCTTACATGATTTTTTCAGATCAAGTCATTCATCACTAATGTCAAAGCCATGGCATCATCACACAGCAGCATCAGAGGAACACAAATGTCAACTTATTTGTCACATTAACAGTCAGAATGAAAACAAAACAAAACAAGCGGATAACTTGAATGTTGGGGTCAAATTAAGTGCAAAAGTGCAAAAAGTGGGAAAAGCTTAGCCTCTCTAGCAGTATTCCTGAGTGCGGCTCAGGATAGATTTACATTACCATTAACCTCCTGAGCATTGCGCACATGGCCCTCCATTAACATAGAGGTCTATGGCCTACCTTCTGACCCTTTGCACCACCGATGATGCCTTCGTGACGGACCCTCCGAGACAGGATTGTCTCAAGGCACGAATCTGGGGAAGGTTACATAAAAATTCTGCTGCTTTGAAGGTCCCAATGAGTAAAGTGGCCTCCATCATCCATAAATGGAAAACCACCAGGCTCTATTTCTTTTTTTTTTAACTTTATTTATGCATTTTTTTAACAAGAAACAATATAGCATTAAGCGACAAAAGTGGTAGTACAAAAATAATGATGCGCAGTAGAAGTACTTGGTTTGTACAATGAAAGATTACTACCAAAATACTAAGGTATTACAGTCGCTGTGCAAGAAAAAGTTTAAGGCATAATTCCATGTTCTACAGAGAGCAACATCACACCAAAAATACTTAATTACAATCAACAAAACATCTAAACCAAACCATACTCTCCATATTGTAGGAGTAGGTGGTTTCTGCTGTTGGCTGCAAGGTGTGAAAGTAGAAAGTATTGTACACAAAACAATCCTGGTGAAATGAAATGTGCAGGGTGAAATAACGTTAGGTGGTAGAAGTATCAAATGCTGGGAATTTCGAGTCTACCTAAGGTGCCACGTAAGAAGCCACTCCTTAGTGAGGCACATGGCAGCCTGTCTGAAGTTTGCCCATCCCCAGACTAATGAAAACTCTGATGAGACAAATATTGAACTCTTTGTTGTAAATGCCAGGCATCCCATTTGGAGGAAACCAGGCACCGCTCAGCACCAGGCCAATACCACCCCTACAGTGAAGCATGGTGGTGGCAGCATCATGCTGTGGGGATGTTTTTCAGCAGCAGGAAGTAGCAGACTACTCAAGATAAAAGGAAAGATGACTGCCGCAATGTATAGAGACATTTTGGAGGAAAATCTGCTCCAGAATGCTCTTTAACTATGACAAATACGGGGCAATGGTTCATCTTTTAGTGAGACAAAGACCCTAAGCACAGCAAAGATATCAAAGTAGTGGCTTCAGGCAATTTTGTGAAAGTTTTTTAGTGGCCCAACCAGATACCAGACTTAAATCTGATTAAACATCTCTGGAAAGATCTTAAACTTGCTGGGCATTCAATCGGAAGGAGCTTGGGTGGTGCTACAAAGAGGAATGGGTGAAATTGGCCTAGGATAGGTGGGCCAAACTTGTGGCATTATATTCAAAAGACTTGAGGCTGCAATTGCTGCCTAAGGGGCATCAACAAAGTATTAAGCAAAGGCTGTGAACACTTATGGATATCTCAGGTTTTCATTATTTTTAATAGATTTGCCAAAACCTCAAGTAATGTATTTATTCCATTTTGGAATGAGGCTGTAACATAACAAAATGTGGAACAGGGTGATGCACTCTCTATATAACATATTATAAACATAATCAATATATATGTGTGGGTGTGTGTGTGTGTGTGTGTGTGCGTGCGTGCGTGCGTGCGCGCGCGTGCGCGTGTGTGTGTGTGTGTGTGTGTGTGTGTGAATTATGCCTTCTGCTCAGTACTGCTCAGGGATGTTTGTCTATTATACTAGATACTCTTTTCTAAGAGTATCCAAACTATAAGGGGTTTGAAAGATTACAGACAATAACATAGAATCATGAAGCAAACGTTGGTGAATATATATACATAAACTACAGTAATGTTTACACTATCATACCTATTCTATTTCAAAAGAGAGTTGGGCAGCGGCGCACACAGCAACATATTGTATTGCTGTCTGATTTTTTGTGTAACACTGAATGTAGTCATATAGACAAAAAATATATAGCTCAGCATTTAGAAACATGCAAGTATATAAATACAGCGGTGACAGTGCGTGTTACATGAACAATCACTGTCTCTGCTCTTACCACTCTTGCCATATATCTCTGGTGGTTTCCTCCACTTACCCCTTGTCTCCTGTCCCTCGCCTTGTATTCTAGTTTATAGCACATACTGAAAACTCAGCTTGTTTGACAGTTTGTCATTAGGTAAGATAGATTCTTGCAATTTCTCTATTAGGCAGCAAACAGCCAGTGTCTTTTAAACAGGCGATTAGGCTGTAAAAGCTTAAGACCCTATAAGAACTGAAAAACCTACATTGTTCTCTCACTCTAAGACCATCATGAATCATATCATATCCATACATGTGGGACAGCAAGTAGAAAGTTACACAGGACCTAAACACATAATTATTATTTCTATTGTAACGTATTTTCTATTGTACTTTATTACACTAGCAGTGAAATTCAACACCCAACACAAACATTGGTCTTTCCTCTATGAGATCTTTACCCAGCACACATGGTTTCCAGTTTCTTCTCCTCGGCATTAAATTTATGTAGGTCAATGGCTTGCCACTCAATACCCATGTGTGTATTTTCCTTTCCCCTGCACATACTGCCACCTGTTATACCCTCTGCTTCTCTCCTGCACATATTAGATACAACCCTGTCCTTTGCTTATTTATTCACTGCACATCATATATCTTTTATTGTTCTCTCCAGCAGATACTGCCGACAACATATCCCATGTGCTTGTCTCTTGCACATAGTGCCTACCAACGTACCCAAATACTTCTCTCCTGCACAAACTGCTCACTGTATACCCTCTGTTCTTCTGCCCTGCACATAATGCCCAACAACATAATCCATATGTTTTCTCTTCTGCACAAACTGCCTACCATATACTATCCATACCATCTATACTTCTCTCCTGCACATACTACCCACCATCATACTATATATACATGTCTCCTGCACATACTACCCACCATCATACTATATATACATGTCTCCTGCACATAATACCCACCCTCATACTATCTGTACTTCTTGCTTACACATACTAACCACCGTCATACTATATACATGTCTCCTGCACATAATACCCACCGTCATACTATCCGTACTTCTTGCCTGCACATACTACCCACCATCATACTATACTGATGATTTGAGAAATTTTTTTTCCTGTATTTCAGTAAATGAAAAAGGCAAAATTAATATATGAAATAGACTGATTACATGCAAAGCATAATTGAAAAATGTTGGACTTTTGAAAAATATATTTATGCATATGTACTCTGGTGTGGGCCTCTTTTGCATCAGAAACTGCCTCAATGCGGAGTGGCATGAATGCCATCAGCCTGTGGCACTGCTAAGGTGTTAGATGGAAGACCAGGAGATGACATGGCTCCCTAAATGAATAGATGAGAGCAAATGTTGTATCTTATTTGGAAACCAAGGAGCCAGAGTCCGAAACAATAATGGAGAGTCAAACAATCCAAGATGTTTGAAGTCCAGTGTGAAGTTTCCACAGTCTGTGTTAATTTGGGGAGCCATGCCATCTGCTGGTTTTGGTCCACTGTGCTTCATTAAGTCCAGAATCAACATAGCCATCTACCATGAGATTTTGGATCACAGAACTTTATGGAGATGCTGACTTCATTTTGCAGCAGGACTTGGCACCTGCCCACACTGCCAAAAGTACCAAAACCATGGGATTACTATGCTTTATTGACCAGTAAACCTGCCTGACCTGAACCCCATAGAGAATCTACGGGACATTGCCAAGAGAAAGATATGAGACATGAGAGGGAACAATGCACAAGAACTGCAGGCTGCTATTGAAGCATCCTGGTCTTCCATAATACCTCAGCAGTGCCACAGTCTGATAGCATCCATGCCACTCTGCATTGAGGCAGCAGTTAATGCAAAAGGGACCCATACCAAGTACTTAGTACATATGCATATTTTGGGATTTTGGGGTTTTCATAAGATGTAAGCCATAAACATCAAAATTATAACAAAAAAGGCTTGAAATATCTTGCTTTGCATGTAATCAGTGTAATTCATATATTACGTTTTAAGTTAAATTACTGAAATACAGAAACTTTTGGATGATATATATATATATATATATATATATATATATATATATATATATATATATATATATATATATATATATATATATATATATATATATCTACTGCACATACTACTCATACTATCTGCACTTCTCTTCTGCACATTTTACCCACCATCATACCCACCATCATACTATATATACATCTCTACTGCACATACTACTTACTGTCATACTCTCTGTACTTCTCTCCTAAAAACACTGCCCTGCATCATGCTATATATACATCTCTCCTGCACATACTACCCACCGTCATACTCTCTGTACTTCTCTGCTAAACACACTGCCCTGCATCATGCTATATATACATCTCTCCTGCACATACTACCCACCGTCATACTCTCTGTACTTCTCTCCTAAACACACTGCCCAGCATCATGATATATATACATCTCTCCTGCATCCACGGTTATACTATCTTCACCTCTCTGGTGCATAAATTATGCAAGTTATACTATTTGTACTTCTTTCCTGCACATACTACCAACCACATACTATATATTCATCTCTCCTGCACATAATACCCACTGTCATACTACACATACTATATATACACTATATATACATCTCTCCAGCACATACTATTGACAGTTATACTATATATACATCTCTGTTGCACATACTACTTGCTGTCATTCTGTCCACTTTTTATATCCCCAACTGTGCTATTTCTAGATAATGCACCAATTATACATTTATAGATACATTATATACTACCTGAAATAAAATTTTCCCTAGCCTTAACCTACTCAGATCTCTCGATGTCACTCCTGCTTTGCAGTGGATTTTAGGTAGGTAATATAATTTAACATTCAGGTATTTATTCTAGCTGCATTTCACAAGTTGATGGCTTAACTACAGTGTATTCCGGCTATCTGAGATCTCACTGAAAGCTCAGCGATAGAAGTCTGCCGTTTCAATCAGCTCAGTACATAAGATCTCCTGTGTGCACCAGCACTGAGTCCTCTTGCTTGATTGATGACTGTACTCCCTACATTGATCATTTACTGAAGCTTTGTAAATGTTCTATTTGCAAGGTTTCATTTACAGCAGCTGAAGGGAACTGCTGCAGTTTCAGACAATTTGCAAGTTAAAAAAAGGTCTTAGGTAACTCTAATCAGCCTAAATTTTTTTAAAAATGTAAAAATTGTACTATTTTTGGGCTTTTAAAATGTATGTTACTATAAATATTATTTATAATACATAATAATATATGTGCAACAATATCTAAACATTTTCCTTTTTTTTTCAATTGTTTTGGTCTATGGTTTTACATAGGAAACTAGGTTATTTTTTTACAAAACAATATAACTAAGGAAAAATGGAATTTATATGTTACCTTGTTCTCTGTGTCAATGACAGTAATAAACATGCTCAATAAAACAGGCTCAACAGTTCTCAAAATACACTAAAGTGTACTACATACCTAAATTCAATTGAAATCTTATTTACCAATATCAGGTTACTAGCCATCTTGCTGTATACAGGCATCAATAATTCATGTGGATCTGAACCCAATTACTAAAAAAAATCTCATTAGCATTTAAGTTGGGGCATACACAGGTCGATGTTCATTCAATTGATGAACCTTCAAGCACATTGTGATGATGTCACCAAGCGGTCCCACTCAAAGAAAGGCTGGCCACAATCAATTCCCTAATAATCGACCACCGGAAACCCGCACATTGATCGATTGCTTGTGAATCGATTAAAAAAATCGGCCCATGTATACCCACCTTTAGGGCTCATTTACAAAGGCAATTTTTAACCATCAGGTAAACGTGCAAATAGCGCGCCAGGCGAATGCGGCATGAGGCCTTAAAATGGTAGTCTAAAATTACTTTCAAAATTTCTTTCATTATTATAATACCTTGTGTTTCCGGCACTTCCTGTTATGATATGACAATAGTCTCCCTGTAACTTTTTCTTTACCAGCTGTAAAGACAAGGGGACTTCATTGTTGGACTTTATTCTAAATTCTGGACTGACTACATTACTTTGATTCCTCTTCGGGGGTACAAGATATATATAAATACTATTGTTGGCTTTTAAAGGCCCCTTGTCTTTACAGCTGGTAAAGAAATGAAGGCTATGGTTTGGGGCATTAGTTGAAACTATTTGCTTTAACCATAAATATGTGATATATGATTTGGGATGTTGGCCACTATGCTTGGAGGAATGCGGTACCAATTATAGATAAATGAATGGTGATTTAAGCTGACCATTAATTAATTCATCAAACGTTGAATAAATTGTATAATTAACGCTTCTATCATTTGCACAGCTATTGCAATTGCTTGCAATAGATGTCGGACTTCTCCTTCCTTAGGATTAGTCAATCCATTGGTGTTGTTTGTAGTGATTACTGATCAAAAGAAACATTGAACTAAAGTCACATCTTGTGTGGCTAGCATTAGTGGTGAAATCTCCCTACAAATGAACCTGGTTCACTCTATCCACAACTACCAATAGTCTTAAGCCGGCCATAGACGTCCTGATCTATGGCCGACTTTAAGCAGACTCTTCACAGCGTGGTGATTTTTTTCTACGAAACTCAAGGTGGTCTCCCTTATAGTTGCGGCCGACCAACTTTTATGGGCTCGGCAGGAGCGAGCACGCCGGTTGGTCGGCTGCAACTATGGCCGGGAATCGGCCTGTCTATAGGGGGGGCTTTAGAGGTTGTCTTAATTGGGTGTAGTGGATGCATCAAACTTAACACATCCATGACACCCAATGGGCGGAATCTTGAATTCCCTAATTTCAACACAAGTTAAATGTGGGGATTTCAGAGTAATGAAGTCAAGGACTTTATCAATCTGTTGTTACAACATCATTTTGCTAATTAGCCATAAGAATATCCCAGCAGCAAGCAAGAGTACCCCCCCCCCCAACTATTATATATTATATATAGAGAGAGAGTTTGGAGTTCAAGTGATACCGTTATTAGCCTAAAGAATGGATCTGTGATACCCCGAAAGCTTGCTTCTCTAATGACTTCAGTTAGCCAATAAACAGTATCACTTAAACTCCAAACTCTCTATATTTATCTATATTTTGGCTAACACGGTACAACACTCTACTATATTATATATATACACATACACATATATATGATCCTGGTGATGATGAGACCCTGCAGTGTGGGAATGTCCATGCTTACATACTGGAGATGGAGACGTCTGCTCCTGCTTCCCTACACATACTTTAGAGTTCATGTTACGGTTATCGGAAGGAATCTATGAAAAATTAAGCTGTATACAACTGTGTATCATCAGGGTGGCTTAACCTTGTCAAGTATGCTTGAAAAAGGAAGTGCTCGGTGACACTCACAGCTAGAGACACAAGCTGATGAGGAAAACACACCATGAATCTCTACTTAAGACACTGCCACACTTTCACACAATGCAAAATGGAGAATTTAACCTGATGTTAAATGTCAGCCATTTCTCATCACCCTGCTTAAAAGAATTTCTTTTGGGCCACTTTGAAATAACTCTTCAGCTAAATTGGTTCTTCAGCTAAATTGGTTCATGAATTAAAGTTGCCTCTGTAAAAGAAATAGCACTAATCTGACACAAACAGAAAAATCCCTCTAAATAATCAAATAACAACAGCAGCCAATGCTGTGATATTCAGCTTCAGTTCAGAGATTTCTCCTGGAATCCTTTTTCTGACACTAAGGGGCATTCACATGGGCACCTGGAAACTCCTCATTTTCAGCCCCTGGGCGCTTTTTGGGGACCTCCAAAACGGAATCCAATATGGATAACATGTGGGCATTTGTGAATCGCTGCTGAGCACCTGTGGTAGGGGTGGGGTGGTGGTGTCATTTCTGGACTGTTGCCAAATCTGCCAAATCTTTTGAAATCATAATCATTACACAAATTACACGAAAGATCCGGATTCAAAGTTTACATACCGTTTACATACCTCAGTACTTACTAGCATCTATTGCCCCCTTTAACATAAATTACAGCTTGAAGTCTTCTGTTGTAGTTGTAGACGAGGCTCTTGATCTTCACAGATGGTTAAGCTGCCCATTCTGCTTTGCATGAACTGCACACTTGATGTTTGTAGCGCACACATTCCCAAAAAATCAGCGATCCACCAACATGTTTCATCATAAGCTAGCCATACACGTGTCGGATTCCATGTCCAATCGATTCATCATCCGATCGATTCCGGCGATTCTGCCGGGAATCGCAGGTGTGATCAATCGGCCAATTAAGAGTATCCATCGCAGCATACCACCTTGTCCAACGGATTCCGGGATGGATCCGTGTCCGATTGTCCACCTCACAACTGGCAACTCCCCCTGATCCGGACAGAATCGCATGAGAAAGACCAACATTTTGGTTCTCCGTGGGATCCGATTCTGAGCTCCTGATCAATCGGACGCGAACGATCGGACCAGGTGGGCTGCATGCGATTCCGGCACGATCGTTTCGCATGCACGTGCCCGGAATCGATAGTGCCGGAATCCGGTGCGAATCCGACACGTGTATGGGGGCCTATAGGCCTTGTTGACTCTCCAAATGTAGTGTTTATGGCCAAAAAGTTCAATTTTAGTGTCATCCCTCCAAATGACTTTGTGGCAGAAGATTTGAGGCTTGCCTCTGTGCTGATTGGTGGGACACTTTGTGGAATTTGCATAGTAAAGGCTTTCTTCTGCCAACTTTACCATTTATTGTAGTGCATTCTTATTTATCTCATGCATCTTGAAACAGCCACACCACGTTTTCAGAGTCCTGTATTTCACAAGTTATTTGTGTGTATTTTCTTGAATCCCTTACAATATTTCTGGCAGTTGTGGCTGAAATTTTAGTGGGTCTATCTGACCTGGTTTGGTTTCAACAGAACCCCGAATTTTTCACTTCTTAATTAGAGTTTAAACACTGCCCATTCACATAAATTTTTTTGATATTTTCTTATATCCCTTTCCTGTTTCATACTGAGTTCAACTACCGTTACCTGCAGATCCTATGACAACTCATTTGCTTTCCCCATGACTTAGATTTCAAAAAACCTTTGTGCAGCACTAGATGAAAGACACAAGGGAGTGTCAGGAGTCCAGAAAGTCATTGACTTTTATATAGGAAGATGGTTACCTTTAATAGATTCTAAAGCTAGGCACACACGGGTAGATTTGTAAAAAGATTTGAGTACGTGCACGGTGATTGATTGTACTCTTAAGCTGGCCATACACCTGTAGGATTCTCTGTCAGATTTCCTTCAGATCAGATCAGATCTACCAACAACCATGTAGTATAGTGTCCTCCCTGATACAATACATAGTGATTGGAAGGTGTAGAAAGGTCCTCATATTACATGGTTGTTGGTAGATCTGATCTGATCTGAAGGAAATCTGACAGAGAATCCTGCAGGTGTATGGCCAGCTTTATCTGCTTATAAACCTATAAATGTGCTTTCCTTCGAGAAGGATCAATAGAGCCTGCTCGAAGAAACTCGATTGAACGGGGTTCCAACATGTTGGAAAACCCCGTTTTACTTTACATGAAGAAGAATCTTTATGTAAAGTATGGGAACAGCTTTGGCTCTGCGTTCTTTCTCCACACTGAGCCTGACAGTGAGAAGGGTTTTGAGCCAGCACTCTTCACTCCTGAAACAGATGCTGAGAGAAGCAGGCTGAATGGATTTCTTCCCAGCTTCTATACCGTGTGAATGTGTTCTGATTCACACGGGCTAGAGGCTGGGGAGGAAAGGGCCTGGAGGTGTCCATTGAACAGGAATAGGTGTGCCCATGTGGTGCACATTGATTTCCGTTCAATTGATCCCCAATCAATCACAGCGTGGGAAGGTCACCACGCTGTGATTGATTGGAGGTCAATTGCACGGGAATTTACCCGTGTGCGGCTAGCATACCCCTTTTGTGTCAAGTTGTGTGCATGTTATCAGGCCAAATCACCAGGATGGGTCATTTGGGTAGTTAATTATGATTTAAAAAGAGCAAACACAGTTTTTTGACAATAAATGGCTTTAGCTAACCACTACCCGTGAGTGATAGAATGCCTTTTGTGTTATCATCATCAACATCATCATTCTCTGGAAAAAAATGTAATAATAAATTCTGCCAGGGTATGTAAATGTATGAGCACAACTATTTCTCTACCATAGTTTCCAAGTAATAGAAGGAAATGGTGATTGTTATGTCTCTAGCAAAAAAAGGTTTTAAAAGGATTGGCAGTCTAGGTTTGCCAGTAAGAATATAATTTAATTTAAAGTTGCTGGTTATGAAGATGGCAGCTGTGCAGGCAACTAGAGTTATTCATATGTGTGAATCGACTGGGCTTCTCTTCTTCATAGTGTGGTTTCCCAATAAAACCTAATGGTACAATGGCAGTGGTACTGTAGCTAAAAAGAAAGAGAAAAAAGATGGGTTTGCAAGACGTCTGAAGACGTGATTTGAGGACTTGTTTGAAAGTACTCAGTGCAGGAGCAATATTAATGGGTCTCAATTAGAGTAGTGACGTATAGATAATAATACTAATGTGAAGTGCTCTAGGCAAGGACAATTTCTTAGTATGATGGACTCAAGTAGAACAAACAACTGACAATAGGCGCTTATAAAACAAGAAAGAGAAAGAAGATAATGTTAAACACTTCCTCCTTCAACACACAGAACAATGCTTAGTCAGCACAAAGACAGAAAAGAGCAAAATAGGAATCTTGTCATTTGCATTTGAAGAGATCATCAGCATTATTCTGATAAAATTACATTGTACTATTCTGCGTGATAACATGGTTTTAGAACATCTTATTCTGAACTGTAACTAACCATTAATAGAAGAGGTGGCTAGTCTGATTTTTTCTCAGCTCAGAAAATTGTGTGTACTGCTGTAGTGTCGTGTAGGTGCAGTATAGCACCCTACTTACACGACCAGATCAACAAACACGGCTCATACTCCGAACAAACACAGCTAGTAGGGGCTATGTACAGTTTATTCAGGAATATTTACATACAGATACCAACTCCCAAAGGGCAGAGATGGGGTCCAGACTTGGGATCAGATTGTTGCCAAGGCTGCTACCAGCTGCTGTAACTGTGGACAGGGTTGCTGTAGGCTCTCACCCGAATGAAGAATAATAAGGACTTCGGCTGTCATAAGGCCTTTTAGAGCAGAGAGCCAAAACAGCGGGAAAACCCTTTAACCCTGTCCTTGCAAAAGGATGTTCCAGCAACTGGTAAACAACAAGTGTAACATCTATAATAAAGCGCTATACAGGCATATATACACAGCGTATTATATACAGTTTGTGGTCCTTTCTCGGGTCACTACACAGAAATCTGTAAGAGCCCATTTTATTAAATATTGATGGACATGCTCATATCAGAGTCATCTAGGTTGAGAAGGATAGGGCTATACTATGCGTTTGGATGCGCTGCCCCCATTTCCTCCTTTAGGGACACATAATCTGCCATGCTACATAGCACAGCCGAAAATGCAGCCCCTTTAAATCAATGGGCTGATGTATGACTAACATGCCTGGGCAAGTGTAGCCATAGCACTCGATAGATGACCCATTCAAGCGCAGCGTGATGATGTCACAATGGTGTCACCACACTGTGCTCGGGCACCCATCGATTGGATGAGATTCCTGGATCCTGGTCCCCATCCAAAGGAATGACATTCGATCAGGTTTTACTGACATGTCCGTTACCGCAACAGACTTCTCTACGAGCAGGAACATTTGATCCGGCTTAATGACAGGGTTGGCCGCATCTGGGTGTGTATGGGCACCTAAAGGGTAAAAGTGAATATACCTAGATACAGATAACATACAGACAAGAAGAGGGAACAAAGTGATGACCTTATCAGTGAACTTCTAACCAATATCAAATCCCAGCTGGGGACAGGTCCACTGTCCACTGGAGCTAACTGCAATATAGAAAATGAGGAGAGGGTCATGGCTGTCTTATCTGACAATATTGATAAATCTCTGGGACAGTGTGTACTGAGCCTGATTATTTAAAACACACTGAAATTATTAAAGAATGCATCTCAGAACCTTCTGCTACTACATTCTCCATCATAAACATATCCAAAGGATCATCTCAAGGAGTTTTCCCTGTTGTGAAGAAAGGAAAAATACTTTGTCAATGTATAGATTATCAACAAAATCCGATGCCCATTGCCTATGATTATTCAGCTTTCTAATCTCATTTCGGGAGTATATTAAATACCAGAAGGCCCAAAAAAGTTCACTTTAAATGTCCTCCAGAACTCCATCTGGCTGCAATTTCTACCACTGACCATTGGTTACAAAGTTGTTATTGACAATTTATTTTGTACTTTAGCTCTCAACTTTGAGATTGTCTACACCAAGCATGGGTAAACTACAGCCCACAAGCCATACCCGACCTCTTAATTTTTTTTAATTGGCCCCATTGCTACTTTGGTAATAAGATTATTTGGCTCCCCTCTGTTTGTTCCATGAAATAAGTAGAAATAATGCATCGAGGAGTCACACACAGGGGGCATGATAATGTCGCAATGACGGGCCACCTTTAGGCAGCACGGAAGGGTCACTTTTTTTACATTTAAAAAAATATATATATGGCGGTATGATTATTTGTTCATTTATTTTTTGTTAAAAGTGTTACAGGAAACTTAAACAAATTAAGTTTAAATTTCCCACTTGCCCTAGCCCTCACTGCATTTCATGCGAGGACTTGGGACACCTATGCCAAGCCCCTTTTACAAATGAAAAAAGTTTGCCCACCCCAGGCCTACACTAACTGGTGACTGCTACATGGCTTGATTTTGCATTTGATTCCCGAATGATCACTAGCTGTCGCTCCCCACCTTGAATATTTGATCCCGCTCAAACAAGATTTCTATGGAACAGGGACCAGACATGATGGTAAATCCTTGTTCAATGGCTATTAGTTTGGATGGGAATCCTCGATCCCCATCCAAAGTATTGGCCAGGGATCGAGCCCCCAAAGTGGCGTCTTTTGATTTTCGCTGCAACTGCATGTGAATCTATACTTGTATGGCTAGCTGAAGATTACTTATTTTGGTATCTTTTTAACCCATGGATGAAAAAGAACTGAATCAAGTTCCTTTTTATTTAGTATCACAGCCTAATATCAGTCAGAAACCTTTATATTTCTAAAGAAAAGACAAGAAATCAAATATCCAACATTAAGCATGACAACAGTCTAGCTATACAGTTGAGCCCCCGAAATATGTTATTTATTGCTTCAATTGCATATACATTGGACTGTACTTTAGTATAGATAATATCTAGACAATATATGAAATAATGAAATGGTGGATATAAGTGTTTATTTATGGCTCTTTGATTCTCAGCCTTCTGCAGGATGTAATATCTGATCTGACATTCAAAAAGAGCTCCTGACTCACGATTGCCCAATAGTAACTAGGCAGGCTCAGTTTTTTTAAGACATAAAAGTGGTAAAAGTAGACAAACAATATATATTTTTTTGTAATTCTGAGAGGTTTTGTATATCTGCACAGCAAGTTGCTGAAAGTCACAGAAAGGCTTAAAGTATAGAGTATGGATTTTGTTTCTCTGCTGGCAATCTGATAACAATATCTTTAGTAAGAAAAATTTGTATTACTTAGCCACTCAGAAATAATTTGTGTCATGGTTTGGTTTCTGAAGAACACAACAAACAGTCACTTTGATAAAGTTCTTCTATAGTCACATGAACAAAGAGTAATTGTGGATAATGCGCTCTCATAAAATGCCTTTAAATTATATTGGTAGCCCTGGTCCTGTTGAAGTGGCAGTATGTGCATGTTATCATCTATTCACTATATTATATGTATGGCAAACATCTTTATTATCTGTACTTCCAAAAAAAAGCTTCTTATGTCATGATTGCGTTATATGAAATGTACCGTAGTTTCCGGCGTATAAGACGACTGGGCATATAAGACGACCCCCAACTTTTCCCAGTTAAAACACAGAGTTTGGGATATTTTCGCGGTATACGACTACCCCTCTTCCAACCCACACCAAATAAAAAATGTATGTCTACTCTGACTTTCAACCCACAGATCTCCAACACCCTTAGAAGCCCAATCTTTTTTTGGATTAGTAATTTATATTCCCAATTTGACACCCTATCTGCAACCTTTCATAGCATACAAAATTTCCTATGTAATTACATTTTAATAAAGCACTTGTGGTATATGCACTGTGTATATCAGTGGTGGGCAACTGAATTGATATGGAGGGCCACAAGTGCGGCCCTCAGCATCACTTAAGGGCCTTTTCTATCTATACTGACTAGAAGACGTTATTTTACATTTTGAAATAACAAAACTTAAATTACACTTCGAACACTGTAGTTTGGTAATACACAAATTATGTTATATACATCGTTATGTGCCCCTATTCTAAGGTTATGTGCTGATATATATTTTTAAAACATCCCCTGTTCATTGGCGGAATAGTGGGAGCATAGGCACTTACCTGTCTGCTGATCCCCGCCAACATTAGAGGAGAAGAGGCAGAGTCGCTGATTGGCTTTTACATATGCCTATCACATAAGTGAGTCTCCTCTTTCCACTATAAGAGGATCCTGGACAAGGACCTGTCAGAAGGGGGGTTGGCAGACAGGTGAGTTCCCATGCCCTATGCCGCAGGTTGGGCACCTAGGGTGTATATTTATTGTATATACCATACAGACAGCAGTACTGGCACACATGCCCATTACACCAAAAGGAAGGTCTATGATATCCCATTCTATCTATATATCTTTGACATCCGTATAGAGTTGAATTTCCCTTTGCGGCCATAAAAGCTAACACTTCTGAGCTGGCTTTCAAACTAGATTTTAGAATGTGTATGTGGACATTTTTTCTCATTTAGAAGTATTTGTTAGTTCATTCTGAGCATTGGGCAGGTCACTCATTGGAGTTGGAAAAGAGGATAAAGCCAAGACACACATATCCAATATGCAAAATCTACAGTTATACAAAAAAACAACATTGTTGTATTAACGTGTTATTACCATGTTGATTGAGTACCCAGGTAGTCGAAGGGGCATCATCAGCATATCAATTCCTAAATAGAAAAGAATTATATAAATTAAATGTGCCTATCCACAGTACTTATTAAGTGCAGTCCAAAATGTAATTAATGTGTCAATACAATGAAAGAAAAGCCAATGGGCAATGCCACAGAAACAGTTTGTTTAATAAATAACATAACTGCCGGATTTTTGTAATGCTTAAGGATGCATGTTGGATTTCAGGTCTGTTTTATAAAAGTTAATTGTCATATAGGGTTTTTTTTTACGAAAAAGAGTCTATTAACAAAACTTGGTTCTTTTTACAACCATATGTTACAAACAAAAGTACCAGACAAGATAAAAGAGAAATGCTTCTGTTTTACGAGTAGGAAAGTTGAAATGGTTGTGTGTATGTTTGTGTATTTTTTACATAAATTAAGTATAGACACAAATTGAAATCTTATGCGTCTAAATTTCTACTTAACTTTGAACATTTGAACCACATTAATTCATAAAAACATGCTAGAACAAAATAAATTGTACCCATGATGATTCTCTATATATTCAGCAAGTTTGGTTATTATACTTAGTTTAAAAACTTTGCTTTAAAGCGGAAGTAAACTCAAAAAAAAAATCCCCCACATACATGACATGGACATATTACACACCTGTCAGCAGTTACATCTGTGAAAACTGCTACGCAGAGAAAAAAAAAAGGTACTTACAATCTTCACTTCCTCATTCCCTAAGGCACCATCTTAAGTACTGGCGCCTGAAGCTACTTCGGCCCATTCTGTTTGACATTACTAAGGTGCTCCTCCCCTGCAGACATATTTACCAATCCCACAGGGTTTGGTATGGAGGGACCAGTTCTGGTCTTCCAGAGATCATGTGCTGCAGTTTGCATAGGAGACAGGAGTGAAGCGAAGGAGGAACTGTAGGAGACAGGAGAGATTGAGACTGAAGTGGTGGTGAAGGGGTTCAGTGTGCAGGTGATATGGGGGTGACAGGATTTGGGGGCACACAGTAGGCTGAGGTTGTAAAAAATATCTATTACCTCCTCTGCGCCAGTCCCAGCAATGTCTCCTCTACAGTCCTCCACAATCACCTCACAGATGACACTTCCATGTCTGGGAAGTTCTCATTCATCCAGATCATGGTATATGGAGGATGAGGACAGACATGAATGGGTTACTGGGGTAATATAAAATATCTTACTACATCCTCTGCTGCCAAGTCCCAGCAATGTCTCCACTACACTTCCCCCACAATCACCTCACAGATCGAAACTTTCATGTCTGGGAGGGTTCTCATTCATCCAGATCATGGGCATATGGAAGATGAGACAGACATGAATGGGGGTTACTGGGTGTAATATAAGATAATATCTTATTACCTCATCTGCGCCCCTCCCAGCAATGTCTCCTCTCACATTCACCCACAATCACCACAGATGACACTCCGAGATAGAGAGGGGGGGGGGAGAGCACACAGAAACAGGACTGCATAGTGACGTCACAGAGGCAGAGCAATGCATTATGGGACCCCACTCACAGCTGAGTTTCCCGGCAGTCTTAGCTCTCAGCTCTAAAAAGACCTCGGCCCGCGGCTCAACGTCACAGCATGGGTTGTGCTACCTCGGAAAAACTGTCTTTCCTGCTGTAAGATTTATTTTTTTTTCTTTTTGGACAGTGATTGCCCTGTCTATTGGCAGCCTGATGCTGATAGTGCAAAGTGACCTACAATGTGGTAGGTCCGCTTTAACTCCCAAATTTCATAACCATCTCAATAAGAAAGTAGACATGGGGAGGGTAAAGGGAGAGATGGGCAGGAGTTATAGGAGACCTTAGGGGACTTTAGGGGCAACCAGGGCTTTTCTCTCTAAAGCCCCCCATACACGTCTAGATTTTCTGTTCAATCAACTTAAAATGATACATTTTTTGGGGTCAGAAAAATTGGTAATTGATTGTATGTTTGCCAACTGTAGTAACAGATATTTGATCAACTTTTTTTGGGATTAACTAAAAGTGTAATCAATTTCAATACAACCAAATTAAATTTACCAGCATGTTCAATACATTTTCAATATTTTTTTTTCCCAATTTTAATTGTTTTATGTTGATCTAACCATGTGGGCTGCCATAGATTTTCAATCAATCAACCAAAAAATTGATTGAATTAAGTTGATTGGATGAAAATCAACTTAACTTACTCTCCCTCTTTCTCTCTATCTCTATCACTCCCAGGAACTGTATCAACCTTAGAACAATTTCAGTTACCAATTGATACTGCAGTGTCTTGTAATAGATAGCAAATGGCCACTGTCTCTAAAGCTGGGAATAGACGGTACGATTTACCTTCTATTTCTTATGCCATTCTCTGCACTAGGAGCGGCGTGATGATGTCATGACGCCTGCCCCCTAGTGCCAAGAATCGGACTGCACTCTTAATGTGCAGGTCATTACTTCGGCTGGGGGCAGCCGTCCCCAGCCGAACTAATGGGATCGGGCTTAAATTTACCAGCCCAATCCTCGTCAGTTGCAGCCTCTAATTTCTGCACTACCTGATCCTTAAGGGATGCGGGAGTGCGCACGGCATCCGATCGGGGATCGGATCGTGCAGGAATTGGTACGTGTATGCCCAGCTTAAGTCTCAACAGCAAAATGTGGGAAGGCAGGTACACCAGAAGTATTATATTGACATTTTAGTATTTGTTATAATCACATATTTTTGATCTAAGGGGTTCACTTAAAGTATATTTCAATTATTATTAGTAACTTCTTGGGATTTGGTTTGCAGGATGAACATAATTACATGTTTACTTGAACATGTACATATGAACATATATAGCTGCAAAAAGGCAAATGTTTGATGTCAGAGTGCAGTAACTTATAAGTCAATGAATTGTGTGTTTTCCATGGACCTGGAGTGTTACTGTCTCATACACCACCTGTTTCTTTCTTTGTGGACACTTCAAAAATCAAGCAATAAAACAAGTAGTTATTCAGAGTGTGAACCTTTGAAGTTATTAACAGTGTATTATAGATCAGCCCCTGAAAGCTGTGAGTCCTGCTGTGGTTAAATAAGGGAGTAGACTGTTGGCTTTAGTTTGCTGAATTATAGCAATGGATTGTGGTACATGAAAAGTGATTTCCAGCTTATTGCTTTGAATCATGCTGCCCAGTAAATGATTTTTTCATAGTTTCTCAAGCTCACCCCCTTACAAGAAATAGAAAGGGCTTATTCTAAGACACCAGAATCTATTGTGAATATAACAAAACCACGAATAGTAGGAAAGAATTATTTGCTTTACAGATGGCTATGCGGGTTTCTTTTTCTTTTCATTTTAAGCATTATAAACATTTCTAGACTAGCTCAAAGATTATTTCAGCTGCAACATAAAAAGAGACATATTTTATGAGTTTTTATATATTACCTTTCGTCGTGGTATACAATACAATTGGAAGTATAAAAAAGTTTGGTAGTTCAGATCTGAAATTTGAATGTGGTTTTGATAATAATAATAATGTAAAACCTTATATTTTATTTTAAATAAAGATTAAGATGTATGTATACATGATAAAAGTCAGCCACCTCCTCACAATAATTGGCTAAACAATATACTGTACTTTCATATGCAAAAAAAATTGTGCATAAAATCCATGATCATGGTTTAAAGATAATATTTATAATATGATGCAATAACCAGAGTTACACTAAGGCAGAACATTACAGTCTTACAAACAATTCATGTTGGAACAAGACACATGGAGATGTGCACTAGACCTGTTTCTATAATTTAAGAAAGCACTCAAATCGCACATTAGCTTGTGACAAATAAAATATTCAAGTTGAAAATGTTATTAATATATATTGTTTAAATAATTAAACAATATTAATGAGGAACAATGTGGCTCGGTTATGTGTACTTACCCCCACATATTAACTCTTGGGCGGGCATTTGAAGAGTTAGATGGTAGATGGCTGAGGAGATGATGCCCTGGAACATCTCCTCCCAGACCTGGATAAGGTCATCAGAGAGCTCCGGGATAGTCAATGGCTACTTGACAGGGTCAGATGCACCAAAACTTTTTATCATAAATTGTCTTCACTGGATTCAGGTCTTGAAAACAATAGAATCAACCATTAGTATCAATGTTTTCAATGTTCTTGAACTGTACTACAATCTGTGCTCGCATAGTGATGGGCATTGTTTTGCCTCAGATACACATAGCTGACCGCACCAGTGTAAAGGTAAATAGTGTAAGGGTCTGAGGCTTTCATTTTGTTAATAAACAACAGCCAGGGCACCATTGGCTAGCACGTTGAGGTCTATGGGTCTATTGATTGATATACCACTCAAAATCACTAGCCATCCCATCATGCTAGATGATGTTACAGATGCACAAGCACAATGTTTGCCACAAGGTCTCTGGGGTGTTAGCACATGCACCACTACAAAAAATTGCTCCCAAATGCTCGCCTCATGGAGCCAGGCTCTGCACACAAGTAGCCAACTGGAAATCATGTTGGTTTGCTGTTTGCTAGAAATGTTTTCCAGCTGTATTCTAGTACCAGGAGCATCTTAAAATCTCCTCAATGCTCTTAAGATTGTGATGGGAGGCACAGCATTTCTTATGATGACATAATAATGGTGCATGTGCTATCCTGGAATCTCTGCAACTGGAGTTGGCTGCAGCTACCAATAGTGACCAATAGACTAGTAATATGCAAGAGCCTGTGGTCACCATCTGGAAAATGATTGCCTTTTAGCAGCTTTTCTTGCTGACAATATCCCAAATATTTAACTTGGTGTTATTGTGCTTTTGGGGGTGGGGGGGGGGG
>CM070033.1:59496150-59523818 GCA_036250615.1 Ptychadena robeensis | reverse complement strand
ACAAACAGTGACCATGTCTGGAGGGTTCACATACTTTCAAGCAGCACTGTATATTGTTTTGGGATGCCGGGCACCTCTTGGTAAAGAGTGGTAGACTATTCTCTCTCTATATGTTTAAATATGCCAACTCTATTTGTAACTATTACTGTATAAAAATGTCAACATTAAAAAGAGAAAAAAAGTGACAGCTTCCTTATAAAACTCATCTTTTAAATTACACCAATAGACAGGGTATCAACGGATTCTCATGCTGTTAAAAGTAAATATAACAATTTTGAATACCTAAAAAAGTCACAAATTTTATTCAGCACACCTCCACATATGAGCCTCATAGAGGCATAAAATATGTCTAGTTTGTAGACATTTTCTGAGTTGGGAAAATGCATGACATGTCACGAATGATCCATTGCTTGGGGATTGTTCCCTTCTGTAAAACTTAAACATTAAGACTCCAGTGGGGTTGCATACCATCCTGCTGGAACATTATGGTTGGCAGCGTGGCTGCTATCTGATTTAGAAAAACTTTTCAAACTTTGAAGTCTCATGGTAGACATCACATATGTAAATAAGTTTTTGGTAGAGCATGGAAGAGATTAATAGATCTATGTCCATATCACGTAGCTTTTAGAGATGGCCAAACAGTTCGCCCAGTGGTTGGTTCACCGTAAACATTGCATGTCTCCCATGCGCAGTGTCATTTGAGGACATGGCACATGCGCAGAGAACGTGGTAACCATAAATCATTGATCACCCTCTGGGATGACACTGCTTTTGAATGGTATGGTGTTATATTAAAAATAAATAAACATAAAAACCTGAAGCTCTGAGAATTTCACCTGCCATTAAAATGAATGCAGTTTGCTGCAAACTGTGGGTATTTGCAGAAGAGTTCACAGACAGTTCTCGAACACCCATGGCCATGTTCGGCCATCACTAGTAGCTTTCCAGTTTTCACTATCCAAGCCATTCAGTGGGTGTTCCTATTATTTCATTTACTGCCTAGAAGTATATATATATATATATATATATATATATATATATACATATATTATTATTATTCCAGTAGAGCAGGGTACTGAATGACTGCAATGAGGGTAGAAAGGCCTTTCATCATTGTTGACAGATATGCCAATCAGTGATTAGTCCAAGCCAATAGTATTTAAGCAATTATTCAGTTCTGCCCCCTTTACCAAGACCACACAAAATATGTAGGCTAAAGTTGGAAGCACTAGGATTACAGGTGATAGTACTAGGAGTCAGCCATCTACATGTTTGTGTCCGTTACTATAAATACAAAGGAAATTAGGGGGCAATATATCAAAATTGTACAGGTGCTAAAACCGACATCTGTAAAATACAATAGCTTTATGGCTTAGCTTTGTATTATAAAACAATAAATGTAACAGGTGTGATGCTTGTGAACACAAAATACAGGTATAACTAATTGACACAAAACGTATCAATAAGTGTTCATAATCTGGTGAGAAAGTAAAAAACAAGAAGTGCCTATGGATAAGCCAACAAATAAATGGGAAGTAACTTTGGTCCTCTTACAAACTCCAGTTGTCCATATATTGTAAAATAAGGAACTTTCTGTTCTAGTTATAGATCTGCACCTTCTGGACATTTTAAAATAAGAGTTTCTGTTAATGTTTTTTCAGCACATATTTTGTTCTGGTTTATTATTAGAACTTTACTTTCAAAAAAGAAAAGAAAATGCTGCAAAAAATGTCTTAAAGCTGAAGGAACACTTCACTTGACTTCTCTGTTCTGAAATTAGTCTCTCATGCCAGTTAGTTTTTCAGGAGAACTTCAGTGCCACTCTAACTTGAGTCTTAACTACACTGTCATGATAACTCACATATAGAATAGGATGGGACTTTATTATGGGAATGGAAAAAATGTTGCTTCTATCATTTGTTCTAAAAAGAGGATCTGCTTCAGACTAGCAATGTTCAAAACTACTACTAAGCTAAACAATGCAGTCACTGTATAGAAAGTATTACAAGTAGTATTGTGCATGAATAGTCGAAACATGAACTTTTATTGCAAATATAGGCACTTCCAGAATTCACGAAAATCTCAAATACAGTACTATATCTTCGTAATTTTGAATTCGATATTCTGAGGAAAGTACCATGCATTGTGTTCACAATATCCACATGTACAAGTGCAGATTTATGCAATGAATTACTTCTATGTGTTGTCTCATGTGGTGATTACACTGCAGCTGCTATTTCACATTCTGCCACTAGATGTCACTGTGACAACACATATTGCCTATATAATATTTGCATGTACACATGACGATTTTTGCAATCATAATAATGAAAGGATTCTTAAATTTATAGAATATTTTTTAAGAATATTTCTAAATTCGAATATTGCCAATGCTGCTCATCACTAATTACAAGGTGCCTTAGCTTACTTGGCCATTTCTTGATGTTGAAATTTACTTATGGACTGAATGTACAAATAAACAAACTAGAAGTAGGTGCATCTGCATAGCCATATACCCTGTTCCCCACTATCACATTGCTTTGTGCTTGTGTAATTGAATATTAAGACCATAGATTTTAGAAAACACTTTTACTTAAACTGTATGTGAACCTAAACATATTACTTCTACTTAATTGCAGACTCCTTTAAGCTTGACCGTATATGCTTTTGAATAGAGAGTGTCTGTTAAACATCTCTGATACTGTCAGGCTCTGAGGGCTTGCCGGGTTCAGGCTCTGAGGGCTTGCTCTGTTTGAACAGAACTATCCAGAGGTTGAAAAGCCCGATATTGTCAACAGATATACTCAAGGAACTGTGCGTCCTCCAGCAGGATCATCTTAACAGTTACATTAGTTAGTCTGTGGTTAAAAAAAGAATTAGAATTATAAATAGAAAATTAAGTGATTGCTCTTAAAATAAATGTCAATAAATAAAATAAAACTTTGATTTCTTGCTAAATATTAGACATCATATAAAAAGATAAAAATTGATTTCCAGCTCAACAATACTTGAGTGTCTTAAGTGGTTAAACCAATAGCATTGCTGTGTGTTTTCCTTATATCCGCATTCATTCTGCACTAGGAACAGCAGAAATGTGTTCATTTCATTGATCTCTTTTATTTACTTCTTTTTCCCTAACCCACAATTAATTGTATCAAGGGACGCTGCAATTATAACTAATTAAATGTATCTTTTGACTTTTTGTTTCCTTCTTTTTTAGCACATTTCAGATGTAACAAGGCATGAAATACCCAGCTGCCTTGGTTAGTCGTGCAAAACATATTTCTGTAATTACACCTTCTACTTAAACAAAAAGGTGGCTCCTGAATGTTGTCTTTGCTTCACTTAATATACTAACATAGGAACATAACACATACAACACAACAAGACCATAAAATGGAACCTTACACTAGTGCCAATTTGAACTAAGTCTTTTGTAATATGGATCACCAGGCTAGATTGTTGGCCAAATCCTTTTGTTAAGGTGTTGCACACCTACACCTCAAAAGACATTGGGGCAGATGCAAAAAGGATGTTGTGGCAAAAATCCCACCAGCTATTTATAGGGCATAACATCACATTAGACAAGGGCATAACTGAAATCATCAAAACCCTAGAGTTACATTGGGATAGAGGACATCCACATAGACAGACATCCCTGTAGACAGACAGAGTTACTAAAAGTAGCACAGTGCAGAGGTTGGAGCAGAACATTAGCAGGGAGAGTAAAACCCTCACTGACATCTCTTCCGGCATTTGGAACGCTAAAGAACCACATTACGAATACTGGAAGTGACATCAGGACCTACGACCCTAAGCACACAGCCAAGATATCAAATGAGTGGCTTCAGAACAACTTGAGTGGCCCAACCAGAGCCCAGACTTGAATGCGATTGAACCTCTTCAAAGAGATCTTAAAATGGCTGTGCACCGACGCTTCCCATCCAACGTGATGGAGCTTAAAAGGTGCTGCAAAGTAGAATGGGCAAACCTGGCCAAGGATAGGTGTGCCAAGCTTGTGGCATTATATTACAAAAGCTGTGAATACTTACCTACATGTGATTTCTATTTTTTTTTTTATAAATTAACCAAAACCTCAAGTAAACTTTTTCATGTTGTCATTATGGGGTGTTGTGTGTAGAATTTTGAAGACAAAAAAATTATTTAATCCATTTTGGAATAGGGCTGCAACATAACAAAGTCTGGAAAAAGTGATTCGCTGAATGCTTTCCAGATGTACTGTACGCCATCTACCCTTTTCTTCCCCAGCTTGACCTTCCTTGCCTGGCTCTGTCCATTGGATTAAAGTCCTTCTATCATGAATGCTCAGTACCACATGAAAGATCATCGGTTTTATTTTTTATGAAGATGTGTACAGCACTCTGTCAGACCATTCACCAGCTGCCGAAACACAGTCACACTCACTAAACTAAAAATCTTCCCAACCTAGCACACAAATCAAAAACGATTTAATTGTGTTTTTTTTTAGTTGTGGATAGAGCAGAAGAGTTATTTTTTTACATGTAACAAAATATAGTGGGCCTGAATAAAGAAGGCGATTGTAACTTTATTATAGCTCATTTGTACAAGTTCAAAACAATTTTAAATTATTTGGTTATTTTGAATTCACTACATATTGTTAGTTTCTCATAGCGTGCATTTAAAGCTGTTGTCTCATTTACAGGATAGGCAACATCCATGGATGTTGTACCATGTTTCCCCCGAAAATAAGACAGTGACTTATATTCATTTTTGCTCCCAAAGATGCCCTATGTCTTATTTTCGGGGCATGTCTTATTTTTTCATGAAGAAGAATATAAGCACTGGGGTATCAGGGTGAGGGATCAATAACATATAGCTGAACTCGGTTGTACCTTTATTATAGCAAATTTGTACAAGCTTCTGCTCATATTTCAATTTTTTTTACATGATTTGGTTATTTTGAATTCACTACATATTGTTAGTTTCTCATAGTGTGCATTAAAAGCTGTAGCTGTTCAGATGGAGCCTGAATCATTTACAGGATAGGCAACATCCATGGGTTCCTGTTTTCTCGAAAATAAGACAGTGTCTTATATAAATTTTTGCTCCCAAAGATGTCCTACATCTAATTTTCAGTGGTATATTCCATGAAGAAGACGGCGCGGCAATGGGGTATCCGGGTGGGGGAATCACTTAAAATAACACAGATATGGGATCAGAGGGGGGAATCCAAATGGCACAGGAGACTCAGAGGGGGAGTTACCATTTTAGTTACCCCCTCTGATCCTCCTGTGTCATTTTGATTGCCCCCTCTGATCCCCCCTGTCCAAAGTTACAGTACTCTATCTTCGGGGGGTGCCTTATTTTCAGGGGCATGCTTTCAGCGTGAGGCAAAAATTGTAAGGGTTGCCTATTTCGGAGGATGGGGGGATGGTCTTTTTTAGGGGGAAAAAGGGAGGAAAAGGGTAGCAGGTTAGCTCAAACTTGTATAATAACAAATGCCATGCTACTTAAATATAAAAGATAGATAGGATACTCACTAAAGCGTGTAGGGAGTGCAAGGGGCTGCCTTGAACCCAAAATTTTCGGGGATTTTCACGTGACTGGCACCAGCTTGACCACCAAAGGAGAGACAAACCAAATCTTATAGTCAAACAATATATACACCATTTTATTGATCACCAATAGGTTAAGAAATTTAAAAGGCCATTGGACCAACGGGAAAAGGTTGGTCAGTGGCCAGGTGCACCAGCACAATCAAGACCTGCCCCCTCACTAAGGGGGGGAAAAAATAGACCCTCCATTTTTTTCCCTCTCCCCCCTCATCCCCATTGTTCTAGTTTACTAAAATAAATAGAAGCTTGGGAATATTCTGAGTGCCTTTAGATATTGTATGTATGTTATTGATATTGATCTTATAAAGCAAATACCAAAAATCCCAATACTTGGATACATGTTTATATGTAGGCCAAAGTAAAAATACTTTCATCCAAAGGATTGATATAGAGCTACAACATAAAGCTGCAGGGATCTGATACTGGTGGTAAATATGTTTTCCCCATGGTTTGAAAATCATGGAAACACTCCAGGAAAAAGGGGAATTGATTGTGGTTGTGTGGTAAGAAAAGCAAACTCAATAGGGATAGGCCATGATATGAAAGTGATAGGGCCTATAAATGGAAGACAGAAATAAACAGGCGCGGCAAATACAAGGCACCTATAGGAAAGGTTTTCATGCACAGCAGTCAGTTGAATCTCACTCTTAAGGTTTTATCTCCAGTAATCAGCGACACAACGAGAACTAAGCTGCAAGAATAGAAAGTAGAATAGAGGAGGAAAGAGAATAAGCGGCACAAAGAGGAACAATCTACCACGCTGGATGTTTTCAGACGCATCCCAGATAGTTTCATCACTGGTACAAAAAAATGGGTTTTCAGAAGAGCTTTATTTTGAACTTACCAGTTTATCTGATCGCATTTTTAACCTCTTAAGACCAAGAAAATATTAGACCTGTGTCTAAGCCGGACGTCAGTCTACACCTACTTGTGTATACACTATATTTGCCAACTCCTAAAAGCAAACCTATCAACAAAAGATTAGACCTTATTGCTAACCTATTCCTAAAATCTAGAATCATATTAGTCTGGTCCTTGAGGATCCCGACTCAAAATAAAGTATTTGTCTAAATGTGTTTGATAATTGCAGCAACAACTTGTGTTCCTTGTTTCAGGTGTGTGAATGAAACTACTGAAGCTAAAAATCTGCTTCATATACAGGCAAATAGTATTCTTTAAAATTTGCTTGGCCATGGCATCTTTCATAATCTCTAGTTATGAGGTGCACCAACACGCGGCCCGCTTCCCGTTAGTTTGGCGGCCCCCGCGGTCGGCCGCTTGCGGCCCGTGCCCTAACTGCCAATCACATGTTTGCTCCTCTGCGGCCGAACCCATAATGGCGCTTCTTCGCCGGGATGTCCTTCAAGCAGAGAGGAGAGAGCTGGAGTGATTGGCGCATGTGTCAAAACAGCAGCACGGAAGGCAGTTCTCACCTCTCCTCCACTTCCTGTGCATCTACCGGGCTGGTACACGTGGGTAGAGGAGCAGAAAGAAGGTAATCACTTATGCTCCCATAAAATCCCCACAATTAAAGACACACAACTTTATATTGCCTAGTCAACCTATTTCTAGGTATTTTGCCAGTCATAGAAAATAGTGACTGGGCAAAAGTTCATAGAATAGGTGAAATGACAATGATGACATGGCTAAAACGGGCAAAGGTGAATGCAATAAATTACTGGAAAGGGATGAGCAATGGTGACATGGCAAAGGTGACAGGGCAAAGGTGAATGGCTCTAAAATGGGCAAAGGTGACATGGCAAAAATTACTATGGACAAAGTTGCATGGGCAAAGGTGACCGGACAAATTGGTTGACATGGCAAAATTACATGAAAAATTGGTGACATGGCAAAGTGAATGGAATAAGTGACATGGCAAGGTGACAGGCAAGGGACTGGCAAAAGTGACATGGCAAAGTGGCATGGCAAAGGTGATGGCAAAAGGCATGACAAGGTGACATGGCAAAAGTGAATTGACATATGTGGTGCAAAAGGATGGCAAAATATGGCATGCAAAGTGGCATGGCAAAAGTGACAAGGCAAAGTGACATGACAAAGTGAATGGCAAATGTGCATGACAAGTGACATGGCATAGGTGACATGGCAAAGTGCATGGAAAAGTGCATGACATGGGACATGACAAAAGTGACATGGCAAAGGTGATCATGGCTCAAAGTGACATGAAAAAGTGACATGCAAAGGACATGGCAAATGCATGATTTTTCAAAAGTGACATGACAAATAGTGGCATTGTGCTAAAAGTGCATGCAATGTGGCATGGCAAAGTGGCATGACAAAATGTGTGTATACAAGTTGACATGGAAAGTTGACATGACAAAAGTGGCAGGCAAAAGTGAATGGCAAATATTGCATGACAAGTGGCATGGTAATAAGTAACAAGGCAAAGGTGACAGGCAAAGGTGACATGGCAAATGTGGATGTCAAGTAGCATGGCAAAAAGTGCATGGCAAAGGTGATCATGACAAAGGTGACATGCAAATGTGCATGGCAAAAGTTGGCACGGCAAAAGTGGCGCAAATGTGTGCATGAAAATAGTGGAACGCAAAAGTGAATGGCAAATGGGAATGACAAAATGTGGCATGGCAAAGTGAATGGAATTATGGCATGACAAAATGTTGGTATGGCAAAAGTGGACAGGCAAAGGGACATGACAAAAGTGACATGGAAATGTGGCAGACAAAGGTGACAGCAAGGTGCATGGCAAATGTGGCATGACAAAATTAGTGGCATGGCGACTAAAAGGGCATGGCAAAGGTGACTGGAATGGGGATGATTAAAACATGGCAAAGTGACATGGCATATGTGACATGACAATGTGGCTGACAAAAGTAAAATGGCATAAATGGTGATAGTGGCATTAAATGTGGCTGGACAAAAGTGGACATTTGCACAGGGATGACAAGGTGGCATGGAAAGGTGAATGGCAAATGGTGCAGTTGGGCAATGGGCATGCAAAGGTGACATGCAAAGGTGACATGCAAAGGTGACATGAAAATGCGGTTTTGCTGTGGCCATGACAAAAGTTTAAATATGGAACAAAGGTGAATGGCAAAGGTGACATGACAAAAAGGGCATGAACAACATGACAAAGGTGGCATGGCAAAGGTGACATGACAAAGGTGACATGTGTTATTTAAAAATGTAAAATAATGTCTTCTAGCTCTGCCTGCGGTCATTCTTTCATTAAAAAATGCTTATGCAAGTCAGTATAGATCGGAAATGTTATGTGCGGCCCTTTAGTGGTGCTGAGGGCCGCACTTGTGGCCCTCCACATCAACTCAGTTGGGCACCACTGCTCTAGATCTTTGGTTCATGTAGGCTTTTGTGTTGATCCTCAAGTAGAGGTTAAAATTGGCTAGTACAAACTTGACTAAACATAATTAAAAAAAACAATGGGATTAATTTCCCCATGACAAAAAAATGTGTTGGGTATATGTGATGTGTGTGATCCACTGGGGGAATGTCGAGTGTAATGTATAATGAACTACAAAAAACATGTGCAACTAACTCAAAATCCCACCCCTTGTGTATTGTTCTCTATTCCCTATTATTGGAATTAACCCCTCTCTTCAATCATCCCCCCCCTTAAAATAATGTGGGTCTATGACTATATGTACACGTTGTTATATACATGCCTCATATTGACATCCTGGGCACCTCACTAGTCACCCAACACAGATTAGTTCGGCAATGATTTATTGGGGCACGTAGCTTTTGTTTTTTGCTTTTTGGGGGATCCAAACTTCAATTCAGGGCCCTATGGGGAGATTCTCATTTTTTTGGGCACACATAGATTTGTTGTGCACATATAGTCATAGGCCCACATTTTTTAAGGGGGTAGGGAAGGGGATGATTGAAGAGAGGGGTTAATTTCAATAATGGGGAATAGAGAACAATACACAAAGGGTGGGATTTTGAGTTAGTTGCACATGTTTTTTGTAGTTCATTATACATTACACTCAACATTCCCCCAGTGGATCACCCATATAGTTCACACACATCACATACACCCAACACTTTTTTTGTCATGGGGAAATTCATCCCATTGGTTTTTTCTTTATTTTTAGTCAAGTTTGTACACAGTTTTCTTGTTTTTAAACACCAGTGCTAGCCACTTATTCCTCATCATTTTTCCTACACATTTGGTTTTGCACTTTAATAGGGTAGGGCAGGGCAACATCGCTATTGGTAGCCAGGGTGGATATATGTTATGCATACCTTTATGTTCATTATCCTGAAATCAATTCCACAGCACTAACCCTGAGAGCTTTTCATGGGAATTCGAAATATACCCACACACCCCCAGTGAAGGGCCGATCCTTGATCATATGAGGAGGGACAGGGGAGCAACCCAAGGACATCCAATGTTGAGGTATCCCGGTCCTTTTGGTTTGGGTGAGGTTCATAACCCACCCAAGGTAATATAAAACTAATTTATTACATGTTTTTCACAGTATTGTACCCTCCTTAAAAAAGCCTTACAGGCGAAATGCCTAGAAGATTTGATCCTCTGTTGAAAAAACCTTTGTGAAAGATGAATATCTGGACTCCCTGTTGTATAAGGAGGTAAACGGGGAACACCATGTGAGGAGCTCCCATTTCCCTCTCACACGACTCGGACTCATTTTTTGTCTTTCTGGTTTGACACTGTCATTATGGTATTTACTGTACCTACTTTGTACTCAATAAAATGTTAGACGTTTTTACAAACACTTGAACTCTGCTTTGTGCTAGAATTTCTATATGACCTTGTGAAACCCCGATTTTTGGGAAAGAAGCAACAAGTGTTTCACACCTGGATTTGGGGATCCTCTGCCGTATCTCCTTGCAGATCCTCTCCAGTTCTGTCAGGTTGGATGGTAAATGTTGGTGGAAAGCCATTTTTAGGTCAGATATGCTCAATTGGGTTTAAGTCTGGGCTCTGGCTGGGCCATTCAAGGAGTTGTTGTGAAGAGTAGTGGGGATGAGTAGTGCCTGGTTTTCTCCACACATACCGCTTAGAATTAAGGCCAAAAACCTCTATCTTGGTCTCATGAGACCAGAGAATCCTATTTCTCACCATCTTGGAGTCCTCCTGGTGTTTGTTAGCAAGCTCCATGTGGGCTTTCATGTGTTTCGAACTGAGGAGAGGTTTCCTTCGGGCCACTCTGCCATAAAGCACCGTCTGGTGAAGGGCTGCGGTAATGTTTGACTTTTTACATCTTTCTCCCATCTCCCGACTGCATCTCTGGATCTCAGCCACAGTGATCTTTGGGTTCTTCATTACCTCTCTCACCAAGGCTCTTCTCCCCTGATAGCTCAGTTCGGCTGGACAGCCAGCTCTAGCAAGGATTCTGGTCATCTCAAATGGATTATGGAGGCCACTGTGCTCTTAGGAACCTTAAGTGCCACTGACATTTTTTTGTAACCTTGGAAAAAGCTTTTCTGCTTTTCTGTCTCTGAGCTCTTCAGGCAGTTCCTTTGACCTCATTTGCTCTGACATGCACTGTAAGATGTAAGGTCTTATATAGACAGGTATGTGGCTTTCCTAATCAAGTCCAAACAGTAAAATCAAACACAGCTGGACTCAAATCAAGATGTAGAACCATCTTAAGGATGATATGAAGTTAAATATATGAGTGTCACAGCAAAGGGTCTGAATACTTAGGACCATGTGATATTTCAGTTTTTCTTTTTTTTTTTTTATATGCAAAAATGTCTACGGTTCTGGGTTTTTCTGTCAATATGAGGTGCTGTGTGTAAAATATCAATATCAAAAATCAGGAAAAATAGAACTTACAAGATTTTAGCAAACGGCTGCAATATAACAAAGAGTGAAAAATTTAAGGGGGTCTAAATACTTTCCGTACCCACTGTAAATGAATGAAGTCTTTTCTTTAAAGGTTATGACTGAAGACACGGTCATTCACACATGTCTGAATGAAAAAGTTGTTTTTTTCATTTCATTATTATTCCGTTTGTGGCAAAATCAGAACACAGGTATGGGGCGATGAGAGAAGAGTAGTCGATATTCAGTAGCCAAGGTTCGGTACACAAGTTATCAGAAATCAGAGCACGATGAGGAGACAGGGCGAGATATTGGCAAGGCCCAATAATCTGGTATTGAATGCAAGTTGGGACCTGGCTTTTTACGAAGTCCAGGGGAGGGGCCAAGGGTTTAGGGTTCATGAGAACTAGGTGACTTGGTATCCAGGTCCAAGGGATCCAGCAAGGTGTAAAGTCAGAATGTGAGGTGGCTCAGCAGGTAGTACAAGCAGTACAACCAGGCGTCAGAGCATCCATGGGTTTGGATTCTGACACATGTATTCCTACAAGCTTTATCTTATTAACTTTATGAACCTCATCAACTGAAAAAACCTTGGAAAAGTCATTGTGTTTGGTTAGTGACCTGACAATCCTTTAGTTCATGAGAATATTCATTACCTCTCACAGTGGTCAATGTATTGTGCTAAATATGTGAAAATAGTTTGAACCTCAACTCGTATAATACTTAATTTTATTTTAATGTTATTATACATATAACATACAATAATATTACCATACAAATGACTTCATGGAAATGTTTGCTGCATTTTACTGTGCCAATGTTTTTGTATAATGTGACCTATAGTATAAAGGATACTGGTGGTTCACATTCACATTTTACCACACTTTTCTCTGTATTGCTATGTATATAATTTAATTTACAATATTACACAAAATACTTTCTCTTCAAGACTGGGTCATGTAGAATGTTTTCCTCAGTAATCAGCACTTACCTTAGTTTTTAAATCACATTTTATTGTTTTTTATACTTCATTGGGTTGAAAACCTATTCCAATCAAAAGCTTCCCTGTGGCCTACTTCAACAGGCAGAGCAATATGTATGCTCTAGTGGCTCTACATTGAAAGAACCATCTACTTCATCTGTAAAAGGGTTGCTAACATAAAATACTGTTCATATAGATCTAATCCAGCAGGTCTCATATGTCTGATGGTAATTTTTATTCATCTGTAGAATTCAATAAAATTATATCCAGTAAATGTACCATAAAAGACTAAGGGAAGTTACAACGTTTAATGGCTATCTGCTAATTTCTCACCTACATTGTCACACGCTCAAACATTTACAAAATCATAGTATTGATTTTTGTTTTAACAAATCAACCTCCAGGAGTATACTTCCCAGTTATTAGGACAAACGGGGACTTTTTAGGCATTAGTATTGATATAGTACAAGGTAATAATTTTTTGGGATATTTATTAAAAACAATTAATTTCATTCAATATGAGATGTGTGGGGGGAATTTTCACAGTACAAATTGTGACAGGGTGACAGTCCATTATTTGCATGGGAAAGTGCTTGATGGTGCATATATTGCACCTAGGCTTAGGTACTTTTTGCAATAGAGGCTCCAGGGAAACAGTGTGTTTGGTTTGTGATATGGTTCAGAGTGAGAGCCGTGGTTTAGGGTCCTGAAGCCGGCCAAGGGAAGAGAAGGGAGGGTCCCTTGGCCACCAGGTTCAGGTGTGGGATTTGCTCACACAGAGTTCAGGTGTAATTAAAGAGTAGTAAGTTGCTGGCTGACTGAGGGTGTGTGTAGAGGAACATACACAAGCTTGCTGCAGACAAGCTGAGAGCATGGACTGAGCACTCAAGGTACTGTGAGTACAAAACTGTATTGCTGGTGTTTTGTGCTGCACTCTATAGTGAGTTAGCTACTTGAATGAGGTAGCTAGTCACCCAGTCGGGCTGTGTTTTGTTTTTCCTTTGTTTACCTGGCTGACAATAAAGCCCACAGGCGAATGCCTGAGTTATTGTTCAAGGACAGTGTTTCTGCCTCATACTTCAGAACCATGATCCCTGCAGCCCACAAGCAATTCCCCTACTTGCCACAATGGGCAGTCAAGCATTTCAGAATATTAGTAAAACTGGCACAATTCCAACGTGTTTCGTGGGTTATCCGCTTCATCAGTGGTATTTGTGCTCTAGAACATCTTTTGTAAATTTCAGCCCGCAGAAAAGGGCTTTGATATATCCAATGGTTAAAAAAGAGGCGGTCTTCTTGCCAATAGATGGTCTTATCACCAATTTGATGGAGGTGACTAAGATAGTGGCTGAACATTTTGAAGTTAGCCTCTTTGGAGATGTCTGAACCTGCGTCCTATGTTTCCATGTGGAACTATCAGGACGCAGTTTAGGCTCTCTTTATTAACAATTGATATATCTAAGTTCTTTGTCTGCGGGCTGACTTTACTAAAGATGTTCTAAGATGTTTACAAATACCCCTAATGAAGTCTATAACCTGTGAAATGAGTTGGGAATGTGCCGATTTGACTAATACTGTGAAATGCTTGACTACCCATGCACTGTGAAAACTTCCATGTAACCGCATCTCTTGTATTGTATAAGACCATGCAGATACTTTTTTAAAATAAATATCTAAAAAATGTATTACCTTGTACTATATTAATACTTTAATGCATTAGAAAGTCCCCTTTTGTCCTATTAACTGGGAAGTATACTTCTGGAGGTTGATTTGTTCAGTCTCTAGAAACATTCTCATTTCCCAGGTGCCCAATCGCAACCTGGGGGCCACATGCGGCCCTTTGGGGTTGTTCAGCAGCCCTCCTTGGACAACCACTTGCAGCCCCCAAAACCTACCTGTTAATGCATAGGGTATAGGAACTCATCTGTCTACCGATACCATGCTGAAACGTCCTCATCCAGGATTATCTTAGAGCAGGAAGAGGATGAGAGGCAAGGGACTTGCTTAGGCTCCAACTGAGCATGCTGGTTGGCCTACATAAAAGCCACATGACACAAAATGTTCATTACCATGCTACAAATTCCCTAATTCTTGAAGTATCATTTGAAAGAAGTTTTGTTAATTTTTTTAGATTATTAGAAAATGCTTATACAAGTCAGTATAGATTGAAAATATTATGTGTGGCCCTTAAATAATGCAGGGCTGCACATGTCGCCCTCCATACCAACTCCTTTGCCCACCACTGCTCTATTTAGTCTGTGAGGACCTCTGCTGTCCCAGGTACCGCCTGTTGATGGCTTCCTGTCTCGTTAGCCTGAGGGCTATATAGGTGTGCCTTACCAACACACACACCTTGATATCTGTTCTGTAATCTGTACCTGATCCCTATGAACTCTGGACAATCTGAACTCTGGCCTCTCTCTTGTCCCCCTGCATCTTGGTCCTGTTTTGTTGGCTGTGAATTCCCATTAAACCTGTTTTTTTCCCTTATCCCTGTCTGGTGTCTGTGTGTGCTGCCAGTCCTGGGTGTCTGTGTGTGCTGCCAGTCCTGGTCGCCCCCTGTCTGGATCCTGACATAGTCTAAAGCTGGCCATACACCTTTAGATTTCTATATCAGATTTCCTTCAGATCTCCTTTTGTTTTACCAAAACCATGTAATATAAGGGACTTTCTAAACCATCAAGTCTACCTGTGTTTAATCCCAGAGGACCCTATACTACATAGTTGTTGGTAGATCGGAAGGATATCTGACAGAGAGTTCTAAAGGTGTATGGCCAGCTTTACTGGGATGTTGGCATAAATTTGGTAGGAACCATCCTTTTTTCAAAGTCTTGACTTACAACCAGAATTATAGCCAAAAACGTGTGGCATGCATGTGACCGATCTCAAAAGGGACTGTGTTGGCAATCTTACAAAGAAAAGGCAACAGACTCTTCCAAGGGGAGAAATGACTCCAGAGAGCCAGATTCCTGTTATTCTTTTGGAAGGGAACTCTTCTTCCAAACAATAGCCACCATCCATTTTAGCCTTTCTTTCTGAAATCCAAAGATGTAAATTTGAATGGTGATGAAGCTAGGCACATTTTTATCCAGAACAACAGGACTTAAAGAATTGATGTTTCTGGTAAATGTAACATATTATGTCAGGCTTTTTTTATTAGGAGAAGGTTTTGTAAGGGCTTTGGGAAGCGCATAACACATTATAGGTATTTTTATTATTTCTTATTGAAAAAATTGTCTTGACAACCAACTTGATTTAAAACCAACCCTTGGGAATCGAATTAGGTTTGAAAGTCAACAGTCTACTGTACTTTGTTTTACTTAAACACAGCATACACTACCTTTGCATTAGTGAGTATGCATCTTGAGCTATATCTAGAGGATGCTGCTCAAGCTAGCCATGCAAGCATCAACATTGAATGATGGTACCAGCATATGCAAAAACCGATTCCTCAATTTCCATTCCTTCCTGGTTGTGAAGATAAAGGCATGTGAGCATACTCCAAAATCCCCATAGATGCAAATCTATCAAAACAATTGACAAAAATTTGCCAACTAGACCAATCAAGGCTCTATTGATTTTATCAACTTCCATCACTTTTGGTTGCTCAAGTTCAGAAGAAGGGAATTGATTTTAAAATGATCCAATTAAACTATCTTTATTACTACTGTATCAAACAGATCAACCCATATGTGTGACCAGTAGTTGATCAATCACATATTTTGACCAATCTGCAGTTTTCATCTGTTTGTATGATTGTTATGCTTGGCTTGTTAGTTTTGACTGGTCTATCCATTTGCACTTGTTATATTTAATATCCCTCTTAGTATTATACTGTTTGTGTTGCTTGCCCCTTGCTTTTGTATGGCACCTATATGGTTATGGTTCCAGAGGAGAAGGGACATTTCAAGCAATGTCAATGGGGTGTATAGCTGTACCCATGAAGGTTCCTAATATCTGGACTCAACCTTGTGTCCTTTTTACACCATAACTATGATAAATGTAAGTTGCCAAGGGTTTCCTTGTTATGTGTTTTCTGCATGCAAAATATAGTGTTCTTATATAAGTATAATTTGTATTGTATCTGCCACTTTTTATATCTGTTCAATACAGATGATCACACAGATGCCAAGAGTACAAGTAAAGTGTGAATTAAATACCAAAGAATAGTAGATCTGCACTCTGGGCTCACATACATTCAGAGCGCACAAACACACATTTCCTCTAGGGTTAAGTTAGTTCATGAGAAAAAAACAACCTAAACAATCCGGTGCTAGGTCTCTTCTCAGCATTCCTCGAACACCTCTCAGTACACAGGGATACCTATGGCTAAGCCCCGGTCTTTTGGGGGGAAACATGTCGGGGAGGAGGATATGTTTCTTGTGTGGATATGGTGTACTATGGACTGATGTTTCCCTGGATTTTTAACATAAAGCTTTACGTTTTTAAAGACTTAACATAAGTGCGGACCCAAAAATATCTGTGTGGATCGTGTAAAGTGTAAATTATACTCAAAACTAAATAAAAGATTTTTTTTACCTACCCCTGGGCCTGCAAATGATGGTGGACAAGCACTCCACAATCCTAAAAAAAAATTCTTACCTGCTGTTCTCTTGAATCATATAGGCCCCCATACACGGGTCCGTTTCCCATCGGATTCCGGGCGCGTGCACGCGAAACAATCGTCCCGGAATCGCGTGAAGCCCACCTTGTCCGTCCGATCACGTCCGATCGTTCGGGGGCCCAGAATCGGATCGGACAGAGAACCAAATGTTGGTCTTTCTGATCCGATTCAGGACACATCAGGGGGAGTTGCCATTTGGGAAGTAAGCGATCGGACACGGAATCGTACAGGAATCCGTGGGACAAGGTGGTATGTAGCGATCGGACACACTTAATTGGCCGATCGATCGGACCTCCTATTCCCGCTGAGATCGCCGGAATCGATCGGATAGGTGATCGATCGGCCATGGAATCCGACTGTGTATGGCTAGCTTATGAGAGATTCCACATTTTTGTACGAGGCTTCCAGGGGTTAATTAAATGTAATAAAGTGAGTTGCCACTTGGCAGCCATATGATAGTTTTAAATGGGAAAAGCATCTGTGTTAAGTTTTCTATACAGATCACGATTTTGGATTTCTTACCCACCATGTCGCTGGGTCATGACAGAGAAGAGGAGGGACGACAAGGGACATTTGGGTACAGACATTACGAAACAGAGATTTAGAGTGAGCAGTATATCTTCAGGAGATATAATACTCAAAAAAAGCAAATTCAAGTATATAACTGTGAATGTCACTTCGGAAATAACTTGTAAGTAAATGTTACAATAATATACTATCAAAAAGCGCACTTACTGAAAATATGAGAAATCTTCCCTTTAAATTTTTAAATGCCTTGTAGATAGAGTGATATATTGAGTCTGCAGACATGTGGCAATGAAACCACTTATATCTTATTTAAATTATGGTTAATTTATTAGAACAGATTTAACTTTTTTATTAAGTGATCAGACCAGATTATGCATAATGGTTTAGCCAAAAAGATCACACAGAAATATGGATTACCTCCTGTGGTTAATGTCTCAAAATACCTTTTACTTCCATATTTGACTACTGTCTGTAGAAGACTAGATCTCAGAGTGTAGCATACATATATTATACATATATATATACAGATATTAAAGATGATTTTTTAAGTTTTATCTTTGAGGATACATGGGCTGGATGGACCACCTTCACCATAGTGGCAGATGCAGCTAAAACTCATTAGGTTCTATCAGTTCCAGATCTGCTGAGATCACAGATTTTACCTGGTTAGTCTGATTAAAAATGAGGTTTGTGAACAGTTCAAAGCGAATAAATTATGGATCCTGTTCAAACGTTTATAATACAATTCCCATTAAAATTCTGTAGGGTGACTAATATTGTTCACATATAAAATTGCAGTTACCTGTTTCCCTAAAACATTAAAAAAAAATCCCTACATTTTTCTTTTTGTTTAACTGTTTATTTAAAGAAATTTTCAAAAAAGAAGAAAAGGCCATACAAACAATACAAATAAAAGTATATGCACATAAGAAAAAGACAAAAAAGATCAGACATAGACTGAGAATAAGAAAAAAAAATGCTGAACCTAAATATCCCCATAATAAGGGCACCATACACAAACTTACAGCGAATCACAGCAGAAAGAGGGTAGGAGCAAGTAAGAAGCACAGTTAAAGCTGGAACGTAAACAAGAAACAAGGAAAGAAAAAATTATCAATGTCTGTCCAGACCAATCTCCACAGCTCCATGGGGGCCTGATGGACAGGAGCAGGGAGCAATGATAGTAAGAGCAATCAAGGTGTGTAAAGGTCATCCCACCCAGCCCATGTTGCATTGAATTTCACTAAGGTATCATTGATAGTAGCTGTATACTCTCATAAAGCCGGCCATAGACGTACCGATCTATGGCCGGCTTTTAGCAGACTCACAGCGTGGTTACGTCGCCACGCTGTGAGGAGTCGGCTACAGAACAGACAGGAATCCTGTGTGTTCCACTAAGGATACTTCCCCTCCGAGTTAACAGACTGCAGCACAGGATCGGAGGATCGGGCAGAAAAAGAACCAGCAGGACGGATCCGTGTGCGATCCGACCTGCTGGCTCTTTTGGTCAGATCCTCAAGGTGGGCTCCCCTATAGTTGTGGCCAACCTACCTTATGTGTTTGGCCGGAGCGCGCACGACGTTCGGTCGGGAATCGGCCCATCTATGGGGGGCTTTAGTCGGACATCCTAAATCCTAGCAAACAGCTCAGAAGGAGGGGTAGTAGACTTCCACTTAAGGGCTATTAAGCACCTCAGTGGCAGTCAAGATGTGTGTCAGCAAGCGCTTGTCCTGAGCAGCAAGGGTCAGAGGAGGAAGACCCAGCAGGTAGGTAAGTGGGTCCAGAGGAATAGCAATCTCAAAAAGTCCTTTGACAATGGCACACACCGAACGCCAGTAAGGTGTAATCATCTTCCACTGCCAGAAAATATGAAACAGTGATCTGGTTGCATTGCCAAAGGTCTTAAAGATTCAAAACTGTTGTTCCTGTAACACAATTAAATAAATTAAATAAAAAACAAAACCTAAACCTACCAGACAAACAATACAAAATCTCTACGCGGTTTTGATACGTAAGGTCCCAATACACAGGTCAATACCTGTTCGATTAACCAGTGATCAATTGCTGCTTTGCATAATCGATTCCAAAGTAATGGCAATCAAACAGGGATTTACCAACATGTTAGTTCCCTGTTCAATAGACATTTTTCTGAGTAGGATCAGTCTAAGAATCTAGTGGCCACGTTCAATTCCCGAAAGGCGTTCCAATAAAACAGCCCACTCCCCTAGAATGTATCTAGGATTTTTTAGCATGTGCGAAATTGCAAAAATCTACAGGGGAGTGCAGAATTAATAGGCACTTATTGAGTATTTTGGACCACATCTATCTCTTTTTATGCCTATTTGTTGTCTTTTCTTACTACAAACTGTTGTGAGCTTGTGAATGAAAGCCTGATGCATATGTCCAATTTAGCCATATTAGGTGATGTGCGGATCTCTCTGTAATGAAGAAGGGTGTTGGTCTAATGACATTCAACACCCTTATTAGGGTGTGCACTAATTTGATAGCGCAACTTCCTTCCTTTGGTTGGTAAACATGGGGTCAAAAGCAGGACTGACAGGCTTAGAAAGTCAAAAATAGTTTGAGATATCTTGCAGAGGGATTCAGCACTCTCTTAAAAATGCAAAGGCTGTCTGAAGAGTGATCATCGAACAATCAAGCGTTTCATTTCACAAATAGTGGAAAAACAGGGTCAGGCAAGAAGAACGTGTGGAACAAACAACAAGGCACAAAAATAAACATGCCTCATGAACTAGAAAAGACAAAAGCGTTGTGCAGCTGGCCAAATTTGCCACTTGCCCAAGTTTGCCTCCATCATAATTTCAGAGCTGCAAACATCACTGGGGTGCCCAAAAGCACACAGGTGTTCACATACTCAGAGAGACCAGAAAGCTGTGGAAAGACAGACCCCACCAACTGAACAAGACCACAAGCTGTTGAATACGTCAAGCACCTGGGCCACGAATATCTCAGCCTGATTTTTTCCCGGTTTTCATGGAAGGATGGATTGTTGAAATGGGAGAGTGGAGTCTATATCGATGGCGACAGATGGATTGGGCACAATCGGGCTGGATTGACTAAAGGGCAGAGAGAGGCTCCAGGTCCGACTCAGATTCCGCCAAGGCAAGTGGAGGAGTACTGGTTTGGGATGGTATCATCAATTAAATGAGCTTGTGGAGCCTTTTCGGGTTGAGGGATGGGAGTCAAGCTTCAACTCCCAGTCCTGCTGCCAGTGTTCTTGAACGAAACCCTTCTTCAAGCAGTTGGGTTACAGGAAGAAAGTCTGCATCCTTCAAGAAAAAACATAGATTTTCAATTGCAAGGACAATGCTCCATCACACGTGTCCAAAGTTACTCCCACAGCCAGTGGGCTAGCACATGGGAAAGGGTTATAGAAAAGAAGAGAAAAGAAAAACTAATGACATGGCCCTCCTTGTTCACCTTGATCTGAAACCCCATTGAGAACACTGTGGTCCATCATTTCAAATGTGTGATCTCTACATGGAAGGGAAAACAGTACACCTCTATGAAACAGTGTCTGCTATGGGAGGCTTGGTTGCTGCTCTGCACGCAATGTTGATGTGTGAACAGATCCAAAAACACTGACAGAATCCATGGATGGTCAGCTTTGTGAGTTGTCCTTGCCAAAGCGAAAGGGTGGCAATATTGGTCACATGATTTGTTTTTTTGTTTTGTTTTTGAATGTCAGAATAGAACAGCATGTATATTTCGTGAATGTTGTTGAGAGTTATCTTGGTTTCATGGTAAAAATAACTAATTGAAATGGGTATTATACAATTTGTTTGGTCAAGTTGCATAATATTCATTGACCACCAGTCAATAGTCACCCTGCACACACAGATATACCACCCTAAAAATAGCCCTTTAAACTAAAAACAAACTAAAAACTACTTCCAACAATATTCAGCTTTGATATTAAAGCAGTTTTTGGGGTCATTGAGAATCGGTTGTTAATAAAATTATTCCTCAAAAATACCACTTGCCTAATAATTCTGCACTCCCTGTAGATACAGTTCTTAAAAAGGTCCATCTAAATAGTGCCCAGGCTGCTATGCATGTGAAAACGTTAAATCAATTGGCAACAGAATGCAGCAGGACAGCTAGACCCTTTACCTAGGAACCCAAAATAATGGGACACAAAAGACCCCACCAGAGGCAAAACAACCTGGAATGCCAAAACCCAACAGCAGTTCAGGAGATTATAATATATAAAATAAAAATAAGACAGTCAATAAAAATAAGCTTTAATGTATTTTTGAAGCAGAAATGTATAAAAGACCCTGTCTTATGTTCACGGAAATGTGGTATAAGGCATTTGCAAGCAATGTATAGGCAGCTTGCACTATATTGGTTCATTATCATCTAGAACAAATGTCATGATGGCTATAGATGATCGATTTTTTTTTCTAGCTAAAGTAAATTGCAAAACCATTGAACAAGATGTAGAGAATGGTTGAAGGAACATTGCAAAAAAAGTATTGCCGTATCACATGACATTTTTGCCTATATTAATGTCCCTATCGGTTTTAACCGCGTGGTATGGGCAATAGTGGCCTGAAATTTCCCCCCTCCATTAACAATGAGGTCTATGGACCCCCGCCCCCTTCTGCTTCACCGTGACGCTATCGGGGTGGTGCCGAAACCCCGGGAATGCTGCAGCCATTTAGACAATTGCTACAGCTTTCCACCGGTGTATTGGGTGCACACGATGCACGATGACCTAGCGGTTGGGGCAAATCCAAACACAGAACGATCTGGGTTTGCCTCAACCGATAGGGAGGTTCAGTTAAAATTTCGACTTGACAATGTTTAAAGACAATGCAATTAACTCATAAAGTCAGTTAGCTAGGTCTTTCACACTCCTGGATGAATTGGTTGAATTTGTCTTTTTGTGTTATTTATGCAAAACCATAGTTATCACTTAACATTGACCCTAAGTACATAGAATTTCCCTTAAATACAGCAAGTTACATTTATGTACTGGAGAATTTCACTTTAGTATAATGCTTTGAAATCTATTCATCGGTTTTATAATCTGGCATTTCTACTGTGTGTCCTTGACAGTATATTATTCCCAAGTAAATCTTAAGCTCTGGATTTGAAGCATCCCTGTTTTGTGGTAGATGTTAAATATGGTATAGTATCATCTTATGTCAAGTAGAATGTTTATCAGCCATCAAACCCGTCATACCAGACTAACAGAGCTGGGACAGTGGGATCACGGGATGTGCTTTGATTGACAAAAGAAAAGTAGAAGCAAAGGGACAAAACCCTCCGCAGCAGGCACTGTGATAAAGAATAATAAAGGAAAGGGGCTTTCTCTTCAGAGGAGGAAGGTCATCCAAATGATAGGAATAAAATAAACATTGTTTGTGAAGTTCGCTTTTCAAAAGCATTCTGGGCCTCCTGCCTCCATGGTGTGCTCAGCACCAGGAATGTTTGATATCACACACTTTGAAATGATGATATATTCATCGCTGTATACTAACCAAGTAAGTTGCTAAACAGCATCAAAGAACAAATCAAAGGGCCACATCGAAGGCTTTTAAAGGTAATAAGGGATGTTCAAACACAGCGCTGAGTTTGGATATTTTCAGGCGTCCATAGAATCATGCTCTGCAGGAAATAGCGTGAGAAAGGATTTCAGTGTTGGATTGCTTGCTGCTTATTATGAATGATGCTGCCTAACTCATTATGTGTGGGTTTTCTTTTTTTACTAGTTTGCAAGGACACCGCGCCATACATGAAAGGACTGTAAGCTGAAAAACATGTCATTCTTCTCATCAGAGGAGCAAAGTACAAAATGAGCTAATTTTCTTTCTTCCCCTTTTGTACCAGAGAAAGTTTTAAATACCTCTGAATAGCTAAAAAGGCTGGCTGTTTTCTGAGAAAGGGTCAAAATGTCCCTGAACCCTAGGTACCAGTCTGGTTTTCTCCAATGCATCTCCATGTGGCACACATCAAGGAGGATTCAAAAGATTTTTGTGTGTGTGTGTTTTTTTTCTAATCCGTCAATCCTTGTTGTTCTTTTAATCAGTGATCAGAATAGCATAGCTTTAGAAATCTACTTGGAGAACTTCCGAAAGTTAAGTTAGTATTTGGTTTGCACTTGGCTGTACAGGATTTAGATATTTAGCTAGCAAGATTTTGGTGAGTGAGTTTTGGAATAATTACTAAACTTCATATATTTTTCAATGTTATACATACTATCTGCCCTCATATACTGTACCTGTTCTCCAATGGGTTCATGGTGTCATTCGTGTGAGCCTATGAATGGTGAAAGGCACATTAATCTATTAGAAACATAACACACACATTCTGATCAGGGTAATAAATATAGCAAATTATGTTTTTTCCTCATCGCCCAAGATATCTGCCATCAGATGCATGTTTTCCAATGGGCCCATGGTTGAAAGTTGGCCTATGAATGTTGAAAAGCAATTAAACATTAATAGAAACCTATCCCACACATTCTGATCAGAGTAATTTATATAGCAAAATATCTACTTTCGCCATTGTTCCATTAGTGTTTCTGCCTGATGAGCCATTCTATGTCAACCCATCAATCAATAGACTGTGGACAACTAATGAAAGTTTAAAATCTCTGGAACTCACCATCCTGGATTTCATGGATCAGTCCGGCCCCCACCAGTGGTGGATTGCTTGCTGCTTTTTATAAATGCTTATTATGAATATATATGCGTTGCGTTTTAAAAACATGTGCGTTTTTTTTTTACCACACAAGTTTTTACATAGACAACTAATGTGACAATTCACATTGTATGCGTTGCTTTTTAAAAAAAACAAAACCACAGCATTTCCCCATGTGTTTATTATAAACTTTAAAGTGTATGCATTTTTGATAAATTTTTCATTGATTTGTTCGAAAACTCAGAAGTAATGTGAAAAGCGCATGCGTTTTTGTATATATGCAGAAACGCATGCCTTTAAAAAACGCATATAGTGTGAATGCGTCCTAAGGTTTAATTCATGTGTTCGGTTCCTGGGCGGCTAATGAAACCACAGCTGTGCCAGTGTGCTGTGGTTACACAAATTACTCACTATGTAATCCTTATGGACGGCCCAAAAAATGTCCAGGGAATGGGGAATAATGCATTTACCAGGCATTTGAGTGAAAATGCTAAACCTCTACAATGGTAGGTGCTGCACAACCTAAAAATGCCTTATGCAAAACCTATGTAATAAATATTCAGTATTAATTTATTATCTAGATATAATCTATTAACAATTTTCAGATTTTAATGGAGTTTCTGCAGTCTTGGATTTTTTGTTCATAATTTATGCATTTCCAAATGAATATTCTAAAATTACTTGTATATAAATTGTAGCTACCTTATGAATAAATAAATAAAAAATACAGAGGGCCCGGATAGCATCAGCTTGCAGAGCACATAGAGTTTAGTAATAAAAAATGCAGCCTTTGCTTCCTTGGTCATACTTTATTGCTCCTTCTCATAATGAAAGTGTAGGAGTTGGCTGACTCATGGAAAACCAGCAAGTCCCTGTGTGGCTGATACGGTATCATATCTCTAACTAGGAGAGTAATAGCAGCGAGGCACTGTAAGCTCCCTTTAGAGGCTAGTGTTTAAATCTCTGCATTTAATACATGAACTACAATATGGTAGGGCAAGCTTGTAAAATTGTGAAAGCCACCGAAAATGACTTTCTGATAAACATTGATATAGCCACTGCTCACTGAAAACAAACTATACTTTTTATTAAGAGCTTCTGCTATGCTGGGCGGACTTAACGATAAAGGAGCTCGGGTTTTTTTCTATAAAAAAACATATTTTAAGCAAGTTAGTGATGTGAAATGACATTAGCTGGAGCTCTTGAACAAGGATTTATTGTGGGACACGCTACCAGTATACAGGCAGTTCTGGGAAGATCACCAATTACTTGCATAGCAGGAGTGTCTTCAAACGTTCTGACACAGCCTGCTCACAGCAGTGGATTAATTTCATTAATGATTTCCTGTAGAATGAAGATAAACTAAATGAATGAAAACAAAGCTGGGACTCATTTACAAGGATGTCACAGTCTGCCATACAAAGTTTTACACCAAGCCACTAAATATCGCTCATTACTCATTAGGTTTTATCTCCCTTTTTTTTATTCCTTCAGTCAACAGCAAAACAGTTCATGGTTCCTTTTTCTGAAATTGATTTAAATTAATATTTTACTTGAAGGAGGAGTTTGTTTGTTCATTTACCATGTTTTCAAAGATGTTTGAACAATAAAATGACTTTGAGACATAATAAAAGAAGATGTTTATGAAGCATTATACTGAGAACACGTCTCGGGAGAGCTTCTCATTAGCAATGCACATTGGATTTTTACTCTCAATAAGTGTGTAAAGTCAAAACTGCTTTATATATGGAAGATATACATTAAGGATAGATATACAGACCACTGTCAGCACTAACTGGGTATTCATAAAAAAAAAAAAATATATATTACTTTTAAAACTACAATTTAACATTTCAATGGCCAATTCAATATATATCAGTGAAAAAAGGAATACAAATGATCACTTTGTAAGTAACAAACTAGATAAAATACACCAAATAGTCGATATGTGTTCCGAGTGAGCATAATATGGGTTTTCTTTACAAGTTAAACTTGTAAAACAACCGAATATACAGCTATACACACAATGGTGATGATTTTCAGTTTTTTTTTTTATATAATCTTTTTAATTCTGGGATGTCTATGGCTGTTCAACACAGTATAGCCAATACATATTCTGTTTTTCTCTATACTGTATATGTTAAGCACTGATATGCTGACCTTTCTGACCTGAACAATGGATTCTTTGTCAGAATATGTGTATCCAGGGCACCACAAGTATTGCCCCTTCTCCTACTTTCATTGCTGCTGTATATGGACATTTAAGAGGCTAAAATTAAGTCTAATCAATAATTATAGTAGCTGAATATATACTGTATTTTTAGCACTGTAAGACACACCCCCCCCCCCCCCCACCAAAATCCCCCCAAAATGTACAATGCAGTGGCAGATGAAAGAGCTACCTGCGGGCAGCTCTCCCATCTAGCTCTACCTGTTTATGTAAGGGCTTGTGTCCACTGCTGATGCGCGTCCGCAGATGCGCGTCCACAGCAAGAAAACGGCGAAAATAGGACACTTCCCGCTATTTGAGTGCCACGCCCACAGTGCTAATTTGAAACTGTGGAATGCTGCATGTTCATAGCAGCACCGCATAGTGCCGCTGGAGACACCTCCATGGGTGAATAATGGAGGTGTCTCCAAGGAGCGAAAAAACATCGCTTTCCTCTGCTAAATCAATAGCCACGGGTGAACTGCCCCCAAGCCGCAGGGAAATATGGCAAATGTGGACATTTTGGCAGTGGACACATGGCCTAAGAGCTACCTTATGCTGCCCCTTCCTTCGGCTTGAAGTTTAGGCTAAAACATACTACTTTAAAATAACAACACAACAATAACAATTCAGTTATCATCTATGCATTACTTTTGTATATTGTGATTTGCTATTAATATTATCCATAGGGGGTATTAGGATAACAAAGACTGTAGAGTCAGAATTAGTTATCTGTACATGTAGTTGGCTGATAAAGGGTCATGGCCGGCACACAAAGGGTGCCCGTTGATCCTCTGAGGGACCGGCTGCAGAGTGATAACGTCATCACTCTGCAGTCGGCCCCTCATCTATCGAGGGAGAATCTCCCTGTGCATGGGCACCTTTAGATTTCCTTGACATCAATTTGTTATATGATTCACTGTAAAATTAGACGGGAGGAAATATACCCCACAACTAATTGGATTCCCCCTGAGAACATCCCAGGGGCAAGGGGACTTTAACGGTCACAGATGTATGACAAGATAACATATAGGTAAAATAATCAAAGCAGTAGCAATTTAATAGATGTAATGATTAAAGGACAAGGACGCCTGAATTTTACCTGCAAACTTGACTTACATGACTAATTTGCTGACCTAAGTACTACTTGAAAAAAAGTCTACCTTATCGATTTACCTACTACAATTGGCACTAATGTTACTTAAGAATCATGGAAGTTACAGTTTTGTTCCGGCTAGGCTCACTGCCGGGCTGTCTATTTTGGCCTC
>CM070033.1:59436401-59489878 GCA_036250615.1 Ptychadena robeensis | reverse complement strand
CCCCCCCCCCCCCCCCCCAGCACTACTGTATGCATGTCTCAGAAGTTACATATTTAATGCCATGCCATAAAACATTACAAAAAATGATTATAAAAACACAACAGTTCAACAAAACAAAGTTTTATTGATTTTCATCTTTTTGCCCTCTTACACTTACAATGAAAATAGAAAAATAAAAATACGAATGCATTTCTGAAAAGAGCGCAGATCAACCGAAAAGCACTTTTTTTGCAGGAATTTGGTGCATTTTTTGGTACAATTATAACTGATCAGATTAGATGGTTTCCAAATAAAAAGAAAAAACACATTGAACTTCTTTCCTTACATTTCATATTAACAACAAAATTAGAAAATAAAAAAACAAGCAAAATTCCACTTTATTCCCATGTTTAGATCAGGTACCAAAAAGGTGTGTTGTTTTTAACACTATCCTATATTTACAGTATTTAAGAGTAAAAGAAATACGATATGTTCCATTCACATTAATTTTTTACTAAACTTAATGAATGTAATCATTTCCTGGTAGTGTGGTATACTTCCGAGTAGAGGACACCCTCCAGTGCAGGGGTGTTTGATATGGAGATGATATATAGGAGAAAACGCAGAGAAATCCTGCTATATCAATAAATGGAGAATATTTTGTCAGTATGATACTGATATATTGTCAGTATGTGATCCTCATCAGCACAAACCAGTAGCCTCAGCTCTACTGAGTGCATACATGTTTACAAATGGAAACAATGAGACATGCTTGGCCATGGCATTGCAGGAATAGAGATGATTAATGCAATGAAAAAAAATGCAGAGGTCGGCGAGCTCTTATGGGACTCAAATCCTTTGTATGTTTTATATATATTGAATAGATATTTAAGCCAAGTCATACCCCCTGATGCCTCCCTCTCCTGCAAATGTAATTTGTAGAGGTAGAGGATGAAACATATGTCAATGACATGTACCATGGAAGGACTGTTGATGCAAAAATTATGGGGTAAACAAATGTATACCCTATCTGACATTACCTATGTATTCTTCTTCCAAAACTCTTGTAGTTGGATATCTGCTGGACATTTTCTGGTAGATTTTAATGGGATTTGTTTTTAATAAAGGAATTGCAGTTTGTTATTTTTCTGAATTCCTGCTGGAGAGAAAGCTATGCCTCAAAACCTGCAGGATCTCCCTGCACAGCATGTATCTGTGTTACCTACCCCCACTGCAGACTGCTCCAACTAACAAAGTATTTGTATATATTGACAATTAGCGATACTTGTGTCATGGACTGTTGAGCTCCAAGGAAGTAAAAGACAATCCTGGAACGGTAAACATGCTCAGGACTACTGTAGATCTTGGCAACCTTTGCAGAAAAGGTAACCCTGACAGCCATTATAAAACATGCATTAACAGGACTGTAATATGGCGTACATGTTAAGGTGTGAGAATGTCTTCGTTAATGGCTTCTCCGTGTAAGGCAGCAGGTGGTTTAGCTTTAGCGGCCCTTCTTACCATAGCAAGCGTATATATATATATAATAATAACCCTAGTCATGGTTTGGCAATAAAGGAATCGGAATTGCTGTAGATGTAGAACAACATGGAGAATTAAGATGGCAAAATAAGCAACTTCATGCTAAAATCTCTTGAAAACACAGATCTTCTTATTTTCTTTCCCCAGCACATGAGAGGCTGATGTATTTTTTTTTTAAATGTTATGGCAATATTGCACCAATAGGAGTTTAATACAAACTATTCTTGACTCTTCCAAGAGAATGACACTAACCACTTTGGTTTCATTGCCTCACAAGTGGGTTGGAAGGCACCCTGTTGCCTTCCAAAAAAGAATGATTCCATCTGTGCCATCTGTGCCTGGTTCCTGGGCATATCTGGATCTGGGCATTGCTAAGCACAGCCTACTTCTCAGAAAGACTCAGACTAGTGTATAGGAACAGGCAACGCATGAAAATATATAAAGAGAAAATAAAGGAAGCAAATTTACAAACCCTTAGGGCTTGTGTCCACTGTGTTTTTTCACCCGCTGTGGATGTGCATCTGCAGTGTGGAAAAAGAGGACTCTTCCCATTTTACGGTGCCACCGGAGACATGTCCATTGAAGATCAGTGGAGGGGTCTCCAAGACACAGGAAAACAGCATCCAAAGCTGTTGAGGAACATATTTTCTGTGTCTTTCCCCTGCTGTGTCAATAGGGTGCATCGGCAGGAACGCACCGTAAGCCACGGGCACACTGCCCAGCAAATGTGCCAGCGCCCGCCTTCCAGTGCAGGGAATCTGCAGTGGACACATGCCCTTTGTAATATGTCATGTACCTGTTAGAGGAAAAAATATCCACATCCATTTCTGAATGAAATTCCAGTTTGAGGGCAGCATGTAAAGTGCATTTAAAATCCGTACACTTGTTTTTCTAGGTTTTTTGGGTGGGCAAATATTAAACCTCCTGCTGGGTTTTGCTGGTATACATTAATAGAAATGTTTTATAAAATCAATTTTGACATCTTAAGCTAGCCATACACGTGTCGGATTCCATGGCCCGTCGATCACCCATGCGATCGATTCCGGCGATTCTGCCGGGAATCGCAGGTGTGATCAATTGGCCAATTAAGAGTATCCATCGCTGCATACCACCTTGTCCAACGGATTCCGGGAAGATTCCGGGTCCGATTGTCCACCTCACAAATGGCAACTCCCCCTGATCTGTGCAGAATCGGATCAGAAAGACCAACATGTTGGTTCTCTGTCGGATCCGATTCTGGGCCCCTGAACGATCGGACCTGATCGATTGGACAAGGTGGGCTGCATGCGATTCCGGCACGATCGTTTGGCGTGCACGCGCCCGGAATCGATCGTGCCGGAATCCGGTGGGAATCCGACACGTGTATGGGGGCCTTTAATTGTATGTAGACTGAAACCTATCCAATCCAATCCAACTCTAAAGTTGCTGTACTCCACTGGTTTAATTTTGCATGTGCATGCAATTGTCATGTTAATGTAAATAATTGGCATCTCTATCCCAGGCTTCCTGTTAAAACTGACCACATGTAAGGTACTTACCCCAGTCTCAGAGGAGCCACCACAGCATGTAGCATGGCAGCACCCAGCATAGCAGAACAGCCGAACAGGAGTTTTACTGTTTGTCTACTATCCAACACTAGAAAAAAAAGTTTTTATGACTTCTCATACCCTGCTTATATTATCGCACCACGAATGAGAAATCTCTCCCTAAATCCTAAGAGTGCTGTTCCCACATTTTACAAGCAGGCCACAAAGGTCAGAACAGCCATTTCTAATCATGTGCAAAATGAGCTCTCAGAGCTGAAGGGATCAGGAGATGATAAAAGTTTTCCAGCAATCATATGTTAAAGAGCTTAATTAGCAAAACTAAAAAAAAAACTTGTATAATTGCAAACATTAGGACTGTACCGGAGAATAAAAACATTACAGAAGCAAAATAAATAATATGTAAATATGTTTGCCCTTAATAGAGGACACGATACACAGCGCTTCTTACCACTGGTATATTAGATAGCAGAGTATTGCCATATGCTATTATTATCCCTCCGCACATTACAAAACACAGGCATTGCCATTTGATCTCTGATTCTGATCATTTGAAAGAACAAAACAGCATTTAATAGGTTTGTCTGCTAATATTGCTATAAAAACCATCCATTTAACACAATATTTCCAAATCTGCTTGTTCCCCCCTCCTTCTGACCTTCACATTTCCTCTAACAAAGAAGAATGACGCTGAAACGGCTCAGGCTGCTGTTGACGCGAGCAATTTCGTAGTTGTTGCTCTACTCTGCCATTACCCTCTGAGACTCTATTCTTAAAATACATTACCATGCATTATAACATTTCTTTTTAAAAGAAACAAAGATGTAACTAGTATGATTTGTATGCAGTAACATACGGAACATGCAGTGTTACTGGGACTAGAATTACTATACTATACAAATTAAGGGAACAAATGACAGGAAGTGACACTTCCATGTTCCAAATATGTCACAGCCACCACTTCTGGTATCTGTAAGTTTACCTTCCCTTCCTCCTATTTAGTATCTGGGTAACTTAGGAGGGGGGGGGAGGGAAATACTAGCTTCCCACCTCACACATCATGTAGTTGGGATAGAGCCAGGAGAGTCGCAAAAAAACTGACTTTCCTGGCCAAAACGGGATGCTTGACAGGTATAATAGAGTCTTTTTTTCATGCAAGGTAATAACAGGTTTGCTGTAATTAAACTTCTACACCAAAGCATACATCTATTTCCCTTTCATCTTTCCACACTTCTTTCTGCAGTAAAAGGAAAGCTCAGTGTTTCAACAAATTGCTGGATTCTCAGCTTACACAATACTATGGACTTCTTGTACAAGAACACTAACAGGGTTATCACATGTTCACATGATCCTTCTTATACTTCAAATTACCAGTATTGTCTTCGACTCACAGTGCTGGTAGTGGGCAGAGTCAACTTGTTTCTAAATATACAAAGCAACTGTAAATGTCTAGTTTGGGGTTTTAGTAACACTATGCAGAAAATGGCCATAGCACATAGTGTGTCTGTTAGGGGCATTGTATATCTGTTCCCATTTGTCTCTAAACGTTGTCCCTCTCCAAGCAACAATATTATTGGGAATATAAAGGTGAAGACCTTTTATAAAAACCAATGTCAGAGGCAGATGACTTATAAGGCAACCTCCTACAGGCCAGCAGGGGCCAACCATAGCTCCCTTATACACAACATAAGGGGACAGTAGCTGTCATATAGATCAGGCTGAATGGCTGATGGTTATCTTGTTCCTCTTTCACCAACCTATTCTATCAGATTGCTTCTCCTATAAATCTTGTAATGACATTTTTACCCATCATATGTTTAAATTATAGTTTGCCTATATGATACACTGTATATTTTTATCTTTCCACCATTCCTATTCATTTGTCAACCTCTTTCAAAGTTTCATATTTGTTGCTTGAAATACCCATATTTGCTGACAACAATTCAATATATCATGTAAATGATTCAATGGGTATTATTTCATTGTTGTACTTAGTTGTACAGCGCTGGTCTGAGACAGTGATTAACTAATACTTAATTACAAAATATATTTTAAAGACTATATTCATAAGACATGTAGGCATCAATTCCAACATTTAAAATGAAAAACCATAGAAAGGATGTCTCAACTATTCTGAAACCACAATTTTAATATTTCAACAGCCCAAACTTAGCCTAGAAGACGCCATTCTATGCTATTAAATGGGAAAAAAACTCTGAAATAACCAGATTAAATGCTGTTTATGTCATAGACCGACAAGCATACCTGGCAAGCACTATGCATGTAATTTAGCAATGAGGTATTTAAAGACCAAGACACTTAAGCTGGAAGAGAATACTCTGCGTTGATATAAGCCACCATGTTGAGGGTGTCACCATTGCTGATACAATGTGAAGGTCTATTGGCAAAGTAACTTTGTTCATCGAGTTTTTATATGACAAACTGCAAATAACAAATCACAAGATGATTTCGAGACAGAATGGTTTGTTAAAACCACAAATAGTTGTATGGCACATTTGATGTGGTTTGAAATCTAGAATATTATGTATCAAGTACATTTGTTCTAATCATTCATACAAAAAAGCTAATGTTAGTAAAAATAGACATATTATTCATATTTAAATTAACTTAATTGAGCTTGCTCTAGGATATAATGAATCAGCCATTCAATCATACAGATATGTATATTTACAATGGATTATGCAAAATAGTTGTGCCTTGTTAGGAAAACCTACTCATGCTCCAGTAGTATACAGGTTATGAATATTATTCTGCTGTTTAATCCAGCAAAACAGTATATAATAATTCAACTGTTTGGCATTGTATGAGAAAGAAAAACTAAGGGGCATCGCAACAATTGCAAGTCCCAGAGATGCATCAAGATGGGGGAGGTCAAGTCTAACATGCTACACATCTATTTTGTCTTCATAATGTACAGGCGTTGGAAAGGCTTCCATCTAGCAGTTTTATCAGCAAATTTACAGTTATGTCATTCCATCCAGCAACCAGAGCTGCTGGAAACCAATGGTACATCTTGTGTCCAAGTCTTCTAGATGGTTTATCAAGTTGTAGACGATGTTGGCTCTCATTGGGGAAAAGGAATGTTCGGTTGATCTTGCCTTAAAAAACACATATATAGAAAAGGATTAAAATTTGGGAAACAGTAACATTATATCAGCATTACAAAGACTTTTAATATGACCAACGTTCTTGCTTACATGCAGAAACCTTTTATCTATTTATATTTAATAGAGGACACAATACACAGCGCTTCTTACCACTGGCATATTAGATAGCAGAGTATTGCCATATTCTATTATTATCCCTCTGCACATTACAAAACACAGGCATTACCATTTGATCTCTGATTGTGATCACTTGAAAGAACAAAGCCGCATTTAATAGGTTTGTCTGCTAATATTGCTTAAAATACATTACTATGCATTACATTTATTTTTTAAAGACTAAACTAGTATGATTTTTACAAAGTAACTGAACTCCTCCAAACATAGCGGTCTCCAAAGAATAAGAAGAGTCGACTGCAGTATGCCAAAAGTTTTAGGATTGTGTTCTGTGGACTGATGAAACAAAATTAGAACGGTTTGGGCCCATGGATCAACGCTACGTTTGGAAGAGGAAGAACAAGGCCTATGAAGAAAAGAACACCTTGCCTACTGTGAAGCATGGCGGGGGGCCAATCATGCTTTGGGGCTGTTTTGCTTCTGCAGGTACAGGGAAGCTTCAGCGTGTGCAAGGTATCATGAATTCTCTTCAGTACCAGGAGATATTGGAAGGAAATGTAATGCAGTCTGTCACAAACCTGAGGCTTGGGAGACGTTGGACCTTTCAACAGGACAATGATCCCAAGCATGCCTCCAAGTCCACTAGAGCATGGTTGCAGATAAAAGGCTGGAACATTTTGGAGTGGCCATCGCAGTCACCAGACTGAGAACCTCTGGTGGGACTTGAAAAAAACAGTTGCAGCCTGCAAGCCTAAGAATGTGACTTGAACTGGAGGCTTTTTCCCATGAAGAATGGGCTAAGATACCCGTAGATATTTCATTATTAATGTTACGGTATGTTATATTTGTCTGACTTACAAGTGTCTCTTTCATTTCATTGTAAACAAGATGACTGAAAAGATCAAAATCAATGTCAAAATGGCCAAAACACTCAATTTCAGTGGGGGTTAAATAATTTTGAACACAACTGTAGCCACATAAGACCAGGTGTATTCATTACATTATAATTTGTTTGTATTAAATAACAATGGAGAATTACAACATTTATGAAGATTTAAAACAGTAGATTGTCATGAAAGGAAACGCCCATAGTCATTCCATCCGGATTAATTAAAATCAAATGGTATCCAATTTTTGGGCACAGATATTAGTTTTTTTCATTTAGATGAATATAATCAAATAAAAGTTTGGTATTGATATTACTGACATCTGAAGGATTATGGTCAGAGGTCTTCCTGTCTGCATGTTGTTTTCCTATATTTGTTGCATGTTTATTGAATATTTGTTATTTTATTACGGGAAGAACCTATTTTAGGATCTTGTTCTATATTGCTCTGTTTTGTTCAAAGCCGTAAGGGTGAAAGGTGGAGTGCTGAGCTCTCGAAATAAGTTGGATGTACATTCTATTAATAAGTACATGGACTCTATAGGCATTGTGGATTTCTGAATCTTCTTTACAACATGCACTTATGTCCCCCACACATGGATCGATTTCCATCCCAAGAAAATCGAGGGTACCCATTCAAAGTATCGACTGAGAATGTGGTCACCAAATCATTTGTGGGTTGATCACACGGGTATTGACCCGTGTGGTGGGCTTTAGAGTTGCAGCAAGGAACTTGGGACAAAAAGCTGCCTTTCCCCCCCAAGAGTTTTAGATTCCATTGTGTTGTACGATTTTACGATCGTACGCAATCACGCAGTTTGATCGAGTAAAACACAATTGATTTACGATGGTTCTATGAATCGCAGGCGTAGTTATTTGGATTTCAAATATGATTCTAACTACGATTACATATATGATTTTAATTCCGATCGTAGTTCCGATTCCAAATACAATCATAATTATAATTCTAAACATGATCGTAATCACGATTTCAAATACAATTCTAATTCTGTCAGATATTTGTACAATCAACCTAAATTCTGATCGTCTTTCGATTGATTTTATAATTGATTTAAATGACTTTTGGCCAATCACACCAGGTGGGCAGGAATTGATTTCCAAAACTAGTTAGTTTTAAGTTGATCGAATGGAAATATCGAACCGTGTATGGTCACCTTTAGGTTATGTTCCCACTTAGGCAATTAATCACCGGGAGTGGGGCTGCCATCAAAACGCTGCTCCTCGCGTTTCCTGTAATCGCGCTCATAGACATAAATGGAGGCGATTTGCGATCGCGCGTGCAGGCGATTTTTTTTACAATGGTGGCGATTAAAAAAAATTTTTTTTTAAAAATCGTCTGGTCAATTGACTGGCGATTGCGTGCTGACGACCCTGCAGGTGATTTTCAATCGCCACCTCAGGCGATTAACTGCCAGCACAGGCGATAAATCACCTAAGTGGGAACATAGCCTCAATCTGAGCTGCGCTATTCAGCAAACTGAAGGAGGCGGATAACAGTTCAAAGTCAGGTGCACACACTGCTTGCTACATCTAATAATGTATGATGAATTATTAAACACGGAGATTCATTAATTTGTGTCTTTGTGTAGATCTGCCCGGAGTTCAGGTTTAGGAATGAATTTTTTTGCATGCCTTTTCTGGGAAATTACTAATTAAATATTTCTAATTCTAGCATATTTGCTAATAACTGCATAGGAAATTGATGAAGTGTATGCTAAAATAATCAATAAACATGCAGCATATTTGTACAGTGCTGTGCACATAGCCCTTCTCCCACATGTTAATCAGTGGAAGCACACGCCAGCCTATGGCATGTGATTTGCAGTCTTTTACAGCAGAGATCTCAAGTGATTAGGCAGCAGATTAGCATACAGAACAGCAAGGAGCTGTCAATGCAAGGCGAAGCTAGTCCCATGCTATTTGCTGCTATTTTTATGATGTATAGATTTAATAGCAATTCTGCTGGTATAATGTATAAAACATTTTATGGCACTTAACACATGTCCAATATTAATTTGAATTGCCAGGCTCATTTTAAAGGTAAATCAGCTGGAGAACATTTATTGATGAGCGCGCCTTCTACTTCATATAAATGGTAATTCAAACAAATTTCTATATTTTTACTATTTTCCCAAGAGGTAGAGAGAGAGATGCAATCCATATCAATAACATCCCATGTAAATGAGCTTTTAGTGCTGATATGTATCAGCCTTCCAGATAATAGCTGTGCTTGTTTCAGAATAGCAAATACATAAAAAAACTGTAGATTTTCTGGAAATTTGATTTTAAAGCGCACCTAAACCCACCAGATAAACTTATGTCTCTCGCTGGCCAACCCTCTATTATTGGGGCAATCTGTAAAAAAAATCCTTATCTGTAAGGAGAGATTTCTGTATTTCACCCGTCGCTCCTCCTCTCTCCTATCCTCTTCGGTCAATCGCTTGCTCATTTTCAACCTCCCTAGCGGTTAAGATGAATTCAGTTAGTTCGGAGTTCGTTTTTCAACGATTGAACCGGGATCGTAACAACCGCCCATGCCCCAAGAAAGCTGCAGCAATTCTTTATACAGCTGCAGCTATTCCGGTAGTCGGGGAGCACCCCTTCCCTGTCACCGGTGACACTGAGAGGACGGGGGCACGTCATTGACTTCCATTATAATGGAGGGGCATTAGTTTACCAGCCCACGTCATCCATGACGTCAGAGATGTGGACAGGGGAGGAGGGAGGGAAACTCAAGCAAAGCTGACCACTAGGGAGGTTAATCTACAGCCCACAGTCTCTTTCACTTTCTCCCATTTAAGAGAAGAAACCATGAAGGTTATGGTGAGAAGGCATGAAAGGAATCAAAAAGCCCTCAACTCGAGCAGTGCGTAGCACAATCAAGCTTTCTTAAAACAGAAGGTATTTACACGGCCCAATCCAGCACAAATCCCAAAAGTTTAGGTAGAAACCCTTGTTTAAGGACAGTGGGCGGAGCTATGCAAATTATCCCTTTTCGCCCCATCAGCCAAATGCACATCCACAAACCACTGGTACACAGTGCAAATAAAGCCTTTATGGTACAGAGGCATTTATTCCAAACTGCATACAGCTGTTTCAGGCTCCTTGGCCATCATCAGTGCAGTGCATGGAAACCATGGCTCTATGGTGTGGGGCTTGGAAGCCGAACACATAGAGAAGTAACAGTGAAGGTTATGGTGAGAAGGGATGAAAGGAATCAAAAAGCCCTCAACTCGAGCATTCTCCCATTGAAAGCAATTGTATCTGGCGGCCCTTGGTGGCCTTTCTCATTACTGCAGCATTAATACCAGGAAGATTAGAAGCTACTCAATAATCAACATGGCGAGAGTAGAGCAGGTAGCATTTTTAGGTTTTTGAGCAAGTTTGAGGCATTTGGGATAGCTCAGAGGTAAGTAAAAATGCTATTACATATTCTTGGATTTCTTTTTCAGAGATTAGGTGAGATATAAGAAACTACATCTGCATGAAGTGTACACCTGCATGAAGTGTTTTTTTTTTTATTCTGTAGCAGTTTTCACAGAAGTATACTGCTGACAGGTGACTATTATGTCAATGTTATGTATGTGTTTTTTTTTATTTTGAGTATAGAACTGCTTTACATACAGCCCAAAATGTTTTGTGTGAAAATGTATGCAACATGTTTCAGGGGCCATAGAGCCTTGCTTCCTCAAAGCCATATAATACAATCATATTATACAATACAAACTGATAATCAATACAAGTAATAACATTTAGCAATGGGTATAAAATGTAGCATAATATATTGTACTGTTCTGTGGATTGGTGGTCTTTTTGCCTCTAACACATACAAAGAAAAGAAGTGGGTAGTTTTAGAACTAAAAGTAGAAATGGATACAAAAGAGGGCAATCAAGGTTAACATCAATGGGGTTCTTGCAAGAATTGGTACAATATAAGATAAAAATTCTCTGGTGTAAGGACAGGTGAAACACCCTATATAATATTAAAAGAGGATTACTGTTATTAATAACATATATTTTAGAGAATCTCTAGAGAATGTACACCCATCCCCAGAAAGCCTTGAGTTTACAAAATAAATTAAATTATTATTATTTATTAACCCTTAATTTAAACCAAAAAAATGAACCAATTTTCCCCTTTTCTTCTAACCATTCACATGTAAACGATATACATTGAATATGATAAGGAGGCAAACACATACAAACATCCATGCACAGCAGGATAGCAATCAAACCTACAATCTGAGAATATATAATAACCCTCCATCAGGTGGGTTGCAATTGTCATCTGATTCTTTTTTCCTTTCCAGCAAAGCAAACAATGTTGTGCTCTGTGGGAATCTCGTATGACAGATATTGACCAGTGGATGAACATGATCAGAGTCTGGAAGCATCTATAGGACCCCTATGGATTTCTACATGTTTTCTGACAACTAAACAATGTGATGGTTATGGAAAACCGTACATCCAACAGCTGGGACTTACCTCTAGTATAAGAAGAAAAATCGTGTTCTGTGAGCAGCTGCCATGCTTTCAGACATATTTCGCACTTTGAGGTAATTGACGAACCCTCTAAAGAACAGCAACAATCCTAAAATAACATAAAAAATGATTAACCAATAGCAAACTAAAAAACAAAATGTTTGAAAGCTTAGCTTGGGTTACCTGACTGAAGAACTTCCAGGTTGGACATTTATTTTGGCTAATAATATATTTTTTTGTTATGTATTGCCACACAGCTGCACGTAGGGAAGCAGGTTGTGGTTATTTATGTAGCAAATAACATGGACATATTGTCTATGCCTGGTGTCATCCATAAATGTTATAGTCTATTTTTCATAATTTTTTTTAAAGAAACCTTTCCTATGAGCAATGTGGAAGCTGACATTAAACCTTCCCATATACTTGCTGCATGCTTCCCATCTTACTACCTGATGTCTCCATTAGTTGTTGCGTTTTCTGCACTGTATTTTTTATTTGACGTTAACATGTCCAATACAGTTCTATGGGAAAACACCTCAAAAATGCATTTCAATGGTTGCAATGACGCACCTTTAGACACCTAGCTGACGCGGCTGTGTGTACAAATCCACTGAATCTTAAATGCATGGATGTTAACACATTGGAGACTAGGCTCAACTAGTGAATTAAACAACGAACAAGACTTCAGATTTTCCTGATCTTCAAACTTAAAGTGGGCGAGTAGCTCAAAGTAATGATCAATGCAAAGGCATATTCAGACATCTATCAGAGGTGTAACAGAACAGGCATCTATCAAATGGAGTAAAAGTGTATGTCCTAGGATAGTTATGGCAAACCTTTTTGAGGCTCAGTGCCCAAATGGAAACACATAACCCACATTTATATGTTAAAGTGGCAATATGGCAATTTAACCTTAATTTAGTTTAAACAATGTGAGACACAGATTATTTACCAGTAACGGATGCTAGCACATCCGCTACAGGCCAAAAATCTCAACACAGTGGAATGGCAGTGTGAAACGGCGCCGCAATATGATGTTACCCGAGCTGAAAAACATCACCTCCGCTCTCCTCCTGTTCCCACCAATCAGAGACAGATAATTCAGACATGCTGCTGATAGACAGTCTGTCTATGCGTGCCAACTTTCATAGGTTCACCAACTTCATACTTGCATATTTGAGAGTCTGACTTACAGACTGAATAAAGGGAATATGGGAATAAAATAAAAACATAGGTATTAAGAGGCAGGGCAGTCATCATGGGGCATATGGCGACGTACAGCAAAAATGTCCAGGCCCCATGACAGGATTTGTTGAGCGGGGGGGGGGGGGGGCTTTCCTCCTGAAGTGGGTTGTTCCCGGCAGCACATCGTACACAGTGGTAGTCCGGGAAGACAGTGGGCAGAGACAGGCAGCACGTAGGGGCCCCGGCCTGGGAGTCCCCTCTGACGGAGGCCCTGTTAGGAGGTAGGTATTTTCGACTGCTGCTTGGTTACAAGGAACCAGAACAATGTCCATTTGGGCCAGAAAAGAAAGATAATAGAGATAAAAGATAAAGAAACAACATGTCAAATGTAGACTGATGTTACTGACCTCCTGTAAAGAAAATGCTCATGGCTGGTTTTAATATTTTACCTGACCCAGAACAACATGTGGAGGTTGCTTCACTTGGCCCATGCTTGTTTCAGTTAAATCAATATACTGAAATGATGCACTATAAGATATTTCATATGAAAGCTTATCTTGGTCAAATTATGTATTTATAAATGTAATAGAAATAAGTAAAAAATACAGTATAGTATACGATACATCAGCAGATGTCTGCCATTCTTTCATTCACATGCAGATTGTGCACACTTTGCAATGGAAACAAGTTGAAAATTGATCTTTGCTATTCATTGTGAAGTCCACAGAAGAGATTATACCGTAGACAGGTGTGGTAAGACAACACATTTAGCTGGTTAATACGTTATTTCCCTAGTCACCGTCACGTGGAGCAAATAACTTTGTAAAACAGGTAATCTTATTAAATGCAAAGGCTTGCAAACTATTATGGCTGAGTAAATATTCCACAATATATTTTTGGAGAAGAGCTGATACAACGGATGTGCTGTGATCTGGAAGCATGAAGGCTTTTTCTATGCCTGGCTGAGCATGGCATAATGTACTATGCATTTCAAAGAACAGTTTCCTGACTCGCAGACACACCATTCAGCCTAAGGGGCTCATGACTCTCCTGCATTTCCATCAGAGCTGTTTTGGGGAACAGCTACATATGAGCTGAAATTATGTAAACTTAAATGAGGGGATGCTGCAAGCAAAACATGTAAAAAAAAGGAAAAGTCTACATATCTCCTGGTTTTAAAATACTGCAAAGAAATGGATTTTGCCGCTGGCATTTTGTATAATGCAAAAGCAGCTTCACCCTAAAGGAGCAAATTAGCTACTTGCCACAGAGTTATTCTAGCTCCAACTAAACTTGCTACACGTTGTTCAGTATTCTTGCTAACGGGGAAATTAGTATGTTAGTAGATTGCTGCCAGACACTTTTTTTAAATTTATTGTATAATTTACATGATGATAAACTTACTACAGTTACCTATTGTATATGGAGGGGCCAGAACAACAAGAAAGATATCTGAGTGTAGCCACCAGTCACAGAAAGGCAATCTGGACTATACCGATCAGGTATCCCGCTTTGGCCAAATACAGATTTCAATAAACCCCGGATTTTTCAATATCCGAGCAACTTAGGAGGGAGTAGTCGTTACTCTCCTAAGTTCCCAACCTGCTTGTGCAGATGATGTGCGGGGTGGGAAGTTAGTAGGGAGAGCAACGCCCCCTCCCTCCTAAGCTAGGCAGATACTGAATAGGAGGTAAATCTCCCTCCTATGGCGTCAGTGACATTACTTCCTGTATTTGGAACGTACAAGTGACGTCAGTGACATAGCTCTTTGTCATTTTTCCCTTAATCAATAAGGGGAAAACTGGGACGCAGGGGGTTGCATTTGAATCAGTTTGTGATGCGATCGTGATCCGTTTATGATCTGTTTTTCATGCATGCGTTTTTTTTTTTATTATTTGAAGGAGAGGGATAATGCATAGTAGACTCATCAAAAACAGATACCCATCCGTTTTTTTATGCACGCGATGCATTAGTTTAAAAAAACAGACCACTAATGCAACATGGAAACAACTCAATTAAATGTCAATGGATGTGTTTACAGTGCATTAAACACATCACAAAATCTATTTTGACTCCGTGGAAACACAGCCCTTCACAGATACTCAGATCAACAAGTCCTATTTCCATGATAGGGAAGGTTAACTAATACCATTACAAAAAACATCCTGTGTGTGGGGGGGGGGGGGGGGGGGGGTTGGAAGTACAATCTATTATTATGAGCATACAGTAGATTGTGTTAGTGAGGCTAAAAGAACAAAAATAATGTAACATCTTTATATACTGATCTCTAATGGTGGTCTTTTTTTGAAAGGTACTAGTTGGCCATAAACTATTTTCCGATGCATGGGCAGATTAAAAGCCAAGCTTATCTTTCTTGCATACATGTGATTTTATAATAATCTGGTAATTTCATACTTTGGGTATCCACAATTCAAAGCATGACTGTTAGTGGCAGGTGACTATATGAGAACACACTGTCTAAAGGTACCCATACACGTTGCGATTTTTCGTGCGATTTTAGCCCTTCCGACCAATCCAGTCGGTCGGCTAGGTCGATCGTTCCGGATTCGTAACATGCAAATGTAGTCCGACCAATGCTGTTTTTAGAAAAATCTGCCCAAAAGTCGGTCGGGCCCCGAACGATGATGCCTGTAAATTTCGGTCGGTCGGCCACTTTTAAAAGATTCCCAATCCAACCAGTTCTATCTTTTAAAAATAGAACTAAAGCAAAAATTGGGCGTCAAAATCGAATATCGCATCGGTCCGCGAAAAATCGCAACGTGTATGGGTACCTTAACAGTGTTTGAGGGCACGGGTATGGTTGTGGAATCAATATGCTGGATTTGCATTGTCTGTGATGACTACAATGATTATCGTTTGATTGGTACATATTTGTATATCAGCACTTCATTTGTATATTATTAGTACAGGAGAAAATATGTCTAGTAGGCCAACGGCACCCATATTCCACTAACCTCTCTTTCCAGCAGGATTTATTTATCTGTCTGAACTTTGAAAGGATTCAATTATGCCAATTTCAGGACAACTGGCTCATTACTACTTGACTTTGTATGAAATGAGAAAGGAACAGGTCATGGCTAGGATATCACTGAACAGCAAATCACATCAAAGCCGCAGCCTCAAAACAGAAGTTAACTAGCAATTTTCTTGACTCGCATAACTCTTACTAATCCCAGGTTCTATTTAATTGAATATAGAAAGTCTATACTAGCAGCCAAAGCTGTTATCCTTAGACAATGACACTCTCCTATAATCTCTCCACTAGCTGAAAGAAATCTCCTGACCTAAACTGCGCACGCTCCCTTCGCTCTGAGGACAAATCGTCACCAATTGCATATTTTTGGCTGTGATAATAAAAAATGTAGCCTTCAGAGTCTTGTATAACACACAGCTAGGCTTTTTTTTGCTCCATTAGACTTCATACCATAGTAAAGATCAAGGACGTTATATGGTAATTGCTTCAGAGCCACAAATGCTTAACCATTAGGCTTCCCCATCACCCAACCTTCTAGAATTATTTTTCTTCCTTTGTTTTTCTTCCTTTGTGTGCATAACATGTGTGCAGCGAGTTAAAATCAAACTGTCACAATATGGTAAGTAAATGAAGTCAGTGAAAAAGGAGCATTTATAGTTATGTATAATGTGGCAGAGCCTTGTACTGATGATCAGGTGAGGGCACGAGTAGTACTGAGTACCCCGGAATACTATCTGATGCACACTGTGGTTCCTCCCTTCCTCTATATGATTTCAGTACTTTAGTGTCAAAAACCCCAGAACAATCATGCTGTAATGTGAGTATCAGAACTCCTTATGTCAACATTTATTGAAGGTCATTGAAATAGAAGCCTTTAAAATATGACAGCCAGGGAAAATAACATTCTCACAAACAAAGGTCAGAGTGGCAGCCTACATGACTTGCCCATGACAGGTGTAGTTTATGTACTTTGAAAATTAATCCATCCAACTCCAGCAGAGGAAAAACTTTTTGTTGCTCAGGAGTGATTTTTAAATCAAGCACAAAGATATGGTTCTGATCACAAAGGAAGTCTTGCTGGTTCCTTTTGTACCAAACATTAAACCAGGGTACAGACGGCTTAATATTCAAGCTGTCCGATGTACCCTGCAGCAGCGCGATGACGTCATCACGTTGCCGTCAGATTTCGGAGAAGCCGGGGGGAGCAGAACTGCCTCTTCCCATCTCCTCCTCCTCAGCCGAGATTTGCCTGGAGACCCCGGCCATGTCCGATTGATTTGTCCCGCTCGAAAACAGCTATAGGGGCAGATTACATGGGTCAGATAGACGGCCGTAAGTGCACGGCGCTCGAAACGGCCATTGATTTGACCCATATCTCCACGTCTATACCCTGCTTAAGGGTTTACACCGCAGATAAACAAGCAATAAGCACAACTGCCCAGTGGACGCAACATGAGACGTCCGTTGGTCGGTTTGATGGACATGTCAACAGGTTGTTATCAAATTGGCCCACAAGCACCTGCACAAGTTTGCAGGCGCTCAAGACAGGTCATTTCCCGGTCTGCTGCGGGTGTGCATGGTTGTTTTCGGGAAGCGACCATATAAATCAAGTCTTGTATTGGAAATATACAGAATCTCAATACCTAAATGAGTCCATATTAAGCATATATCTCATTCCAATATGCTAACATTGGTAAAACACTAATAAAAATAAAGATCTATTTACCCCAAGTAGGCAATTTGACTTTTGGAATGTCCTGCAACCTGTTTCTCTGGCCAGCTTAATGTATTGACTTTGAGTTGAATGCACCCAATCATTACAAGTTATTTTCTTTAAGCAGCAATTCAGCATGTCGCAGCCAGATGCCAAAGTTTGCATTAAGGACAAGGCGGCCGGAGCCAAACCATAATTCTTAGTACAGTTTATATTCTGACAAAAGGAGCTAAAGTAGCATAATATGGGTAAAAACATTTCATTTTTCATTTTAAAAGCATTTCAAAATTCATTGCATGCTGTACATTTTCCTGGGAGAAGCAGATTTTATAACTTGCTTAAAACATATAAAAGTTCTCATAAATATGTTTTATTGTTGCTGAACTATGACTGCTTTAGAGATTTTATCTATTTTTTTTCCACAGTAAGTATTAGACAGGCTGCCTTCATCCATCATTTTGATTGAAGAAAGCAAGTAGCAATCATACATTGATAAAGCTAAGAGTGTCAGACTAGATACCCGCTGTACACAGTATGTTATGGGGAACGATATACCCAGAATGCACTCTGACAGAGTGTCCTCTATAAGACCTCTGTCCTAGGAGAGTTACATTGTACAAGGTACCGGCTCCATTCGTCTCTGAACTATACAAGCAATTCTCTGCTTTGCAGAATACAAAATATATAGACATATAGAATGTAAAACCAAATACAATGCACAAAAGACAAAATGTTTCTACTGTCTTCATATGAAAGTGCCATGAAAGAAATAAAATACAGGGGTGACTGATTTTGACACCCTTCTGAAAATGCAAGATGCTTGGCTATTTAATAGTTTCATTACCTTGCTAAAAGCAAGCGCATCGGGGAAATGAAAAGCTCGGGTTGTGAATCAGTGACCCCGAGTACTGAAGCCAGAGGGTCAGCATGACAGATGAACAATTAGCATTTTCAGAAGGATGGGTCAGCAATAGAAGCCTTCTGCACATGTTAAGGAAAGCCATTCATGTGCGATCTAGCATTTACACTTTGCCTCCAGCAGGTATAAACAAATGTAATTAACACAGTGAATCCTGCCTCAGATTTCATTATATTTAATTGCTTTAACGGGCATGCCTTTATTTAATATCATAGTACAAAAACAATTATCTGCAGTCACGCTTAATAACTTTGAAGCAGCTTAGCGCAGTTCAACCAATTACCAATGCATTGTGATTGGTTATTGTGGGTTATTTGTTTTGTCTTGTCGAAATGAAGCCCATGTGGTCTTATATAATGAGATATTGCTTATAGAGAGAACTATATACCAAGTGACCTTACATCACATGCCCTCATAAATGTCATCACCATTAATTTGATTGGTTTGCTGCCCTTTCCAGGAGCTCCTACTGAATCACTACAACTGACCATGTAAACGTGGATATTTACCAATATTTTGTACCTCAGTGCTGCTGATCATTATCAGTCTTTAAAGTTAATTCTGACTATGTACTCACATTGGATATCCAATACTGGGGTGCCGTATTGATGGTGTCAGCAGTGGACCATACTATAAGTGCAATGCCCCTCAGAACATCTACTTGTTATCTTAATCATGGAAGAAAGCGAGAGAGTGGCGGAAGGCAACTACAGAATCTTTGTCATACAAAAGAAGTAAAAACCATTTATACCACCATTGTATTACGCTTTAGTGCAGAATTTTGCTCTGTTAAAACAATACCCGCTAATCGATATCATAATTACTCACCAAGTACAAGGAATATCCACCAGAGCCAGTATTGCCCATTGAAATATCCAGTAAAGTAGTCTGAGAACTGCAGAAAAAAAGGAGTTAATAAGTATTTATGTGACAACAATCCTACACTGTAAACATAATATTACTTGAACTGAATATTACTAAACTAATAAAAAAATATATATTTTTTAAACCCCGTGCTGAGCTTGGTCAAAGAAAAGAAAATATTAAGTTGTTACCAAAGATATGTCTCCTGACCCAACACAAGGATATTATTTGAATAAAGCCCCCCATACATCTTTAGATCACCCCCATAAAATTTCCAGTAGATCTACTGTATGTAGTACAGGGTCCTCCCTGAATACATAGTAATTGGAAGGTTTAGAAAGATCTTCAGATTACATGGGTTTGGTAGAAGAAAAGATGATTGTACAGAAATTGTATGGTAAGATTGTAAAGCTAGATTTGTAAAAAGATTTGAGTATCAATCAACGTGCGTGGTCATGGCGATTCATTGTACTCTAATCTGCTTACAAACCTACCTGCGTGTGCTTTCCTTTGAGCAGGATCAGTACAATCACTAATACTTTACATGAAGAAGAATCTTCAAGTAAAGTATAGGAAAAGCCAACTCTGCTTTCTCTACACAGCCAGCTGTCAGCTCTGACTCCGCCCAGGCTCAGTGTGAAGGGGCGGAGTCAGCACCTTTCACAAGCCGACTGAAGCTTATGCGAGAGGCTGAATGATTTCTTCCCAGCTTCCATACCGTGTGACTGTGTTCTGATTCACACAGGCTAGAGGCTAGGGAGAAACATGTGTCCTGGAGGTGCCCATTGAACGAGAATCGATGTGCCCATGTGGTGCACATTGTTTTCCGTTCAATTGATCCCCAAACAATCACATCGTGGTGACGTCACCACGCTGTGATTGATCGGGGGTTGATTGCACGGGAATTTACCCGTGTGTGGCTAGCTAAAGGCGTATGGGGGGCTAAGTCATATGTTTGGGGCTAGGCTTTCTGTATTAACTATACAGAATACACTATTAATATGTGCAATGTTGGAAAGTTGGGGTGCACTTGGGGCACCTGTGAATAGTCATAGGCTATTCCTTTATTCATATTTACTCATTAATAAAACCGGAAATGGACTGAATAAGAACTGTGGATTGGCCCATTTAGTTCCTTGAAGATTGTACGAGTGGGACTTTTATCAAAGACAATAACAACTCCCCTCTAACATAGTTTGCTATACTTGTATGTATGTATGTATATATATATATTTCTAAACAGATACATCTTCACACCCACACGTTACATCTGTAGTGCTTGCGGTGTATGTTGAACATGCACTTGTTCTTGTCAAATTGCTGTCACTTTGAATCGACTTGCACTTTGTGGCCTGCAGATATTTCTCAGCGCTGTGCGACTTAAAACATTATCCCTAAAGTCCCACCGCTTTAATCTTATCAGAACGGGATGTTCGGCTGACCCCTTATAAGAAAAACTTTTGACCTTCTTCAAACCCCCCATTGCTATCGGCTGCCAAGGATACCAACCTCAAAGGCCTCAGACTCATTAAAGTCTTTTCATTTTCTAACTAGATGCTCCTGTATTTGGTTCCCAGCAGAGAGCAGAACATGGCTAAATGAACCTTAAAGTGGCGTTTCAGGCCTGTCGCTGGCCACGGTAGATAGTTTTGTCCTCTGTGCGATAAGGGAATATGAATAGGCACACTTTGATTGATACCGCAGTAGGCTGTACGCTTGGCTGATAACACGACACATCAAACGTCTTTAGTATTCATCGTTCTCACACTTCTTGTACCACGCGCTTAAATAGCTTCTCATAAGACATTATCTGAATACAATTTTGGTTGGTTTCTTTCCCGGCCTGTACAAATTTGCTTTAAATGAAACATACACGGTACTGAACACAACAGATTATGTAATCTGCCTTTGTTGATAACATTTGATAGGGTTTATATTAATATGGCTGGAAACTGGTTCCAGCTTAAATAACAGTACATTGACGCTTTTTCAATGTCCTTGATGCCGTACTGTTAGTCTCCGATATTGTGATGAAAAGCAGCACAAAGAGAATATGATGTTCAAACCTCCCAATAGCCTTAGAGTTCTCTATAGGATTCTGTGATTATTAAACTCATTGTGACTGCAACTACGTAGATACAACCTCAATCATAACAAAAAACATTGTTCAAGTTATATGCTTATTTCGGTTTAGATATCATCTGCACATAACGCGTATTATTGATTTCTTCTCAAGGACTTGGCTGCCATACCCAGAGCCAAACACCCACACAAACTTAAAGAAAAAGTCTACACATATACCTGCTGTTCGGAGGGTGAGCCCTCACTGAATGTGTTTATAAATGTGAAGGCTATGCTGAAACTATGGTTAAGGTGGGTTGCTTGGCATGTTTTTTGATACCTTGAAACCATCTAAACAAACACTGCAAAAACGTTTCCTCTATATGAAAATGTAATTAAACATTCTGGTGGAAACTCTATCCACCCAGATAAAAATGACACAAATCAATGCAGCGTTTTCAGTTAATAAAGATATATACACAGTCAATCTCATAATTATTCATACCGCTAGCAAATTTTGACTTAAAGTTACTTTTATTCAACCAGTTATTTTGTGACGGGAAATAACATAGATGTCTTACAAAAGATAATAAGCCGATGTACAAGAGGAATTTTTGTGGAAAACATTTCTCAGCTTTTATGTACATTTGAGCAAAAAGTGTCATGTCCAAAATTATTCACACTCTTCTCAATAATCAATAGACAAGCCTTTATTGGCTATAACAGCAATCAAACGCTTCCTATAACTACAGACCAGCTTTTTGCATGTTTCCACAGGTATTTTTGCCCATTCGTCTTTATCAATGAGCTCCAAATGTTTCAGGTTGGAGGGTCTTCTTGCCATACCCTAATCTATAGCTCCTTCCATAGATTCTCAATTGGATTCAAGTCAGGACTCTGGCTGGGCCACTCCAAACTGATAATGTTGTTGTCTGCTAACCATTACTTCACCACTTTTGCTGTGTGTTTTGGATCATTGTCATGCTGAAATGTCCACTGGTGCCCAAGGCAAGTTTCTCTGCAGACTGCCTGATGTTGTTGGTAAGAATCCTCATGTATTTCATGGTGCTGTTTACTGTGATTAGGTTCCCTGGTCCATTGGCTGAAAAACACCCCTAAAGCAGTAGCACCATGTGTGACAGTGGGGCTGGTGTTCTTTTGGTTGAAGGCTTCTTCTTTTTAACACCAAATGACGAAAACATAATTGTGACCAAAGAATTACATTTTTTTTCCTCTGAACATAACACAGAAGACCATTTGCAATGGCCAAGCAAGCTTTTGTGTGCCTTATCTGGAGAAGTGGTGCCCTACTTGGTCTGCATCCGAGCAGTGTGCAGTGTCTGTTGGATTGTCTGCCTTGAGACATTGCCACCAGAAGAGCCCAGATTGACCAGGATGGCCTTATGGTGATCCTTGTATTTGTTTTCACCTCTCTTACTATCCTCCTGGCCATCACAAGTGTCACTTTTGGCTTCTGACCACTTCCTCTGAGATTTTACACAGTGTATTTTATTCTTAAATACTTTTCCACTGAAACTTAAAAACATTTAGATATGGCCTTGTAGCCCTTTCCTGACTTGTGAGCAGCCACAATGCACAGCCGCAGGTCCTTACTGAGCTCCTTTGTCTTAGTCATGGCTGTCCACAAACAAACTGCAGAAAGCTGCTGTTTTTCACCTGTTGAGTTGATTAAAGCAACTGTGCCCAATCAAAGTAATTAGGATGCTTTAGTACAGCTTGGACTATTTGGAATTGTATAGAACTTTGGATTTTTCCAGAGACTGTGGCAGTTTGTGAAGGGTATGATCATTTTGGACATGACATTTTTTTTCCACAAAAATGCCTATTGTCTTATTATCTTTTGGGAGACACCTATGTCATTTTCCGTCAAACAATAACTTGCTGGTTGAATAAAAGTAACTTTAAGTCAAAATATGCCAGGGGTATGAATAATAATGGACTCGACTGTATATATTGACAGACTGCTCATCTGTCACTGTGTAAATGGACCATATCCAGGAGTAAAAGGAGTAAAAAGGTCGCATCAGCTGTGTCCTAGGAAGGGAGTCCTGTATGTTGGACAGCAACTGCAGGTTGCTAAATGTTTTTTTTAGTTTGGTTATAGGGTCCTGGACACTGGAATGGGGGTGGTCTTTATATTCCACCCAGATACACCTGTGGGACCTTAGCAAAGTAGGTGTGTCTCCCCGAAAGGAGCGGAGACCACTTGATCAGGTTGGAGTCACTGTGCTGCTGGAGCAACAAATAGCAAGGGGGCACACAAGGAGTGTGGGGGCCCAGGCCTGTGACTACTGAGAGTCAGTCCATACAGAAAGACTTTACTGAGGTAAAGGAAAAAACTACACTACAACTACACACACACACACACACACACACACACACATACATACAAACAAGCAATGTGAGTATTTCATTCAATTTAAGAGATTGAGAGGCAAGCTCATCAGTCTTTTCATTGCACAGAGAGGTTTTACTTAACTACAGCAAGGAAAATCAAGTCTCCTGTCCTCCCAGATGGGTAAATCTCCAGGATACATAAAGAAAAATTTTAATTCTTTGGGACTAATTCACTATATATATTAAATGTCTAATTAGGCATTTGGCTTGAATTTAGCACATAGAAATACAGTGGTATAACTTGTCTGTAGACTGTTCTCTGGATAATGAAGGAGCATAGAATCACAGAGCCATCCTTCAGCCAGTGAATTTACCATAAGCATTACTAACCTTCTCCTAGTCCTAGTGCAAGGGATCACATATATCAAGATAGATGTAGATGTTTGTTTAGATTTTTTAATAAGATGAACTCTGAAAATAGTTTTCTTGACTTGCGTATAAGTGCGCAAGGAATTGTGTCCAGATATATGTTTATTAAACTGGTGTGGTGGGATTTAGGAGGGAGGTGTTTCTATATGGAGATGGACTTAATGGTAGTCTAGTGTCCTTTTATCTGCATTTATATTGGGATACAAGCAGTTGCATCATGGGAACACTCTTTGCCATTATTAAATTACTCATTATAATGTCCCATCACCACAAGCCATGCACTTAATGCCAAGAGGGTCTCTAGAGAGAGTGTAGGGGGATCCTTACATAAGGTAAATGTACTTTTCTAGGGTTTAAAATCAGCTCCAAACCAGCATTGTAAGAATGGTATATAGAGCTTGTGTACCTCCATGGTTTCTATATCAATGTTAAAGGAAAAAGATGATTGCTGCCAGCCGAGATAACTATAATCTTGAATGGTATGAAGTGGAGATTCTTAGTAATTGATAGAAAGGAACTGGAAGCTGTAATACCAATTACAATCCAGATACAAAACACCAATCCAGATGGTGCAGCTCTGACCTGAGCTCCTATGGCACAAGATAAAATAAAACAGCTCACATAATGCCGGCTATCAGTACCAATGATCTGCCGCAGAACGATCTTTCCTGAGATGTAACACTTCCCTGCACTCATGATGACTGGTGGGGCTATATGTTCAAACCACAAATTAAACACTTTCCCTTTAGCACTATGTAATTCTGAAAACGTGCAGAGATTTCCAAGCCATTCCAAATCGACCCCAAGAACATTAGTGGGACATAAATGTTCTTTATTGCAATTTCCTTTGCCCTGGCAATAAATATTGTATAGTTTAGGGCCACCATAAGAGATATTTATTTGCTATACTCTACTATCACGCTCCTGTATTGCACATGAAACCCTATTACTAGTTTAAATATATAAACAAAAAAAAAATGTGCCATCCAAGTCTCATAATGTAAAAATACACTTGCTGGCATTTGTATTCTTAAGCACAGATCTTTCCAGAACAGCAGGGCATAGAAACCTAAACAAAACCCTGTGCACACAAAACCTGGAGCAACACTGACACACAGTGGACAAATACGTGTATAGCAATGTCAGGAAAGTGGCTAGCTACAACAATACCAAAGGAGCAACTGTATGCAGACATACAAGACATCTGTTTCTAAAGGTATATGTTCAATTAAAGCAATTTTATGCATCTTAAACAAGGAAATGCTTCATACAGTCTGTCTTAGTACCATCCCACAACAGTGTTCCAGTCAGGAGTAAACTAATCAGGCATTACTGAATTGTATCTAAAGGCTGCCATACACGGCACGGATTCGTGCCGGATTCTGGCGCGATGGATTCCGGGCGCGTGCACGCGGATCCATCGTGCCGGAATTCCCTGCAGCCCACCTTGCCCGTCCGATCGCATCCGATGGATCAGGGGCACAGAATCGGATCCGAGGAAGAACCAACCTGTTGGTCTTTTCGGTCCGATTCTGCTCTGATCAGGGGGCGTTGCGGTCCGGGAGGCGAGCCATCGGACACGGATCCCTCCCGGATCCGGCCGTACAAGGTGGGCTGCCACGATCGGATTCCCTAATTGGCTAATCGTTCTCACCTGTGGATGCCGGCGGAATCGCCGGAATCCATCGGGTGCTGAATCGATCAGCCAGGGAATCCGTGCCGTGTATGGCTAGCTTAACAAATGAGATTGACTTCCAAATACAGAGCAAATTCAATAACCTTTTTCTTGTTGTAAATTAGCACAGGCCACATGTTCTATTTCTGATGATAAGAAAATAAGGTGCCAGGGTTGTATCTTGTTAATAAAGACATAGGAATTTTTGTTATTTTGTCATTTTCCATTTTTCTTTACTGTGCTGTCAAGGTTGGGAAAGGGAATAATCCCAACTATTGTCTGCTGGGTTGCCAATCTATAGACCTACCTTGAACAAGAGTTAAATCCTAATAAAGTGTGCTGACTGTACAAAAGTTATTGCCTATCTTCAATAAGCTGAAAGGTTTAAATGCTCCGAAAGTAAAAGATCAGGATTCGGATATAGTGTATACTTGTCGACTTTAATGTGAAAGAATAGGGGGAAAATACAGAAAGTGACATCCCTTACATCACTTCTGTTATTTTGAACATGGCTCTTTCACGTTCCAAATGCAGGAAGTTACGTCACTTCCGGTACAGGATTTAGTTGTTGGCGAGAAGGTGTTACTCTCCCTGCTAATGTCCCACCCTGCACATTATCAACATAAGTGGTTTGGGAACTTAGAAGGGAGTGTAACGCCCCTTTCCTCCTAAATTACCCAGATTTCAGAAATATGGGAAAACCCCAGGATTGATTAAATTCAGGATTTGGCCGGGTAGCCACATAAAAAACTTGACTTTCCTGGTCAAAACGGAATAGTTGACAGGTATGACATAGTGTCTGGATTGAAAAGGTGGGTCATCACAAACAGATATATTTTTTGAGACAGGTAAAGCGTACTATTACGTATTTGAGTGATGAGTACCTATACACGATGACTACACATTATTTGGTTTTAAATACTTGGGATAAAAGTGTTTTGAAAACATTGTAAATATTATTTATTAAGTTCATTATCTGATACAAAAGGCAGAGACGATGCCCAGTAACCAAAACCTTTTAGTAAACTGATCACAGGCACAAGGAGTTGCCTATGTACATAGGTGGGTGTATGAAGGGTCACTCTCATTATTACATTCTTAGTTGTTTCTACAGCTCATGGAGTAACAAAATACACAATAAATAAATAAGTGTATAGCCGATGCCACCTAGTTTGGGGGGGGGGGGCACCGACCCTTCTTCTTTTGTGCAGGTGTTGTTCATTGTTTGCTATAATTGTTTTGTTTTATTTCTATTCTTTTTTCTGTATTGTTTATGATACTGGAATTTTAGTCGGGCCAGAAGGTCCTATGCATACTAAATCTGTATGACAGTTTTCTTTACAATCCCATGTATCATATGTATGACCCGTTAAAATTGTTTGAAAATCAAAACAAAGTTTAATAAAGTAAAAACAAGCGTCATGTGTTCCCATAAGACATTACAGATGGAATAAAAACTTACCCTGACAATTAAAATCCACTTGATCAGTGATAAACCAAAGCCACAGATTGCTCCATAGCGTCCAGCAATTGTGTTGGTTATGCAGAAAGATAAACAGAATCCAATCCAGTTGAAAATAAAGGCCACTAAGGAAAAACACAGATTGATTTGATCAGTATGACGGATCACAGCATTGTTAATACATGTGTTTATTATAAACCAGCTGAAATTCTTTTTTAAAAGCACACACAGCAACAAATGAAAATTGCCCATCTAGCATCGCATACTTGACTTACCCACTTTTGCCCCATAAACATGGAAAAGTATGTCCCAAAAATCCTAATGGCCAAAAATTGAGGTGTATGTAGATAGAAAATCACACCTAAATAAAAGTTTTTCTATTAACCTCCTGGGCGTTTTGCCCGAAATGGGATTCACCCGGTGTTTCTGTGTATCGCTGTGTATGCCGATGCTTCAGTGTCCTCCGCTGTCCGCGTCACCGGTGGTGGGGGTAGGCGTGCCATAAACCTCCATGTAAATGGAGGGGGCGTCTCTTCTTGCCAGCACGATTTCGGAGTCACTGGTGACGCAGGAATTGCGCTGGGAACCTACGAATGGGCTGTAAATCGTGGCTGCATGCCACGCCGCAATCGCTCATCGTGTGCTTTAAAAAAAAGCGTGCCAAGTGCATAACGCCCAGGGAGCTATAATCACACTGGTCAACATGAATTTATTATTGATAAGCCAAATGAGAAAGTTGTCAACTTTGTGAAATTAGCCTTATAGTATTTTTTATAGAATAAAGCCAGGCACACACGACTCAACTGTCCTCCAGATCGAGGAAGCCCGATCGCGCTGTGGACGAGCTGGCCCGATATCCAGCCGCAGCACTTCTGGAACCCTGTTTGGTGAGTTCTTTCAAACAGGATCGATCCCCCTCAAAGGGAGGCTGGATGGCTAAAATTTTTTATAGATTTGAGGTCCATGAACGCGCACAGCGCTCGTTTCTGCTTGAATCTATTAAGAAATTGAGCTGTGTATGCACAACTTAAGGCTAACTCCTAATTATGAGTTTAACGAATGTTTTTTTATGTCAGATTTGGAAACTCAAGGCAGCAGTAATTGATACTGTGTCAAATCATGCCTAGAAACGTGCAAAAAACATCTAGATATGTTCTGTCACATGTGTGCTTTGGTCACACCTTATCACAATCTGGTAAAATAACGGATGATCTACAAATTATATTTTAACTGCCCTCCTTTTAGTCAATGCACAAATGATATTACTTCTCCCTTTACTTGATGAGCCCTGGCTTGAAGAACTTTGTGAAGACTACAGCTAAAGCAAACTAACAAATTTTATCAATACTGGGTTCAAAAATTTCCACATCTCAGCTCTACTAAACTAAAGCTTGAAAAGCATTCATGTGGAAACTTCCTTGGTCGAGTACAAAACTGGTGTGAACCTTCTGACAGCCGACCTTGAAACAGGATGTCATAAAAATTCACTTCTTGTACTCTCCTCTAGATTTCTTTCCAGAAAACCTTGGTATGGTTACTGACAAACAGAGTGAGCATTTTCATCAAGACATTCAGGTAATGGAGACTTGTTACCATGGTTTCTGGAATGAAAAGTATGATGGCTGACTTATGTTGGACGCTATACCATGACACTTCAGACACAGCGAAAACATTTCTAAACAATCATAGATACCAAATCAGCATTCACAATAGTAATGTCCCACAGAGTCTTTCTGAAACCTAAAATCACCTGTATCTCTGTATCTCTAGTCAATGTAAAAACAAAATATATACAGATCTGAAATCAGTGCACAAAATTGATCTATAAAAAAAACAATTTTCTTTCTGATGATTAAAATAACACTTTATATAAAGCTTTCAGAGCTGTACTGATGTGCACACATCAAAGAGAATTGCGTCCTCTCATACCGCCTTTCAATTTGTTAATGTACTACAGTCTGAAGAGTCTTAAGCTAGCCATACATGTGTCGACTTGTGAGCGATCGATCGCCCATCCGATCGATTCCGGTGAAGCCACAGGCGTTGATCGATCGCCCAATCAAGTCTGTGCCTACCACCTTAGGCCACCGATTCCTGGACGATTCTGTTCCCGATCGATCGCTTCACAAATGTCAACTCCCCTTGATGTGTGCTCAATCGATCAGAAAAGACCAACAGGTTGGTTCTCTGGCCAATCCGATTTGGGGGCGATGTCGATCGGGCGGGGTCGATCGGTCAAGGTGGGCTGCACTCGATTCCTTGTCGATCGATCGGCGTGCACGCGCCCGGTGATCGATCGGCCAGGAATCGTGTGGGAAATGGACCCGTGTATGGCTACCTTTATGCTTATTACAGGTGGTAACACTGCTCCTAGATAGATGCACATAGGAGCTAAGTTGTCCCTCTAAAGTAGAAGAGAAGGAAATCACGTGCAGGACCAACAGGATACAAAAACATACATAGTATACCAAGATGACAAAAAAGTCAGCTACCGGTATGTTATCAGGAAATGTTCTGGAAGGAAGATACATGGGGACATGGATTCTCAGGTGTTCACATGGAGTTACATCCAGCAGTGTTTGGTGAGCAGGAAACTTCTAGGTTTCTTTGTAGTTTGTAGTCATGTGTGCTCTGGTGCTGCATTTACTGGATCTACTAAGAGCATGGTGAGTAGATTCTCAATTTTGGGTTCCATGATTTCTCAAGGCCCAAAAAATGTTGTAGCACATGTTGAGGCTGCCAATTGGTCAGTCTTTTATTATTATCATTTATAGTGCCAGCATTCAGTATACAATAGGTGGGGGGATGGGACTGGCATGGTTGTGAGTCTATAGCCCAGGTGCCCAACCTGCCCACCTGCATGCGGCCCTTTGGGAGTTCTTCAGCGGCCTCGCTCAGTCCTCCATTTGCAACCCCCAAAACCTATTTGTTAAAGCATAGGGCATAGCAACTCACCTGTCTGCAGAATGAAAGGTTATGTGCCCCATCGATATAATCAATGGCTTTGATGAGATCTATGAAAAACTTTGATGATATACATGACACAAAACGTGCATTACCATACTACACTGTTCCCTAATGCTTGAAGTATCATTTAAAATAAAAGTTGTTATTTAAAAATAATGTCTCCTAGCATTGTCTGCTGAAATTCTTTGCATTAAAAAATACTTATACAAGTCGGTATTAGTTAGCGGCCCTTGGTTAGTGATGCCGAGTGCCGCACTTGTGGCCCTTCATATCAACTCAGTTGCCCACCACTGGTCTATCGTCTCCTAAAAGAGGGGCTTGTCTTTTAACCAGAAAGCTGTATATTATTATATTGATGAACTTTAATTAGAAACAAACCTGATGATTGGTGTTCCCTTACTGCTAGCTCTTCATTTGACCCCCCAAAGAAGCGTTCATTTATGGGTTTAGACTCACTTAAAGGAAAATGCCTTTTAACATCTTGGAGAAATTTTTTTTTTTTACAACATTAAAAGAACTTTGCCAAGACATAGGTTAGGAGGGCACAGATACTAGTTATCACAAGCGCCTGTGTTTTTCTACAGCTGCCCTTAAACCCATTACTGACTAACCAACACTGTACTGTATATCTAAAATATATAGATATATAACACTGTAGATGGAGACAGAAAGGTACGGTCTCTTTTGAAGTTAACACTTTTTGATCTTTAAACAGCAGATCTTCACTTTTTGACCATATAAGAAATTCAAGTAAAAGTGGATAGAGCATTGGTTTTGCTTTCCTGTATACTGGTGAGCCTAGCTGCAAATGGCGATCGTCCATGATTACCCACAATTTTATCGTTCACCTTGTTTTTGATCCAACGACGCGTTTAAAAAATGTGTCTAAATTCATATAGACACGATTCTTGAATGCGCCCCCATTCATTCTCTATGGGCGCGATCAGAGACAATCACCGTCCAGCCATTTGAATCGTGGGTGATAGCTAAAGTGGGGATATAACCTAAGAAAGTGGAGGGCCACAAGTGCAGCCCTGGGCATCACTAAAGGGCGGCACATAACATTTTCAATCTATACTGACTTGTATTAGCATTTTTTATAGAAAAATTATAGCATTTTGTGATATAAAGATCATCAAAGGTTATGTGCCTCAAAGATATCATCAAAGCCTTTGAGGATATATATGGGGCACATAACCTTTGATTCAAAAGTAATGTGCCCCTAATCTGTTCCTTTGCTCCTCTTCCCGCTGTTAGAAGGTCCTGGGTGAAGATGCCCTATGCATTAACAATTAGGTTTTGGGGGCTGCAAGTTGAGCACTGAGGGGCCGCTGAAGAATACCCAAAGGGCCGCATGTGGCCCCCAGGTCGCAGGTTGGGAACCAGGGGCATAAGGGCTAATATCAACTGACATACAGATCCAGTTCTAAAAGACCCTCACCAATACAAGAATTGCTGGGGGAGGATGGGGGTTATATAAGCAGGACCAGCCACTGCTAATAATCCTTCCATAGCACCTAAATAGTAAAGACAGCTTATTTTATTATCGAATGGCAATCGCAATATGATAAATGTGAATTTTAATTGCTAAAGAAGTAAGTGTTTCTTCCCAGAATCTTCATATGCATTTATTTTAATTACTGCATAGACTAAAAACAACATGTATTATATACGACTCAATAATAAATGAAAGAAGCATTTTCAGCAAACACTTAAATCAATATAATCAGTTAAGGAGTAAATGACAGTCATGAAGTCATTTGCTCATACTACAAATGTAATGAGAAGATTGCCACTTGACAAAGAAAAGCTGTTAAACTGTTCTTAGCTTTTGCTCAATAGGTCAGGAATGGATGCTAATTAGAATGACTGCGCTCACAGCTTCCATCCCCTGAATGCTACTATTTGTAGATTTAATGTGCACTGCTAGAGAACATTTTAATACTATAGGAGATCGGACACGTCACTAAAGCCGCAAGATTTAAAGAGATGTACATTTCTTGTACAGCACAGTTATATTGTGTAGCCATATCCAGAGAATTGGTGAAAAAACAAATAAATGACCCGAAAAATGAATGAATGATCTGAAAAAGTCATCTGTGTATCAGAGAATATTCATAGAACAAAATGGAATCAACTGCAATCTATTTAAATCTAGCATTTACCATATATATCCACTGTGTGTAGGGGAGCATAAACTGCACGCTCTGCCTGTGTTAAGCGGACACATTATCCTAGTGCGGCAATGGCATACCCTATATGGGCTGACACTGTACACTAACTCACCTGAAAAACAACATGTCCGTAACACACGCGCCACTCAAATGTGTCCACTGAATTTCAAAGGATGAGCATGCAAGATGATGGCCCTTATAATGCTTCTTATTAATATATATTAAGTGCGTCATAGCCCATTGCTTTTAATGGGCAGCATCTCCAATACAATTTCGATGGAGACATAGCCTAAGGTTCACACGGCTAGTGTCATTTCCATCTAACAATACAATAATCTAAATTCCTCAGAAATTGTGATGACTGTTCAGCTATACTCATAAAGGAATTTATTAACACTATAGATTTGCATTTAAAGAGAACCTCCAACCATACACCCACCCACAATTGCTGGTAAAATAAAAATTAAATAGTTACTATACTTGCAGTTAACTGTGTGTGTTAAAAATAGACAAGTCCATTCCTTATCCCTTGCTCTTTGTATGTCATAGAACATTTTTTAACTATTGACTGTGCTGGCCAAGGGTATCCATCCCTCACCTTAACTATCTTTTACAAACAAAGGGGAATATTATATCACTTTAATGACAGCTCAGAGTCTCAGGGAGAGAATGAAACAGTCACAGGGCTTTGGGATGTCTATATTGGTAAAAAAAAAAACTGCAAATAAACAATGTCAATTGTACATACCAAATGCACACACCGTATAATGGGAACACTTTTATGATAACAAATTGTGTTATGTAGGGCTAGGGCTTAGTAGCCCACAACCAACAATTGGCCATAGGCTAGGGGTGGGCAACATTTACCACCCTCTTGTTGCTGCATAACACACTGTTGCATGCATTTTTACATTGGATTGCAGTGTCCTCTAGCATGTGTAATGTTTACCGTGCAATATATGTGTTAGGCTATGTTTCCATTATACGTCAGGACCTTCTCCACTAAGCGTATTGCTTGGCAGGGATCCTGACGTAGCACATTACCTGCTTGGCGGATGCGGTGTCTTTACTGCGCCGAGCCATTCCGCCGATGCAGGGCTGAACGTAGTGGAGTACGGTGAGTATCCACTGAGCAGGCAAAGTCTATGTGCTACATCAGGATCCCCGCCAAGCAATACGCTTAGCAGAGGGGGTCCCAACGTATAATGGAAACATAGCCTAAGCCTTGAAGTGTGCATGGCCAGTACAACATGCAATGTATATAGTGTGAAGGAGCCCAAAAGACACAAGAGAGGTTAGGCCCCTGACAATCTTTCAATTTTGTTGTGTTTTCTATTCCCTGATACACACATGCCCCATTTATTTTGCTTCCAAGAAAGTTGCTGTATGGTCAGGTCTCCCTCCCACTCCTGGAAAAAGAGAACAAGGAGACGCAGCTGCTTCTGCAGCCCGTGATCTTGGTTACTGGCACGTGTATACACTAGTGGGAGGGAGGATGCTTGCTGGAAGCCAGGGAGCCACAACCTAGAGGATAAAGAGCCGCAGTCTGCAGACCCTAGCTATAAGCATAACATGGAAGCAGCTGGAGTGATTCACAACCACCCATCACCCGCCCCCATGTGTGCAACTACATAGCTGCACAATTCGGTTTCAGAAAGGTTGCCACCTTAAGGGGAGTTTAAGTGTTTATTAAACAGATCGAAATACCTTAATGTACACATTAACAAGTGAACTAGCAGGAATAACTAATAATATATATCTAAATTTATTTATATGAGATGCATATGGATCTGCTACAAACATTGGCTAACCATCATTGTAATTGGACCAAATTTAACAATCTTAGTTCCTTTTACTACATAATTATGAAATCATCTGCTTTAACTAACGAGTAAACATTTGTGACTGCAATAAAATATCACATTGTTATACTGCTCTAAACACCAGATTAAGTCAATGCATGTAGTAAGTAATCATCATTTCCATACAGCACATGCCATCGTAAACTGTCTCAAAGCACAAATACAGGCAATTTGCGGAGGGCACAAGATAAACGACTTAATGTTTTCTGGAGATATATGAGAAAACCGCATCCCTGGCATTCCTTCAGATGACATACATAACCGCCAACTGCAAGCTGGCCAGGAATCATGCCGAGGATGCCTTTATCAATGTAGATCTATATAAATCTCTGTCTTCGGATTACTTACCCAGAAAACAGCAAAAAACTATTACAGTCCACAAAGAAAACAAAGTGATTATATATTATATTTTATTATAATATATTATATATTATAACTCTATGGGGCAAGCGACCAAAAACTGACCCCTTACAGCAGTGTTTCTCATTCTGTGGGTCGTAGGGATGGGGTGTTACTCTTCCTTAATCTTCCCACCCTGCACATCATTATCGAAAGAAACTAGGATTGAGGGGGGCAATATTATCTGATTCTGCCGTCTGTATTTGAAACATAGAATTGACATTCTGCAGTGGAACATCCACGTTCCAAAAGCAGGAAGTGTCACTTTGCGACATCACTTCCAGGGTCGCATATCTTCAATGGTTGAGAACCTCTGCCTTAGGGCTTGTTTCCATTGTACGCCGGGACCCCTACGCTAAGCGTATACGCTTAGCTGGGGTCCCGACGTATCTCACAGACTCAGCCTGCCGGCGGATGGTTACACATCCGCCGGTGTATAGGCTGAACGTTCTCGACTACGTTCAGCCTGACACCGGCGGATCGGCTCAGCGCAATGAAGACAGACCCGTCAGCCGAGCAGATAAGTCTATCTGTTACGTTGGGACCCCCCGCTAAGCGTGTACGCTTAGCGGAGGGGTCCCAACGCAATGGAAACAAAGCCTAAGAGTATTCTTGATAATACAGGTAGGACATTTCATCATAACTACACTAAACATCCATTCCAAGATAAACATCTACTGAGTTGCACATAGTTCATATGCGGACTTTTTTAAACAAAGGATCTTTTTATTAGCACGTTTAATTGTGACAGCGTGCAGTTTCTTACAACAAAGCCAATCATTCAGTTTCCAAAAACCAGAATTCATATGAGATATGACCTGGACACACCCTCTCCAGTTTTGTATTACACTGGCATAAAGTGGCCTTGATAAAAAAACAAAGCAACCAATTTATATGGCAGGTTATTATGTTCTATGCAGTGAAGTGTGTATGTATGTATGTATATATGTATATATACATACATACATACATACATATACTCAGGAACCACTTAATCTGAGCCTTTTATTACAAAAATACAGACTATTAATTGTGTGGCTCAACAAAAAAAGCATACAGACATGGTCACAGGGTTGAGCTGCCATTTGACCAAAGAAATCATAATATGTAATATGTGAATAAGCGACATGTCTTATGGAACAACTCTTTTCTAATCTGATGGTGGCAGCATTTCAAAAAAGACATTCAAGACATTCATAAAACCTTTAGAATGAAAAATTAATACTTTTAAAAGAACCCAGCATTTATATGTTTAGAATATTACACCTATAGTGCAGAAAATAGTGTCCGAACTACAGTGGAGGCAACATCTGCCACTGTCAGCCACTTAATTGTGTGCTTCCCCAAACTCCCCAGTACTCCTGTACTACAAACACTACCCCTCCTGCTTACTCAAAGATACTGTATCACTACAAAAGGCCCTGCTTACATTTTTGTGGAATGGCCGGTCTTGTATTGCCATGTCCAAACGTACTGTTGCCCAATTAGGCCTTACTCCCTGATATTCGAAGTTACAATCAGGCAGTGTTGGGTAAACATGTTCGCGATTGGCTTCATGAGACGAAACACTTTACTAACCTCTCTATCTGGGCTACTCCACTCCCCACTCAGAACTCTGCCCTCTCTCCTGAGACAAAACATCTTGGTGCGTAAAACTCCCGATATGCTACTGTTCTCCCCGCCAGTATTTCCCCACGCCAGGTCCAGTGCTATGGTGGGAGAAGAACTGGATTGCTACTTTGTCACATATTTTAGATTACTCAGGCAAAGAATTGCCTTTTAACTCTTTGTGTGATACTTACAGTCTACCTTCTTCACACTTTTTTTGCCATCTTCAGATACATGCATCCACGTTATCTTTTATTGAAAATTCAATAAACAAATTTTGAAAAAAAAAAAATTCCAGCAGTTCTTTGCATGAAAACATCTTGTTAATGAGAGAGATTGAGTAGTGCAATTGGTACAATATAATAAGAATTCCATACATGCTCAAAAAACTTCAGCCACTATACAGCAAGAATAGTGTAACAGCTTCCTTTACAAGACAAAATCCATAACTACTCAAAATGTCTCTATACAATATGAAGAAGTCTATAACTGTTCAATAACCATCCTAATAAAAAGTCTATAGCTGCTCAAATAACCTTCATTTTCAAAAGGAAGTCCATAACTGCTCAAATAGCCACTCTTAACTAAAAATCTATAACTGCTACAATGACCAACAAGAGGTCAATAAGAGAATATACTTCTAGAAAGAAAAGCTTTATAACTGTTCAGAAAACCACATGTATGTTATAACTCATAATATTTCAACCCCTGAGCAGTGTTCTCCCCAGAATTTTTTTTCAGCCGGGCGGCGCGATGACGTCATCGCGCCGCCTGCACCAGTCCGGCGGCCTCTCTGAGTCTTTCAGTGGCTGTGGTGCGCTCCTGAAGAATGGGAGGCGCCGCCTGTCAGGCTGCTCGCCGCGGAGGACTTGTGTGCTGCCGCTGGCCGGCAGCCTATCAGAGGTGAGCCGCGCCGAGGATGAAGAAGAGCCACATGCGGCTCTGGAGCCGGGGGTTGCCGACCCCTGGTATAGCGGGACGGAACTGCCGGGCGGGGACTAAAATCTCCCGGGCGGGCCGCCCAGCCAATCTGCTCTGGGGAGGACACTGCCTGAGGAAGGTGGGATGGCAGTTATGTCACTTTTGGCACATTAACATAGATAACTTTTATGCTGATAAGGTCAACAACATTTTGCATATACAGCATTTCATTACTCTTAATCTAGGCACACACAAGTAGATATGTAAAAAGATCTGTTTACAAACCTACCCATGTGTGCTTTCCTCGATTGAATGGGGTTCCAACATGTTGGAAAACCCTGTTCAATCTCCATTACTTTGCATGGAGACAAGAATCTTCATGCAAAGTATTGGATGTCACGGGCTCCTGCCTCCTTCCTCCACAGCCATCCGCTGTCAGTGTGAAAATGGCGGAGCAAGCACCCCTCACTCGGAAGCTGCTGACGTCACCACGCTGTGATTTATCGGGGGTCGATTGAACGGGAATCTTCCCGTGTGTGCCTAGCTTTACACTTCCTTGTACTTAAGGGTGGACACCTTGAAGAAAGAAAAATCTATTCTAGCGCATAAGAGAATTAAACCTGCCATGTTTTCATTGCCATTTAGTAACATTACTTTTACCAAAACTGAAAAAATCCCCAGAATTTTAGGATCTCATAGTGTACAATATAAGGCAAATGGCCAAATTCATACCACTAATAAATGTGCTAATATAGTGTGAATTGAAAAAGTCGGAGGTAATCTACAGAATTATTTGGTTGCCAAATGGAAATTGAATGAAACAAAGCTGAAAAACATCTTTGCTCAACTTAAAACATATTTGATAGACGACATGGGGAGATTGGAAAACCTATTTTCTCTGCCATAAATCCCTTAGCTTGGCTTACTATTTCTAATTTTTTTTTTAAACTATTACTAAGTTAACTTTCTGTAACACCAAAAGAAATGAGCATTTAAGGCCCATCAACAATTGGCCTAACCCAAGGGTAAGTTATATAAAAACAACATTTTAAAAAGTGCTGATATTTTTTTTCATTAATTCTGGTATACAACAAGCTCCAATCACTTCTATGCCCACAGGATACAATTAAGCACAGGCATGCAGATGGCGTCTACAAACATTTTTGAAAGAATGGGTCACTCTCAGAAACTCAACCAGCAGTACAATTATAATGCAGAAATACAATGATAGCATGCCATGTGTACAATGTAAATTTAGGCAATTTCCTTGCTGCTAAAGATTTCAAGGTCAACTGTTGGTTGGTATTATAGCAAATCATTTGGGAAAAGCAAAGTAGTAGGTCATGGGGGTATGGTCATACTGATTGAAGAGAAGTCACCAACTTTTTAAAGACATATATGGCCTTTAAATTGACGTATACAGCTCATGAGATAACTATATGGAATCTTTCCATGGCTGTGTAGCTGCATTTAGGCCCTATAATGGTGTAAAGCATACTACCAAAGGGCTCTTGAGCAGTTGAGACATGTTCTCTGTAGTGACGAATCATGTTTCTCGGTTTGGAAAATCTGATGGACAGGTCTGAATTTGGCAGATACCAAATTGTAATGTTTAGTGGATTGTAGAGTCGGGGTTGTTTTCCAGGGGTTGGAGTTAGCCTTTTGGTTCCAGTGAAAGGGACTATGAATGCTCTAAGATAACAACTTTGTTCAAACAGTTTATAGATGGCAACATGACACAAAGTAAGATCCATAAAGAGAAGTTTGGCATGACAGCTTTACTGGCCTGAACAAAAAGAGCCCTGACCTCAACTGGGCAGAAAATCTTCAGGATGAATTGGAGACTTCTTGTCCATCATCAGTGACTGACCTGACAAATGCTGGAAGAAAGGTGGAAGATTCCCATAAACACACTTAAACCTTGTGAAAAGCCTCCAGAACCACTGGTGTACAGGGCAAATATAGTATTTATGGTACAGAGCCATTTATTCCAAACTGCATACAGCTGTTTCAGGCTTGTTGTCCATAATCAGTACAATGCATGGAAACCATGGCTCTATGGAGTAGGGCTTGGTTGCTCCTCTTTGTTCGGCTCCCAAGCCCTACTCCATGGTTTCCATGCACTGTACTGCACTGTGCACTGCATAGTAGTTTGTAGTGATAGAGGGAGCAAGGTGGCTATTTTGATAGTAAGGCTGAGTCTTACACTTACCCCAGGGTGGGTGTTATGGACATTTTGTCGTGATGTGCCCATGGCACCCGCTCATGGTTTATCTGCTGTTCAGGCGCTGTGTGGTTGTGTTTAGGGCGCAGTATTTGCCATGTTGGCAATCCAGCGCTCTAGTACTTTAAATTAAGTAATGTTTTAATGTCAAAAAACATTGCTTATCAATGGACATGTTACATGACAACGTGTGACGTCAACAGACCCACAATGCCCAGTGCAGACAAGCCCTAAAGGTTGCTGATCCCTGGTCTAGAGCAGTGGTTCCCAACATGGGGCCCATGAGATCACAGGGGGGTGCACCATCAATAGCATCTGGGGGGAGGGGTGACACTCTGTGCTCTCCCTAACTCTCTATCTCTGTAAGCCCAGAGCTGGACTCAAGCTCGTAAAATCTAAACAAGCAACAGCACCATCTTGTGGAAGTATTACGAATTGTTAGTGATGATGGAATTATATTTGGAAAATGTTCACTTCTGACTTTGTAAGTTAATTACAAAGCCCCTTAAACATAGTATCATCCACACAATTGCTTAAGATATAAAGAAGGATTGTGTGCATGGACTTGTTGGGGGTGGATGTGGGTTGGGGGGTGGGCTGGCTTGTCTTAGATGCAGGCAAGGGGGCCTAGAGAATGCTCGACAACCTCAACCCAATAAGCATGCTGGTTATAATGGAAAGAATGTGGCTGGATTACTGCAGCTTCTAATGAACATTGTGAAACAATGACAGTATGCAAAGAAATTGGAGTACAAAGCTTCAGAACAGAGAAGCCTTTAAAACTGTGTAAGCCTGGTGCTGCTCAGCTTCAAAGCAGCAATTGTAGTAAGTATACCTTTATCAACACAATACAATTTGAAACTCAAATGCCTTCACTGAGCTTATTCACAGTGAACTGATATAACACTAAAATCCCCCGATGCATAAAAACCAAACACGGAACACAAACCATATAGATTATACATGACTATCTTCCCATTTACACACAATTACACCAGGTGATACACTGTATATGAATGTTACAGAAGAAAGGGGGCAAAGCTTTCTGTTATACAAAGTAACATGCTGATAAGCTGAAGAAAATATATGAAATGTATAGGCAACACAAGAAGGGATCTGCAGGGAAGCAAACACAGAGCAAATAGCATACAATCACTGCAGCAGATTATCTAAAACTTGTACAATGTGTGACCTCTTCTAGAGCTTGGCAAGGCTGCGCATTATTCTCTGCATCTGCAAATCTTTCCAAACATTGTGTGATTATGTCTTTGTTCAGAACAGTCAGTTGCATGAATAGCACATTGTTCACCTTAACATACGTATTATTTAGGATTTTCCTTTACCAAACCGCTACAACAATTTGAACATTTGCATCTGTACATAAAGCAGAAAGTGGAAATACATAAATGTAACTTTAATATCTGAGCAATGTAAATTGTAGGCTTTGGCTAGGCTTCCATGGTGTGGAGGGAGGGGATATGGATCGGATATAAATCCCCGTCAAGGAATGCACTTAGCACAAGGTTAATGTAGTGCAGTATGTCAGCCTCCGGCCGGTGAACACCATGGGAATTGCCAGTGCGGTAGGAATGATATCAACATCCTTGTCAAAGAATGCGCATAGCACAGACATCCACTATGGGTTAAAACCCTGCGTTTGGCGTACGTCAAAAGCAGGGATGTTGAAAGTCGTTGACGCACCCATAGAAAGTAAATGAAGGCTGCTGAAACACAATGGTATGTGTTGTTTGATGCGTTGATCAATCCGTTCATCACAAAAAAACAGACATGTTACCAACGCATCCCTCAATGCATCCCTGACAGATCCTTAACGCATAGTGGAAGTCAAAGTCTAAGGGTATGTTTCCACGGCATCGACAACCCCTGCGTTAAGACCATTCCTCGATGGGGATGTCAACGTGGCCCATCATTCTACCTGCCTACAGCAATGTGTTTCCACAGCGTTGAGCCAGTTCGCCAGCAGAGAGGCAGGGGGTACCCGACGGAGCCCATAACACCATGGAAACACACCCTAATACCCCTAGGCAAATAAAAAAAATTACCACATATAACTATTTGATTTCCCTAAAGGGTACAAGCAACAATTTGAGAACTACAAGCCCTACCCTCAAGAATTTTTTTTACATTAGTTATATTGAAATTTCTTTAACCATGTTGTTTTTAATTTACTGTATATACTCAAATATAAGTTGATCCAAATATAAGCGGAGGTACCTAATTGTACAAGGATCAAACAGGGATCCAACTAGTCCCCATATCAAATTATTTTACATACAGTACAGGCCAAAAGTTTGGACACACCTTCTCATTCAATGTGTTTTCTTTATTTCATGACCATTTACATTGGTAGGTTCTCACTGAAGGCATCAAAACTATGAATGAACACACGTGGAGTTATGTACTTAACCTCCCTAGCGGCTGAGACGAGCCCAGCTCGTCCGCTGTTCAGGGTCGTCTCAACCACAGGGGAAGCCAGCATCGGAGAGACCCGATGCCTCCCTGGAAAGCTGCAGCAATTGTCTTCATCGCTGCAGCATTTCCGGGGTTTCGGTGACGCGGAAGGGGCGGGGGGGGCGGCGCCATAGACCTCCTTGTTAATGGAGGAGCGCCGGCTTTCCCAATCACGCTGCTGGTGTCAATAATGACACCGGCTGTGTGAAGAGCAGCGGCGGGAGGGAGAGAGTGACAGGCAGTGTACTTTGTGCACTGCCTCGATCGCCCGTATTGCGCCATTATAATTTATATTTATAACGGCGCGAAACGGGCAGTGCGCTAGGGAGGTTAACAAAAAAAGTGACGCGATCGGTGACGCCGTGCAACCCCGGAAATGTGGCTGGAAACAGAATCGCTGTAGCTTTCCAGGCATATGTGGCTTTCATGGGAGCCCAGCTCATCCAGAGGACCAGCTGAGCTCGTCATGACCGCTAGGAAGGTTAAAGTTGTTGAAGAGAATGCCAAGAGTGTGCCAAGCAGTAATCTGAGCAAATGGTGGCTATTTTGAAGAAACTACAATATAAAACATGTTTTCAGATATTTCACCTTTTTTTTTTTTTGTTATGTACATAACTCCACATGTGTTCATTCATAGTTTTGATGCCTTCAGTAAGAACCTACCAATGTAAATGGTTATGAAATAAAGAAAACTCAATGAATGAGAAGGTGTGTCCAAACTTTTGGCCTGTACTGTATGTATTTTTTAGATTTTCAGTATACATCCACTTTTAGCCTAGGGTGGAGAATGCAGAAGCTAAGACACAGAAACACACAGCAAATGTGCTTTTGTTCTGGGGTATCATTATTTTATCTAGCCTATTTGTAAGTTACCATATATACTTTAATATAAGCTGAATTTTTCAGCACCTGAAATGTGCTAAAAAAATGAAATTCGGCTTATATTCGGCTCAAGAAATGAAAATCGCGGCATTTTGTAGGTGGACTTTATGAGTGAATGCAAAGCCCCCAAACATGCTATCATCACCAAACTTGCTGCAGATGTAGAGAAGGGCTGTGGGAAGATTTGACGTTTTTTGCATAAATAAGGTTCAAAGTCAAGTCGAAGTTTTTCAGTTGACTTAATTTGAACTTATTTATACTCGAGTCATTCAGTTTTTCTTCTTATATTAAGAACCTTGGCTTATATTCGGGTTGGCTTATACTCAAGTAAATACAGTCATTGCAAAGCCCAGAACATGGCATCATCACTAATTTGCTAAAATTGTACAGAAGGTTGTGGGACAAATTTAAATAGTATTGCTCTAGCTCATGTAGTTTTTGCATAAATTCAGTTCAAAGTTAAGTCGACTTACAACATTTTAACTTGATTTAAAACCTAATTTATAAAAAAACTACATGTGCTAGACAAATAATTGCTTTTTTTTCTAAAATGTTCCCACTTATTTAACTTATTTAACAGACACATATGGTTACTAGATGGCACAAGGTAGTGGTTTTAATTGTAAAAAAGGGATCTCTGTAGGCCTGTAGAGGTAACAGGATGCCAGATTATTTCTAAGCTGATGGCAACAGCGTCAATGGACAGTTGGGAATTGCTTATTACAGGTAAGGCTTTTTCCCCTATACAGATCTTCCATATAATGAGGTGCTTTACTGTGAGGGTCATATAGATATTAGGTGAATTTAGCTGTGCTTTAACTGCCATGCATTGGCTCAGCATTATCCAACCCAATTCTATGAGATCCAAATCAGATTAAAACAGTTTTATTATTTCTCAAAAGTGTGTTTACAAAGAGACAGAAAATCAGAAAAGCTGGCCACCTTTACCATACACCTTTAGATCTCTCTGTCAGATATCCTTTAGATCTACCAACAACTATGTAGTGCCAGGTCCTCTGCGATTGAACACAGCTAGACTTGATGTTTTAGAAAGTCTCTCATATTACATGGTAACATTACATGGTAACACTAATGACTGGCATACACACACGATTAGCGGCCGATTTTGCCGCTGACCAACGGGCGTGCGCGCTCGCGCCGTCTGCAAAATCGGCCGCCAATCGGCGTGTGTCCACATGGGGCAACAGATCCCTGTCGCCCCACAGCTCGGCCGGCCAGAGAACGGACATGTCCGATGTTTTCTGGCCGATGCCCGTCAATGAAGACCGATGGAGTCAGCCCGGGGATGCAGCGTGACATCATCACGCTGCATTTCAGAGCTCATCTGAGCTCGTCTGTCTGCACCCGTCTGTGGGTGTATGGCAGCCTTAAAGGAGATCTAAAGGAAATCTGACCGAGAAATCTTAAGGTGTATGGGGACCCTTAAATGAAGCTGAAGAGTTGGACTAGAGAAATAATAAAAAATGTGTTCACATCAGACAAGCTTATATAATGTAATACATTGAGTTGCACAGCTCTGTTCTAGAAGTGCTACTAAAGCATAATAAATTGAGAAGCACATAATCAATCTACGCATCTGTTGATTCGTACTTTTATGATTGACAGGTCATGATCAAAACAGAATAAGCCAATTAGAGTACACATAAATGAGCTGGATATATGCATCACTTGCTCCTCCATTTTTTCTCCTATAGGAACATCTATCTAAAAAGAACAATCTACATTATATAACAGTTGATTTGGGGATAATAGTGAAGATAAGATAATTAAGTAGGCGTCAATGCAGCATGTACAGCATGTAAAAGCCTTAAGTCCCCCTTACACACTTCGATTTTCCCATTAGATCAACTTAAACCAGACGTGGGCAAACTAAGGCCGTGGGCAAAAACCGGCCTTTTAGTGTTTTAATTTGGCCCTTTGTCACCTTGATGTCAAGACACTTAAGCTAGGAACACACGGCTCAATTTAAGCGTACAATCGATGTAAATCAATGAAAATTTACATCGATTGTACCAAAATCCTAGCGTGGACACATGGTACAATCGACAATTTTTGTTCGATGAAGAGCTTTACATCGATTGAAAAGTGAACAGACTAGTTGGAAAATTATCGTCGAATTGTACCATGATCGTACTACTTTTTCATTTTCATCGTACAATTGTATTCGATGAAGTTATAGTTTACTGTTTGTAGGGCATCAATAGCTTCGACGATTTTAGTCAATAATCGATGTTCTCTACATCGATATTGTACTACGATTGTATGACACTATAGCGCACACGGTACAATCGATAAAATACCAAAATCGAGGTTCTTCATTTAATCTTACATCGATTGTATGCTTAAATCGAGCCGTGTGTTCCTAGCTTTTGACTATCCATTTTCTCTACAATACGTGAAGATAACACCTAGAGGAGCATTGTTGGATTGTTTCCTAGAGGCTTTAGTTTGCCTGAAATAGAGTATGTAATCATCTTCAAAAGCTTCTATTTATAAAAAATTTGTCCTAGCTACAAGGACTTAGGACTCCTATGCCGGGCAGCCCTTGCAGGGTCTTGGTCCGGCCCCTATGTCACATTTAAACACCCACCCCTGACTTAAGGCTGCCATACACGAGGCAATGCCTGCGAGATAGCTGAGCCAAATAACGAAGGAGCTTGGGGTGCAGCACTGCTGCGTCATCGAGTAAAGAGTTAATCCATGTTCAGTAACTGAACTGATAACTTATATTTCAGTTTATCACAATAGGTGACAGTGGTGGTCTTAGCTTTCTCTAACAAACAGATACAAACTTATTATTACTGACAATATGCAACATATTATAACGGCTTCCAATGCTTATTAATTCACAAAGTTAGAACCTTTATCACAAAAACTAATAAAAAAATTGGTTTAACGGTTGAAAAATGCTTGTCCGGACATTCACCTCCCACCCCTGGTATGCAAAACCTGATTGGCCTTTAGCTTTCCATTCACATGCTAAATGTTTGAATCGTGTAGAAGGATGTAGGACAGCACAGGTCATCTTTTCAGCAGTTTTATGGAAAAGCTCAATTCATGCACTTGGAAATATTCTTTTATAAAATAAGATAAGTAGGCTTTTACCAAGCCCTTTTCTGAGCCCAGAACTGCAGCACTAACCATTCCTAATAATATAGCAAAGTCCCTTTATTCATTTGCAAATGCTCAATGTGATTCTTCTCAGATCCTGCGATTTACATTTTCATGGTCTCCTAGAGAACATAAATAAGGGCTATTGCTGTGTACTAAACACACAAAAGTGTCTGTATTCCTCTGAAAATGGCTGAATGTGCTCTCTTGGAAGAGCTTCTCCTGCAGCTGTTATCAGATTTGTCTCTATGTTGCTTTGCTTCCATTGAAAGTTGGAGTCCTGGACAATGATTTTATATTTAAGCGCAGCTATGTTTGTATTGTAAAAAAAAATAATCAGACAAATTCAAAAAAGTGTTTAAGCACACTAAAATATATGTGCAACAAAACGTCATTCCACATTCTTCTGGACTTCCACAAATACCTGTTGATCCTGCCAGGGAAGTCAACCTAATGCAGCTTTCTGTGATGATGTGGCAATGAGTCACCAAAATAATGTTGGCTGAGCCTACTTACACTACAATGGGAAGATACTGTAAAGGGAATGGGACTGGTCAGCATTGTCTGTATCGTAAACCCCATATGACAACCTATTGCTTCCTAATCTTCATGTGAGGCTGTAATCTTCCCATTGAAAGCTATATTAAACAAAAGTAGGATTTTGCTCTGGATATAGGGCTTCTGCAGTGTGGTACTCTACAGTAACTGGATTTAGTACATCTGCACCTGGAACCCCATATTAACTGGAATTAGTACATCTGCAGACTGTTACCCCATAGTAACTGAATGTAGCTCTTCTGCAGACTGTTACCCTATAGTAACTGGAATTAGTAATTCTCCCATCTAGCAGTCCATAGTAACTGGATGAAGTACCTGTGCACACTGTTACCCCATAGTATCTGGATATAGTTCTTCTGTAGAATGGTACCCCAAAGTAACAGGATTTAGTGGTTCTGCATACTGCTACCAGATAGTAACTGGATTTAGTGCTTCTGCATTCTGGTACCCCAAAGTAACTGGAATTAGTACTTTTGCACACTGGCACCCCATATTACCTGTATTAACCCTCTGGGCGTTACGAGCTTTTCACGCCATTTTTCATGGCACGAAAAGCCGTTTCCCTCGCAATCGTGGCGGAGTACACTGTAGTCTGCCGTGATTGCCGGCCCTCTACACACCGCCAGTGTCAAATAGATGCCGGCGGTGTGTGGAGAGGAGAGCAGAGCGGCGCCCCCTCCATTAACATGGAGGTCTATGGCGCCGCCCCCCCCCCCCCCCCCCCCCCCCCCTTCACAGATGATGCCGAAGACACGGGGCCGGCATGGCTCCGTGTGTCTGCGGCTCTTCTACAGAGCCGCAGGCACACGGAGAGGTTCCGTTTGTGCCCGATCCCGACACGTGCGCAGTTGGATCAGCGATCAAACTGCGCCCGAACTGAGTTCGGGCAAACCGCCCAGAAGGTTACGTGATTCTGTAGGCTAGTACCCCATAATAGTTGGATTTAGTACATCTGCAGGAACCCTATAGTAACCCTATAGAACCCTATAGTATCTGCTGGAACCCTATAGTAACTGCATTTTGTATTTCGTCAGACTGTTACCCCAAAGTAGCTGTATGCAGTATATCTGCAGACTGGTACCCAATGGTAACTGGATTTTGTATTTCTTCAGACTGGTACCCCATACGAACTATATTTAGTACATCTGAAGACAAGTACTCCAAGTAACTGGATTTAGTACCTCTGTAGGCCGGTACCCCATACTAACTGGATTTCGTACAACAGGCAGTTAGACAGAAACATCAAGTTATATTAAATAGATGAATCTGTCTTTATTCTCAATTTTGTTACACACTAGAAAACAGACAGACATGCTGCCACCAGAGATATTCAGGTTCTATTTAGCTGTGTAGTGTTGTTGATTTTACAATTGGAACTTGCTGACAAAGACAAAAGGGGTGCTGCCAATAGTGATTAATGTGCAAGGTGCAAGCACCGTGCCATACACAGGTGAGAGAATTGAGTATGTACTGGAGATGTTGTACCAATGTCATATGTATGCGGACAACTCAATGCTCTCCATGATGTCTCATTTGTTGTCCTCTCTCAAACAAAACTAAGTTGAGAAACATGTTTTTATATGTTTAAAATGAAAACAGATGCCAAGGCAATGGATTTTAGACCAAACTGGTTTTCTATTAATACACAATCCAGAGGGCGGGGAAAAAACTTACTAAAGAAAGCCAGCATAAAGATTCCATCATTTCCCACTCTTAACTGGTCAGCATCACTGAAGTCATCCCGTGGAGGATATTCTTCTTCCTGAGAAAAGAAATGGAACAAATGTATTAATACAACTACGCATTCCCTTCAGAATTATGATAATCAAAAACAAAGCTATGCATTTCTCCTGTTAAACCTCCTTATTATGGAGAGGAAATGCAGAAGAACATTTGCAATGCACATGTATTTCTAACCAAATAAGATTTGTTGAATCCTTCATAATGTAAGTATAACTATTGATGTTGTGGAAGTGAGATGTGTGACACTCCAACATTGCATTACCAATATGCCATTATCTCCAGGTTTCCAATGCCAGGTAATAATGGAATTGTCACCTGAGCCTTTGAAAAACCTGCACAGAGGTCATTTATTTTCAAACTCAAACTTCTTTAACCCCCCTGGCGGTCCAAATAACTCCAGTTTTCAGTGCCAAAAGTTGTACGAACATTTTAACCACCCGGGCAGTCTACTGAGAACCAAATTTCTGTACCAAAAGAGCTATATAGGTTTTAAAAAAGCTGGCCATACACATGATAATTTAGCATTCGGTTCCCGATGCGCGTGTGCGCTGATCGTTCGGCAAACAACTGTTTGGGAATCGAACGCTGCCCATCTGCAACATTTGATCCCACTCCAAGAAAATATCGATTGAACAGGGATCTGACATGTTGGTAAACCACTGTTCAATCGCCATTACTGAGGGACTCAGTATCCCCATCCGAAGTATTGGCCAGGGTTTGATCACCCAAAGTGGTGCGCATTGATTCGCTAAATGATTGCTTGTTGATTCACCACGTTAGGTGTAACCGTTGTTGATCGCAAGCAAATCGATGCATGTATGGTTACTTTAAAGCCCCCCACACACAGATCAAGTTTACCTTCAATCCACTTACGATCGTTCACCATATGCTTTTGTGGCAGCAGATTGAACAGAAATCGAATGGAAAAACCCTTTCGGTATCAGCTTGAAGAAAGTTTGCTTGAACAGGGAATGGACATGTCCCTAAATCCCAGTTGATCACCATTGTGCAAAGTGGTGCACATCGATTCACCGTTCGATAGACGAACATGCGAGTGTAGTGCTGTGATGTCGTGATGACGTCACCACGCTGTGGTCGATCGCAGGCCGATGAAAAGGGTATCAACCTGTGTGTGCCCAGCTTAAGTCTTAAAACTGTTTTTGTTTTTTAAGACAGGAGAAACGCATAGACATTCCAATCTCTTTATTTCCATTGAATGGCCATCATTTAAACCCATAGAACCAGCTGACTGCAGTTGACTTTTTCTGCCCTTGGCTGGTGGTGTGTACTGGGTTTTAGTTTGCTAGGGCCCACACATTTATCCTTAATGACATATCTAAACCCAGTGCACCCTAACAGCTCTTACAAGTACTGCAAGTTCATTCAAGATCAACTACTAATCCCATTATCCCCAGATAGCTAAGAAAGTTGGAAGTCTTAAGCTGGGCATACACTGCATCTATTACAGAATTTAAGCCACCCAGCTTTCCTTCGAGCAGGATCAACCACGCTCGAAAAAGCTTGGCCGAACAGGGTTCCAGCATGTTGGAAAACCCTGTCCGATTTCTATTTGTGGCTCCATCCAAAGTAGCGGCCGATATTGATGTCGTCATCAATATCGTGAACCAGTGAACCTGATTTGTAAACTTTGAAGATGTATTCCTTCTACAATGCCTATACCTATAGAGATGAAGGCTTATTTTATAAAGTGCTTGTGCAGAAGACTTATTACCACATAAGACACAGGTTTACTTAAACCCCATCTTTATCTACAAAGCCATTCTCATCTTCAACTATAGCATGACAGCTTTTACTGCTGAATCATTACACCAGTGGGTAAAGGAACATTAATATTCCCGCTCAGTCATTCATCGATCATGCCGTTAGGACCTTTAGGGGATCTTTGGGGAATGGTAAGACCACTAAACTACACAATATTTATTTGTAATAACCACTGAATTAAAAACTAGTCTGGTCTCTAGTTTACATTACCTGGAGAAATAGTTTTCATGGTGAACCATTGAAAACATAAGACAATATGAAGAAGTAGATTTCTCATCATACTACAGAACGCATTCAAATAGAAATTCACATGGTTAAAAGTGATTTAGTTTAAATTCTAAATAGTGATGACACATGTTTTGTACCGTATCTAATTTCAGAAGTGACTGAGTTACTGAGTAAAGCTGGGCATAGACTTTTAGATTTGTGGCCAATTTTGCCACCGATCAACTGCCATGCTCTCTCTCCGCAGTCAATCCGCTGCGAAATCGCCTGCAAATCTAATGCCTTAAAGCAAAACACGGCCATGAATCGGCCAGTAAATCGATCTAAGAATTTACGAACATGTCCGGAAATTTTAGACCAATCCCACTACTTTGGATGGGGACCAAGTGCCAGTACACAAAGGGTGCCTGGGCGATTCTCTGCACGACCACCTGTGCGTGATGACGTCATTGACAAAGAAATGAAACATCTATGCCCAGCTTTACTGTTTTCCATTTTTTGTGCAGGTTTTGACTACCGTTGTGTAGCAATGACACCCTGAGGTCCGCTGATGTCAGCTGATGCTGATGTATTATAGTTGGGTCTGGACAGCGGCAATGAGAGTTCTTGAGAGACAGGAATATGGATGCATGAAGAACTTTGCAACAGTTCCATGAGTTCCATGAGAGAGAGGGTGAGGGAGCAGGATTTTTACCGACTGTAGCGCAGACCGGCAGCAGGACACCTCTTTGAATACTTCTCCCTGACTTTGTAGCCTGACGAGCTGGATGCTTGCACATTGCCCTCTGACCTTCCCTCAGCAGTTCTCCCCTTCACCCCGGGCGATCTGTGATATGGCCCCTTAAGGACTGGCAGCACGATACCCTTTCAGCGACAGGCTGATCCCCTTTTCTTGAACCAGTGACAGGTGCTCTTGAACTCTAGGCAGACAGGCTCACACAGAGTCAACTTCTTCCAGCACAGCTCAGCTCCTTTTCCTAGAATCAAAAAGGCAGAAGGCTTCCTGGACCTTGTGGTGCCCCAGACTTGAGGTGGAGATTCAGCTCTTTCTCAGGCAGACTTTACAAAGTCTTTACCATAGGAGACACAGAGGCCCAGAGGGAATCTCTGACTCACATGAGATGCAGGACAGGAACACAGACCAGCAGGGCCCCAAGGGGGATCCCTGGGTCACTGGAGACACAGACCTGTGAGCTGAGCCTGCTTATACACCTCTAACGACACCCCACATTCCAGAGGGATGAGCTAGTTCCCTCCAAGATGCTGCAGAGTTAACGAGCAGGTGGCGTGTTGTTTACCAGTCTAAAGCTGGACACACACGGGTAAATTCCTGTGCAATCGACCTCCGATCAATCACAGTGTGGTGATGTCACCACGCTGTGATTGATCGGGGATCAATTGAACGGAAACCAATGTGCACCACATGGGCACATCGATTCCCGTTCAATGGGGATCCCCGGGACCCGTTCTCCCCAGCTTGCAGCGTGTGTGAATCAGAAAACACTACAAGCTGGGGAGAAATACAGCTTACCCCACTCACAGCAGCAGCTTCCGAGCGAGGAGTGCTGGCTTCGCCCACTTTACACTGAGCCTGACGGCTGTGGAGGAGGGAGGCTGAAGCCTGTTCCTATACTTTGCATGAAGATTTTTGCCTTCATGCAAAGTAATGGAGATTAAACAGGGTTTTCCAACATGTTGGAACCCCGTTCAATCAAGCACACGGTTATTGATTGTACTCTAATCTGACTACAAACCTACCGGTGTGTGCTTTCCTTCAAGCGGGATCAATAGAGCCCACTCGAAGGAAAGCACACACAGGTAGGTTTGTATACAGTTTAGAGTACAATCAATAACCGTGAGCATGCACGTTGATTGATTGTACTCAAATCTTTTTAAATCTTCTACCTGTGTATACCTAGCTTAAATGTCATCTCCGGGCCGATCAGGTTTGATACATTTCCCGCCAAAAATCTGGAGGAAAAATGGGCAAGCCTGCACCTGCCAGAGAAGACCAAGTTAACCCCTTACTTTTAGCACTAACTCTCACTAGAGGGGTGCTACACTAGTAACCGTAACTGCTTATAGTAAGAATTCATCACAATCAAGGGCATGGGTTAAGCCCACTAGGTACACCAGGTTGCACTGGGAAGCATGCCCACAGGGAAGAAACAACTAAATGTGCCCTAAAGTAATTGGTTGGTGTGCATTGAAGAAAATCTTTGACCAGCTACAATATTATTCAGTGCTCAAAATAAATGACAAGGCTTGGCAACAAGATGCACATATCCTCCTCTTTCCATAGTAAACAGGTCAGACCAAATACCACATAAATGGAGCCATGACCATGTAAATTTTTGTTGATAGTTACAAATTGCCATACACAAGTGACATGCACAGTTCAGCAGCATACAAAATGAAGGAATTACTTAAATATGACAAAGAGACTTTGCAGTAAGAAACAGCCTGTAAGCGTTCAGCGCGGACAGCATAATCACCGGAAATGGCAACGCACTTTTGTGCAGAGATGATGAATGATTAATGGGTTGCAATTTTTACAATATGAAATCATCTGAGCAAAAAAGCTCAAGCAGGGTCAGGTGATCCAATACATGTCAGGGAATGGAATGACACACAAAGCTCAAAATTGTTAAAAACCCGTTTTACTATGAACACTGTGTGCTGTCAGCTATACTGGATGAGCAGGCTGGGCTTATGAAGTGCAAATCATGATACTCATCTGTTTTCAAGGGGCTGTACAGACAAGAAAAGCCCTGAGTGCAGCTAGAAGTGCGTACTTTTGTGTGAAGTGCCGGTTAATGTGTTTTTACAAAGTCCCTTTTGCAGCCGGGTCTAAGCATTTTGCTCCGCTCATCAGAAGTGATGCACAGCCATGAACAATATGTAACGAAGAGGCCATCAAAAATAATGAGTGAAAATTGGAATGAAAACCTGGTGCTTTGTATCTGCAGAGAGAATGTTAGATTTCTCCACATATTGAAACAAAAAAAAAAACAAGCTCTGAATGGGCAGACCACTGATGGAAAAACATAGTGCCTCATATTCATTGCTGAGTTGTTATATTCTGTTCTCACAACACACACAATCTACACCTTCACCCATGCACGAGAAGAACTACGAGTAGAAATGAAAGATAAAGCTAGCTGAACATA
>CM070033.1:59421056-59434599 GCA_036250615.1 Ptychadena robeensis | reverse complement strand
CCCCCCCCCCTACACTAAGTAACTTAACTACATCTAACAAAATAGTAATGAGCAATAATATGCAACATGCCATATGTTAATGATTAAATAAAACATTTCGTTTTTGTTATTATTGATAAATTTTTGTTGTTTGCACTAGAAGTATATAGTATATAGTAGAGCAATGTTGACTGTACCATATTCACATATTAAAGTATGGAAAGTTGAATCCAAATCTGCCCTAAAAGAAGGTAACTGCAGTGCCATTTACTTAGAGTTGCACAAAGTAGCTTCCTACAGAATAAGGTTGAGTTTTACATATTCTCATATACTGATATGCATTAGGTTAAAGTCTAACTCTAGGAAAAGTATGCCCCCTAAAAGTATTAAATGCTAGTTTTCCCCTACTGCCACAGGTTCCCTATCATGTAGGATGGTTTCTTTTCTCTTTTCTACGATACATCATCTAAAATTAAAAGGACTTGGATACAACCCAGGACCAGTAGCCTTCTTATATATGTCCGGATGTTCATTTGATGTGAAGGTAGTAGAATTGAGTTGGTCACTACAGAAGTGAGGTGAGTACAATTACTTTTTTTACTCCCATAGAGCTCCACTATTTTCTCAATGCAACATACCACCAAGTATGGTCAAGTGCATTGTGGCGTCCTTCATTACATGTTGGTTGGAGATGTGAAGCCTTGGTGTGCTGAAGTGGCATTTATAATTGATAGCTCTGCAATAGAGATGGTCGAATTTGTTGACTTGCTGATTGCAAAGCCTCTGAAAATGGTATCATCACCAAACTTGCTGGAAATGTAGAGAAGGGCTGTGGGGATATTGGGCAAAAAAGTTTTGCTTTAGCATGTGTAGTTTTTGCATAATTCAAAGTCGGAATTTCGACTTTTGAAAGTTTGACTTGACTTAAAATTTTATCTATGCAAAAACTATTTGTGTTAGAGCCATACCCACAACACTTCTATACATCTCCAGCAATACACGTCTAGATTTTTCATCCAATCAACTTAATTCAATCAACTTTTTCGGTTGATTGAAAATCTATGGCAGCCCACATGGTTAGATCAACCTAAAACAATTAAAATTGGGGAAAATTTAATTGAAAAAGAGTTGGACATGTTGGTAAATTTAAATTTGTTGTATTGAAATGCATTACACTTCCGATCCCCAAAAAGTTGATAAAAAATCTGTTACTACAGTTGACAAACATACAATCAACCACAGATATCCCTGACCCAAAAAAAAAATCTTTTTAAGTTGATTGAACAGAAAATCTAGACATGTATGGGGGGCTTAACTCGAAATCGACAAAATTTGAAAAAAAAATTTGACCATCTCTACTCTGCAAAGCGCAGAACACAGCTAATGTTCAACAAAGCAAGTTGTAAACCCAGCCCTGAACTTCATTCAGTAAAAGGGACACAAGAGTGAGCATTAGGAATAGCTCTTTAAGATGATTTGGTTTGACTTGTAATGTTCTGCAGGCACACAAAGCATGCTGGAAAAGGAATTAGAATTAAAAAAAATGCAAGAAAGCATCAATCTACTACCAGCCTATTGCTTGATGTCACAGCAAAGAATTATGCAGAACATATTTTGAAATTTGTGGTATAAAAACTGAATTTATATTTAAGAAAAGCCATTAGCATCAAGGTAAAATAGTAAAATATGGTGTGGCATAAAGGACAGCATCACCATGCAGCATTATATTGAGCACAATTTTTCATCCAACATTTTAATAACAATAACAGATGGGGAAATGAAGAAAGTTCAAATCTCAGCATGAAACAATTGATAACAAAGACTAAAATGGTTCCATACCTCTGAAGGACTGAGGAATATTTCATCAAACAGACTTCTAGACTCTCTAACTGGGCCGTGCTTAGCATGGAAAACAAAGACACAAGACAGAAAACTGAAGCACAGGAGGTAAGGCTTTTCAACTAGAAGTAAATATATTCACAATGTTTCAGGCCGCAATCACTGAAAGTTGAGAAAACGTGTGAAGACACTTAGGGAAATGTTTTAAGGAAGAAAAGAACAAGAATGTATATCAAATTCTCCATTAAACATTTTATACTCAGCACCAAGTAAAAGAGAACTATTGGAGATGAAGGGTGATACATGAGACCTCCTGTAGAGGGAAAAACATGACTAAACGGTATCCCCCTCAAGCCCACTCTCTTTCCATCTATTGCCCTAGTTATTAAATCAGATCCTGGCTACAAGTGAAAAAAACTATTCTTGCTATCTTTAATGTTAACAAAGCACCGCATTAAGGGGATTAAAGCATACCAGAAACAATTTCACGTTGGTTCTATCAATCTAATTATGTTGTGCAGTTAAATGCACAATTAAATGAAAATTGCACAATATATCCCCATTAGATAAATCATTTAGTTATTGAAGATAAGTGTATATGTCTTTTCTCCCAAATTCAATCCAAAATAGAAAAGAAAGGGGTTTAAAAACTTGCCATATGCAAGTGTGCATAAAGTCTTTATTTGCACTACTTGATTTTACTACTGTTAAACAATTGAAAACAAAATTCCAACATAGAAAGTAAAATTAATGAATGAAAATGTAAACTCTCAAAAGCTGAAGGTACATGAAAATGTACAACACATCATAAATCAGTTATGTATCTTAAGGTCTAGTACAAGTAGCTGGACCCAGTGTGTGTGTGGCCTTAGAAAGTACACGGGTCAATTTTTTCCAGATTTCTGCAGAGCCGAGCGCCGTGCGCGCTCACGGCACTGTGCTGTGCAGAAATCTGGCAAAAAAAATCGGCCCATGTATGCCGTTTTCCAAGCGAGATCAATAGATCTTGCTCGGCCGAACACGTTATTAACATGTTGGTAAACCTTGTTTAATAGCCTATACTTTGAATAGGGAACCGCGGTTCCCCATTCATAGTATAGACCGGCTGACAGCTGATTCCCGATATCAGTAGCGTGATGACGTCACTACGCTACTGCCGAACTCTCTCTGTTGGCTCAAAAATCGAGCTGTGTATCCCAGCCTTAAGCTTAATCTAGGTCTACAAGAAACTTCATGCTGCACATATTAAATATGTGTGTGGGTTTATTTGCTTGAACTTGAACAAATGGCCTCGCATTCTTATTAAATTCATTCATAGTTGGCCATACTTCACAGTTGGAGGTTCTTGATATACAGTATGGTCTACTGTTAATGAGTCTAAATAATTAGTAAATCTTTTTAAATCCCATGTCAAACTTTAATCAGACTTTGTCATCCATAACTTACTGAGGGCTTTGGAAATCTCCAGGCATGACTATAATACACTAGCCATTAACAAATTGACCATTCATATATGAAGACATTTAGCCAGTATACTTCCTATGGTTCCCGACACCTAATTGATAGAAGTTTTATGGACATTTTGTGAGGTGCATTTTTATGGACATTTCATGGTGTATATACATATCGGTGTACATATATACATACAGTATTATATAGATATATACTGTATATACTCAAATATAAGCCAAGTTTTTCAGCTTTAAAATACGTGCTGGAAAAGCCCTCCTCAGCTTATACTCAAGTCAGGGTCAGAATCAGGGTCCCACTGACCTGTCCTGTGTGTTCACTGGTCTCCCTGCAGGCACCGGCAGCCTCTGTGAATGATCTGATGTGTTTCCCATGTGTTTCAAAGATGAACACCACACTGCCATCTAGTGGACACCTTACCTCATTTTACTGGAGAATCATGATTTTCAATTGAAGTGCATTTCAATCTAGTTTTCCACTTAAAGTCCCAATAAGAGGGAACCCTGCAAACTAATAGGGATGGGAAAACTGGATTGCTATGAGGCATGAGTTAAATCAAAATTATTTTGAATTGAAGTGCATTGAAACCCTATCCTGTGTTCTCTCTAGTAAAGGGTGCTAGGGTCTAGGGCACTTTCTATATATTTTTCTCATTTAGAAAACTCCACTATCTGACTTTGCACTTCCTACCCTCGGCTTATACTTGAGTCAATATGTTTTCCCATATATGCGGGTCAGCAGATACTCAAGCATATACGGTATATATTATATATACTTACAGTATCGGTGATCATTTACTTCTTAATATACTACAAGTCATAATGAAGTGAAAATGCTTGAGTAAGACTATCTTCCATGTTATGTGCCATAAACCCTTACAAAGAAAGCCTGGAAATAGTCTGAGTGTTCAAAGTATTCCAATGAAACCACGACTGAACAAAATAATCTGCTTAAAAAGCTTTTAGAATGCAAAAGGAAAGCTGCTAAAGTGCAGCAACTCATCAAATGCTGTTCTCTTTATCTAACACAAGAGAAAGCTATTTCATACTGTGTAATTGAGCCGGGCTGACAGACTGGAAGTGTTTAAAACAACTCCCTGCGTGCTGAAATGGGCTCATAGAACAAGATAGCTCTAAGTACTATTCTCTCACATGACATAAAACATTACTAGATAACAAACTGAACAACGTGCTGCACAATTTCAATCCAGTCCAGAGCTGCTGCAAAGAGAACAAAAGAAGGGAAACAGAGTACAGTGAAAGATGGCATGCTCAGCGCTATAATCATTTCATAGCTAATTAAGAATATGCGAGGCAGCCATCTGGAAAGATGCATTCAAACAACACTGTATAAAAGATATGCAACACTAGGATAACAAGCCACAATGATCTTTAATTGTGCCAGGACGGACAATTTGCTGCTGAACTTCTGCCCATACTGTGAACTGAAGGTGATGTGTACAGAAAAAAATACATAATAAAAAAATATATATATATATATATATTATATTTTATTATATTAAGCATTTACTTACCTCTAAGCCAGCAAGATGGTAAAGAAGCACTCCACAATCGTAAAAATATACTCACCGGCAGTGCCCTGGACTTTAGCTGCCAGTCTTTTTGGGGTTAATCAACTGCATTATCGTGAGTGGCCTTTAGATAATTGTAAAAACATATCTCCGTAGGCTTGTATAGTGAGCATGATCATGTCTTTACCCTACTGTCACTGGGCTTGCAGCTATCGTGCCTTTTGCTGTAGGGTGGCATCTTAAGTAAATTTACTTATTACACATACGTTTCTTTTGTTTTCTTTTTTGACAGATCTACTAATGTCAGTTGGAATTTAAGGTAGAGCGGGCTAACAGCTTGTACATATGCTAGATACATGTAACTGCTTGTGTACAGCTGTAATGATTGGTTATTTAGAAATTCACCAGAGCAGACCACTAAACCACCTACCTCCCCAACACCCCCTGCTTCCTATGGGGAAGAACACACCAAGTGGCTTTTGCATTTCCTCCCCTCTTTCCTTTCCATAGCACAGTACAAGCTCAATAACTGTCAATCCCACACTTCTGGTTCTCAGGTTACAAGTTTCCCATACTCCCAAAACATCAGTTTGCACACTTTGCATAGCCATGTAGGACTACAATGTGGAGTGTAGCCCTAAACAAACTATGCAAACTCACAGGGAACACACAGCTCGATATAGGAGCCTTTCAAGGTTGCCGGCAGCAGCTCAATTACATCATTGCGCTGCTGCCCAACATCGAAGGAGCTGGAGACACAGCTCTGTTGTGTCATCCAGCTCCGACAATGCTTTGCATGGAGACCACACAGTTTAGGGTTGATTTAGGGATGGCCACATTAGATATGGTGCTCGAACCACCATTGATCAGGCCTGTATCTATGTGTGTGCTCCCTGCTTAAGTCTGCACCAATCAGTGTTCAGCAGGCCAGATGTTCTCTGATAGCCACTGAGTGGTGCAGACTTTATGCTGGGCACACAAAGGGATTTTAACTTCAGATATGAAATTAGTCCACAGGAAATTCAGCAGGTGACCAATAGTAAGAGAGCAATTATTGTTCAGAGTTGTGAATTTTTTTTTATGTATGATTGGAATTCCAATTCATAATGTTTACCAAATGGTAAAATTACAAATGACAGAAAAACACATTGTGGTGACTCGGACACAAAATTGGCAGTTGATCTGCTTGAATACTAGGCCATGTACTAATCTAAACTGCTAGATATCTTGAGAATGAATTGTGTGTCTAAAGGCATTCCAGAAATATGTTTCTATATACACTAGTGGTTCCCAAACTGGGGGGGGGGGGCATCAGCCAGAGAGAGGGGAGAGAGAGATCTGGGAGAATCACTTTTTAAAAAAGTGTTGAAAAAAGCTGGTGCCACCTCTATTAATAGAGGTCAATGGCACCGCCCCCCATTTACCTCCATGTTATGGAGGCAGACCTTCAGTTTTGCTGTGGGCTTGCCGAGGATTGGCAAGTATGCCTGAATGTAGCTTGGGTGAGTTTGGAGGGTAAGCTGCCCTACAGTTGACACTCCCACCCTTATGGAAGTTTATCTATCTGCTGGAATCTTTTTATTTGGAATTTTCATCTACATGGCCACGGATATACTGATCATAGCATTCAGCTCCTTTTGCATCTAACAGTTGCCAAGATTGAACAATGCACTGAAAATATGCGTCAGGCAGTGTGAGAAAATATATTAAAAACATAAAGGCAGTTTTTGGCAGCAGTCATACAACGACACTTGTCACAGTAAAAAGGTTGTGCACACAAAGTTATTATACCAGGGTTCATTTTCTCTTTTAAACAAGCCTTTGTCTTGCATGGTAAAAGTACATGTACACTTCATATTCAAAATCAGTTTTTTTACATGAAGACAAAAATGTAAAAATTTTATTTAGAAAGCCACAAAGTACGACCACAACTTACCCTCTGCGCTGCCTCGGCAGCTGCTGCCGCCATTGCTGCAGCTTTGGCCTTCTCAGCCTCGTCATATGTAGGAAGTGTAGTGGCTACACTGTAGGGAGGTGGTACAGGGTAGAATTCATTGTGTGTTTCTAGAAAAAAAAGCAAAAACATGACAATATTATATAATAAAGATATACTATATATTATTATAAATAAATTCTGTTGAAGATAAAAATATATATCTTTAATGAACATAGTCCAATATGGATGGTCCCTTCCTAGGAGCATGGGACCTTATCCTATAATGTTTAGTAATGGTATGTCCCAAAGGGGACTTACACATTTGCATCATTTCATAAAATAGACACAAATACATAGTGCTGGAATAAGTTCAACGATAGTCATAATTCAACATTACAAACACATGTGATAATTACTGTAGGTGCCACCTACCTTAAAAAGTTCAAAAATGTTCTTCAAACTGACCAATCAGATCATTTTGTTTAGCCTTAAAATACTGATTTAAAGTACAAAACATCTAGACATATGTTTACAATGGACTTTCTCTTGGCCTCTTTGTTTGGCTAGAAATAAGCTGGAAATCAAATGAACTTGTTTGAACACTTAAAAAAATGTCCTTCATGGCCAATTTGATTCCCTACTTCATATTGGATCAGAAGTTCTGCTGTGTATACCTAGCCCTAGACCAGTGGTTCCCAAACTTTCACTGCAGGACCCCGCTTTTCTAGATAGGAACATTATTGAAACACCATTTAAACTACACAGTTTCAGATGGAGAGCCATTACACACAGCAGCACATACGCAGTATCGTGCACTAGTACTGGTGTGAAATGCCCCTCAACTTGAAATACAACTCATACAACTTTATTTGGTTTTCACACTAATCACTCGGAGACATGCATCATATAGACACACAGCAGGTTAGCTCTTTCCTTCTCCCAAGGTAAACCAATTCTTCTGCCTATTGTTTGTCCCTAAATTCATTGTTTCAATGTCAAGTGGAACATTTCTGTGACTTTTGACAGACAGTGGTATGTGTCTTGGCCTCTAGAAAGCCTTTCAAGTCCTAATCCTCATTTGATTGTTGCAGAGGAGGATCAATTGGGACAGTAAAATGCCAATAATGATCAAGTTACTGGGCATGTATTCCACACAAAGAACTTTGTTCTGTAGGGGAAGTGTTCTGTATATAAGTCTAATTCCTTACCTGACAAAAACATCAAGTCACCTCATTTGCAAACAAATGCTGCTTATATGATGGTATATGGTAAAAACATATATATATATAAACATGATGCTAAATAATGTTTATATATTCTGGATCAATAGGCTTCTATTAAAAGGCAAATTCCAGTCCAAAAGAAAACTAGTCTCAGATGTCTATGGTTCTGCCCTCACAATCCTGTGTTAGAGGCCACTAAGGGAATATACCCTTATAAGCTATGCTGGTGAATATATCATATGTCAGCTGTGTACTGGCACTCATTTGGGATGCATACCTGTCCTACAAAAATTCAACCATGCCAACGATTTCGAGTTAATTGCAAAGTTGAGCATGCCATCATCACCAAACTTGCTGGAGATGTAGAGAAGTGTTGGGGGTATACTACAAAAAAGTATTGCTCTAATACAAATAGTTTTTGCATAAATTAAGTTCAAATCAAGTCAAAATATCAAAAAAGTCAAAATTTTGACTTTGAACTTAATTTATGCAAAAACTACATGCGCTACAGCAAAACTGATTTTTTCCAATGTTCCCACAACCCTTCTCTTCATCTCCAGCAATTTTGGTGATGATACCATTTTCAGAGGCTTTGCAATCAGCTCACAGAGTCAGCTAGTTAAAAAAATTAGACCACCTCTACTCATCTCTATCCCAACTTCCAGGAACACCACAGTTATGGTCTGCATACAGGGGTGATACCCGTTCAACCGATGACCCACTTGAGCACAGTGTTGTGACCCTCAGTCCCCATCCAAAGCAACGGAGATTGAACAGGTATTTGCCAACATGTTGGTTCCCTGTTCTATCGAGCTAACAATCGATCCCACTCGAAGACAGGGTGGCCGCAAACGATGACCTGCCTGATCGATAGCTGCGAACAGACACGGTCCACGTCACCAAGCTCGTCATCAATTAAACTGGTATCGACCCGTGTATGGGGACCCTTAGAGCCATTTTAGCTGATAATGTGGTATCATGCTATCATAACTGACCATGTACCTGCATATAAGTGACTGCACTGTCCACAAATGTCTTGTTTCTCTCTGTCTTGGATTTCTACTGTGTTCTTTTACTGAAGAATTCCCAAAATCCAAAAGTACCCTGATATCTATATCAAGGACAATCATCTAGAGTCTTTTTGTAAAGGTCCCCATACACGGGTTGATACCTGTTCAATCGATGAGCAGCTTGAGAGCAGCATGGTGAAATTGCTGCGCTCAAGCATTCATTGATTGAACAGGAATCTATGTGCAACACTTTTGTGCAATAGATTCCCATCTGATGCTCTGGATGGGGACTGTCTGTCAATTCAATTCAAAGCAATGGAGATCGAACAGTGATTTACGGCATGTTGGTTCCCTGTTCGATCGAGCTGTCTTCGAGCGAAATCGATTGATCCCATTTGAAGACAGGGTGGCCGCCATCAACTGAACTGGTATCGACCTGCGTATGGGGACAATTTTAATTGCTGGTTCACTCCCACAAAATAAATAAGAGCCATCTAAGAGGAAATCTGTGGTTTCTCATTTAAAGATCAATATAAAAGAAAAATTCTGAAGTAAGATTTAGTGTAAGCTCAGTGGAAACTGTGCATCTTATGAACTACAGATATTAGTTAGGAAAAACACAAGAAGAGGAAGTTATTAACCACTTTAGATTGCAATGATCTCCTTTGCTGATGTATTTTCCTGTTACTTGCCAGAAAGTAAAATGTTATAAGCGCCTTCCCTTATCATAGCAGAGACGTGTAGACAATTTCCATCATTCATCTAATTCTGGGTGGTACAGCAAAAACAAGTTGTTTTTATTTAGCCAGCCACAAAGGGACAGCATAATACTGATAATAATGTATGTGTTTTCTTTCAAATTAAGAAAAAGTCAGGAAGAATAAAAAGCAAAAGCAAGAAGAAGGAGTGAGGGTCCCCATACACCTAAAGGATATCTGACAAAGAGATCTAAAAGGTGTATGGCCAGTTTAAGGGTCCCCATACGCCTTTAGATTTTTCTGTCAGATCTACTTTTGTTTTACCAAAACCATGTAATATGAGGGACTTTCTAAACCATCAAGTCTACCTGTGTTCAATTGCAGAGGACCCGGCACTACATAGATCTAAAGGATATCTGACAGAGAGATCTAAAGATGTATGGCCAGCTCAAGGGGTGGGAGAAATGGAGAAGGAGCCAGGAGAGGCAGTGGGTAGGGTGGTAGGTAGTATTAAGCGGCATATGGTATATTCAAGTTTAAGTAATCTTGTGAATATAATAAGGAATATTTAAAATACATAAAATTTGATTTGGCTGTATTCCATTGCCTTACATTGCGCGTGGCAGTTCACAAGTATTTGCAAAGATTCGCAAAACCAGCTTTACAGCCTCGGTTCTGCATTCTGTGATCTTAGCCAGTACGATCACTGTGCATATTGCGCGTATACATTTGCAATGCACACAAATATGCGCAATGTATAACGGTAAACAATGTTGAGGCATAATATCATAAATATCCGCCATTGCGAATATCTGAGCGCACATTCGCAAAATATTGTGAATTTTCGTATGTTGGATTTTCGGTGAATATATATTTGAATTACGAATATTCTCGCTCAACACTAGTGGTGGGATGTTAAAAAGGTAGACATGTAGTGGAATCACTCACTCCATACAATTTCCTTTAGATCTACCAACAACTATGTAGTGCCAGGTCTTCCCTGATAGAATACATAGTGACTGGAATTATTAGAAGGGTCCTTATTTTACATGGTTTTGGTTTGAAATTGTATGGTAAGATTGTAAGGTGTATGGGGGCCTTAAAACTGTTTTCTTAAACTGCTCAGAGAAGCTTCTTAACGGCGTGGTACGGGCAATCGTCATTTCTTTCCTCCCCCCGCCCCTCACCACACAGCCAAGGTCACGCTGCAGCTTTCCGTGGAGGTATCGGCTGCACCTGATGCCTGGTTTCCCTGCTGTTGGGGCAAATCTGAACGGCGAACGAACAGGGTTCGTCTCAACCACTAGGGAGGTTAAGGTAGGTGTCATGTCTTTCATGAAATCGATGTCCTCTATGGCTCTTTTTATTGAATACATCTTTCACCTTAATAGCATTTTAGCTAATGTTTGCAGAACAAAATTCAGGTTGAAGGTACAGATACATATTTTGTAACTAATTTATTTTGCTAAAATACCTACCGTGCATAAGCTGCAACTTTGTTCAAATTTTTTTATGGACCGCATCATCTATTACAGCCTGTGCCATTAGACAAATAGCATTTATTGACAAAACACAATGATTTATGTCCCTGTGCTTCTTGGACTGTACCACTTACTACCACTAAACCTACCTGTGTTTGTGGCAATGTCAGCAACAACGCTGCTGTAAGGCGGAGGAGAGGCCTCTACTGCAGAACTCCCAGAAGCCTGGGCAGCTGGAGGATCTTGTGAGGAGGTGGATGGCTGTTCAACAGTTGGGGCTTCCGATACATCATCCTCATTCTCCAGCTAAAAAAACAACAACATATGTTTAGGACACACCATAACAGTTGAAAACTATATATTATACACAACAGGAATTTCCATGGACTATATTGTGTCTTGCAAGCTGCATCAACAGATTTAGTAGCTGCATAATGGTCATTTGCACAAATTTCTTCATAGAATCTCTTGAAGGGACCATGTTTACGAAAAACGGAGGGAGAGGGATACTACAAATGGTATGTCTGGGATCTGAGTCCCCTGTGACAACCACCTGGTAGCATCCGTCTCACAAAATTTTCCCTGGGTAAAATTTCCCAGGGACTGAGGGGACTTTGGAGGTCGAGGTCTCAGAGTAAGTATAATATCTAGGTATTAAAGTCCATTCAAAAAGAAGTCACGCTGTGATTCATTTCAATCAATGGTCAAATATAGGCAGTATCTCCTTATGGCAATGGGTAATACAATGATCGTCACGTAAGTAAATAAAACTGGTTTAATGTCCATAACATAAAAATTCCAGGCGGTTCATGGAGTTGTCGCCCAGTGTTCCCACATTGGGCAAACGGATGAGGGGTAGAGATGCAGTATGGAATCCCAGAACATAGGCGGTGACGTAAAACCCCGACATGTGTTTCAATCCTACGCTTCTTCAGGGGGTCCACATAGTTATTCAAATAGGATCCCAACTCATCTCCAGTACTTCATCCCATATATCCGAGTGGCCGGCAAAAAGTGCCTGTCACGGGGGAACGAGGGGCCGCCTTACGGAGCTGCGCGGCTGGGTCTTGGTAGTACTTGGTAGTCTGGTCTTGAGCGGAGTCTATTGTATTGGTAGTCAGTCAATCGGTATGCTTCACAAGGTCCTCCAAGTTCGTCTCGCCGTGCATCGTCATTTCGTAGTCATATTTGGGATGTTGGTCGAATTATTGTATTTATAACCGTATACTTTTGGGATCGCCTCTCTATTGAAGGGACCATGTTTGTCAACAAGCTGGACATTTCATGTCTGTCTCTCTTGATCTCCATGACACAGAGAGAATAGGTAGACTGTTGGGATTAGTAGTTTACAAAAGATATATAAAGTTGCATTTACAGTGTTTCACTAGTCAGTAAGGCTCGATTTAAATCAACTTGATTTAAATCAATCATTCTTGCTGGTATAACTTTAAAATGCATGATTTTTTGAACAACAACTTTTCATATTAGTTTTTATCCCCAGTTTAGGTTAATCATTCATATTTGGAGAACTTTTCTGTTGTACTTAGTTTTGAGAACTGCAAAAGTAAACCAAGCATCTGTGCCAAAGTAAAAAAAGTAAACCAAGCATTTCCCTGAAATAGACAAGGGTGAGGGGACACAAAAGCAATACATTAATTAAACACAGTGCAAACAATGAAGTAATGACCATCATATCAATCAGAAACAATGCCCAATGTTGCGGATGTACACATCTGTGCTTAGACAATTAAAATAGTCCAAATGGAGCAAATTTTACCTGAATGCGAGTTTAGTTGAAAACTTCTTCAGGGGGTACGATATGTAATTTAAACCAAATCTACATAACACAAACAGCCAGCACAAGAGGATCAATTATATTGAATAACCAAATTGACACAAAAGTGGATACAGACCCTCAGGGGTTACTCGCGTCCATAGATCTATATAGAGTTGAAAGACATGATTTCTGAAGATGGCGTCCCCACTGAGATCTGCATAACAAGACCGACCCAAACCATCAACTGATCATGTTTACCAAAGTAAATGTATTCAAAATCGATCTTGTTGTACGCAGATCACCACAGCATTTATGTGGTTAAAGTCTGTCTGTCCCTCTGTTCCCCACTGGGGTTGGTGCAGTGGGGACACCATCTTGAGAAATCATGTCTTTCCACTCTATATTGATCTATGGAGGTGAGTAACCCCTGAGGGTCTGTGTCACGTTATTCAATATGACGTATCCCCTTGTGTTGGCTGTTTGTGTTATGTAGATTTGCCCTATGAAATTGCATATGGTACTCCCTGAAGAAGTCTTCAACTAAACGCGCGTTAGGGTGAAATTTGCGCCATTTTGACTATTTTAATTGTCTAAGCATG
>CM070033.1:59400918-59412267 GCA_036250615.1 Ptychadena robeensis | reverse complement strand
CAGAATTACCTCACAGTGTGCGCCATTTGCCCTCAGTGTGCAGAGTTACCTCACAGTGTGTGCCATTTGCCCTCAGTGTGCAGAGTTACCTCACAGAGTGTGCGTTATTTGCCCTCAGTGTGCAGAATTACCTCACATTACCTCTTTGTTTCTCATTCTGTCAACCAAAAAGGTTACTGCTTTGAGTGTAGTTACCTCAAAAAATGGCGTATTTACAGATCAATCTTACATTGTTAGGCTATGTTCCCACACAATTCTAATCGCGGCGCAGAGCTGCGGGAGATCGCTAGCACTCAGGGGATTGCAGCCAGGAAGTGGGGGGGAGGGGCAGGACATCTTGCCCTTCCCCGTGTGATAACGCCCATAGACAGTGAATAGGCGCGGTTGAAGTGACAAGTGATTTTAACTGCGCCCATTCAAGTCTATGACCGCAATCAGGGGGGCGATCGGCCGCCTGTGAACCGAATCCCAGGCGTCTGATTTAAATCGTGTCTGTCCCGCAGTTTTGTGAGAACAAATCGAGCAGGGTGTATCTGCGGCATATCATCCACAAACTAAGGGCTTGGATGAGGAAAAAACTATGAGGTAAAAATCTTTAAATAAAAGAATTTCAGGAAATTATGTCATTTTCAGTTTTATTAGCGACAAGTCAATTTGAATATATTTGTTTGCATTTTCAATGTCAATTGAATTGTACCTCAATGTCAGACTGTTGTCATAAATTTCTTTTCTATGGGAGAGAGGCATTATTCCCCTCTCAAGTGTCAACTGGACTTACGGTAAGATATACCGTGTTTTCCAGGGTATAAGACTACATTTAAACCCAGGAAAATCTTCTCAAATGTCGGGTGCTGAAATCTTTGAGTCAGACATTGGCAGCTCCCCCTCATCCCCCCTCTCTCCCTCCTCGATGTGTGAGATGAAGCCGACGTGCTCACTAGAGGCTGTGACTCCAGTGGCTGAAACTGGTATTGCAGCTCAAACACATTGCTGAGCTCAGGGAAGCTGAAAAAAAACAAAGGCAAAACCATATTACGGGGCATTTTATTTATTACAGCAAAAAGGTTTTTACAGAAAAAAAGTGTACCAACTTTATACAGAAATTCCATCATCTATTTTCGACTAGGAGGTTAAAGAAACTTGGGCTGTGGCCCTGTTGGCCCTAATCTTTTAGGAATCTTAGCTTTTGGCTCTGTTGGCACTACTCTTAAAGGAACCTCAGCTGTTGGCCCTACTTTCTAACCTCCCTAGCATTAACCCTAGCTCTCCCAGCAAGTCCAGCTTAGGGAAAACAAACTTGCTGAAGCCTACGCTGAAAAAATTAAGGCAAAAAATTCTAAGAAAGCAAAACAATATTGTGGGCATTCTATTTATTACAGCAGACAAATACAGGTAACTGTACTGTACTGACATTGCAGAGAAATGCAGTTATCTATGTAACACTTTGAAGGTTAAGGAAACTCTGTTGTTGGATCCATTGGCCTTGAAAATTATTTGTTATTAACATGACTTTATTCCAATTACATATTTTTCCCATTTATAGTAAAAACACTTAGGAAAGGGCATGGGTCGTCTGGAAGCAATGATTGGCCAATACAAGCTATATGATAAATCTTTCTGAACCCTTGAAAACAACAACTGGTTGACAGATGAAGTAAGAAATTATAACTATTGTTATTGTATTGTATTTCCTATTAACAGAGTTGTGCGTGTGATTTTTTTTTTAAATATTAAATTTTTATTGAGTTTTCCGAAAACAACAAAATAAACATTTTACAGACAAATTCCGGGCGACAACACTCGGCCCTCTGAAAAAACCAAACGGCCGGTGTCATACCGGTTCAAACTATAAATAGGCAGATAGCCCGGACGAGGAGACCGGAGCAGAGAGGCTCCACGCCAAACCTAAACAATAACAAAAACAAAAGAAACTAGAGAGAAAGAGAAAGAAAGCCAGAATCCAAGAGGAAAATGTGCGTGTGATTTTATTTGTTTTATGTGCCTTTTTGAGGACAATTTTTTTATTCCAATGTTCCTAGGTGATAGATGGGTATGTGACGCATTTGATAGAACATCAAAAGGTTAAAAAAATGCCACACATCTTGTAGTCTTCTCATGATTCTGCAGCTGTTCATGCATATGCATTTTGCCACTCTGTATTTCAATTATACCCCTTGTAAAATTATGTTTCACTCACTGCATAATCTCTGCATTCTCGGATTCTCTTCAGCACCTACTATGATTTGTTTATATATAGCCAACCTATGACCCGAATTTGATTCTACATAGTTTACAAGAGCTGTTGTGACCCAAATAACAGAACAACCATATGCTCTTCACAGGAAGACTTGCAGAACTTAACTATATTCATTTATAGTGCAAATGCTATAGAGCTAGGCAGAGCATGCACAATCAATATGGTAAGCAATATTGTAAACAAAGCTTTTCTTATCTACATAACGCATTTAAACACTGTTTTACAGACTACCTCCTGAGCATTCTGCACAAGATTTATCAGGTTGAGTTTCACTGATCATGAAACTCAACCCAAGATAACTGCAGGCAGACTTACCTGTCCGCGAGATTCCCCCAGCGATTCTTCCGGGTCAGCCAAGACCTCCATGTTTATGGAGGGGCGTCACTTTTTCCAGCATGAATGGGGCTGGGCACCTCCTGAAGAGTGTAAATTGCGGCGGCATGTCATCATTGGACCCATATCCAGTGTGCACCTCCAGTAGAGAAGACGGAGGAACCTTTCTTCTGCGAAAAATGCTACTGAGGTCTCAGCATTTATTTTGCATGTAAGCATTGTTAAAATATGATTTGTAATAAAACAAAGTGTTTTTGATACATGATACAAAGTTTGTTTGATACATGTGTCCTAATTATTTTCAATAATAAATATAGTAATTGCAGAATGTAGCAAACCCATAAGTTGTTATGAGCATTTATACCAGGACCCTTGTCACAGGGTAGGAAAATATTTCAGGGTGAAATGTCTATAACAGCATGAAATGTTTTTCTACCCTGGGTCGAGCCCTCACAAACCCCTAACTTTAAACACCCAAAAATAGTTTCATTAACCCTGAAACTCCTGAAAACTACAGCTATCTGCGCATGCGCTGTTGATAGGGCAGGAAAATATTTCAGAACAGTCCACAGACTAGGAGGACGTGGCCCAGGCTGCTTCCTAGTTGCCATGGTTTCCAGGGAAAGCAACTACATCGTCAGTGTTCTCCCCATAATTTTTTTTCAGCCGGGCGGCGCGATGACGTCATCGCGCCGCCTGCACTGGTCCGGCGGCTTCTCTGCCGGCCAGCGGCAGCACACAAGTCCTCTGACAGGCGGCGCCTCCCCGTTCTTCAGGAGCGCGCCGCAGCCACTGAAAGACTCCGGCCCGCGGCTCCGGTAGTGTGCCGCGGGCCGGAGTCTTTCAGTGGCTGTGGCGCGCTCCTGAAGAATGGGAGGCGCCGCCTGTCAGGCTGCTCGCAGCGGAGGACTTGTGTGCCGGGCGGGGACTAAAATCTCCCGGGCGGGCCGCCCGGCCAATCTGCTCTGGGGAGAACACTGATCGTTTTAGGCGAAGTCACCACCCCACTATCACCTGATGATCAACCCAGACATACATGGTGATGGCTGATACTAGAGCTTACAGGGCTACCTATCCCAGACATGTGTTACACGCTAAAAAAGAATAACACCCCATGTGTCATCCCAATCACTGTATTACCTCCTCCATGTCATCACCCCAATACTTAGAGCAGAAGTCCATCATTGTATTACCTCCCCCTTATCTCATCACCCCAATGCTTAGACCAGAATTCCATCATTATATTACTTCCCCCACATGTCATTAACCCAATACTACCAGAAGTCCATCATTGTATTACCTCCCCCACATGTCCTCACCCCAATACATAGACAAGAATTCAATCCTTGTACTGCCTCCTCTACAAGTCATCACCCCAATACTTAGACCTGAAGTGCATCATTGTATTATCTCCTCCGTGTAATCATGCCGATATTTAGACCAGAAGTCCATCATTGTTTTATTTCCACCATATCTTATCACCACAATACTCAGACCTGAAGTTCATCATTAATTTACCTCCTCCAACTGTCATTACCCCAATATTAAGACCACAATTCCATGATTGTATTGTTACCCCAACATATTATCACTGCAATAATTATACCAGAAGTCCATCATTGTATTACCTCCGCCACATGTCATCACCCCAATACTTACACCTTAAGTCCATTATTTTATAACTTCCCCCACACCTTATCACCCTAAACCCCCCATAGACAGGCAGACTCCTCCATACAACTTTCATGAGACTTACCAACAACTATGTAGTATAGTGACCTCCCTGATAGAATACATAGTGATTGGAAGGTGTAGAAAGGTCCTCCTATTACATGGTTTTGGTAGAAGAAAAGTTGGTTGTACAGAAGTTGCATGGAGGAGTCTGCCTGTCTATGGGGGGCTTAATTGTTAGACCTAACCATCATTAAGTGATCTCCAAGTATCACCACCTCAAACAAGGACAAGCTCATTGTATTAATGACCACACATGTCATTAATATTTAGAAGACAAGTCCATCATTGTATGACCGCTTCCATATGTCATCACCCCAACTTTTATAGGACAAATCCCTTATAATGTTTCCTATCCCACCTGTCATCCCCCTACCTCAGCTCTTAAGGCCCCCATACACGTGTCGGATTCCCACCGATCGATTCCAGGCGCGTGCACGCGAAACGATCGTGCCGGAATCGCATGCAGCCCACCTTGTCCGATCGATCACGTCCGATCGTTCAGGGGACCAGAATCGGATCCGACAGAGAACCAACATGTTGGTCTTTCTGATCCGATTCTGCACAGATCAGGGGGAGTTGCCATTTGTGAGGTGGACAATCGGACACGGAATCGTCCCGGAATCCGTTGGACAAGGTGGTATGCAGCGATGGATACTCTTAATTGGCCGATTGATCACACCTGCGATTCCCGGCAGAATCGCCGGAATCGATCGGGTGAGTGATCAATTGGCCATGGAACCCGACACGTGTATGGCTAGCTTTACAGAACAAATCCGTCATTGTGTTTTGTGCTAATACTGTGCTGCCCAAATACTGCATGTGATGGTGTAATGTTTTTTTGGTTTGGGCTGCGGCAAAAATTAAACCAACACCCCTACGGTGATGATGGGACCTTTATGCATTTAACACTGTCAGGTGACTTCCACATTCATCCACTGCTTGGCCATAAATTATGCATTTTTGTATATGCATTAACACATACCTTTAAAAAAGGGCACTTAAAGTTTTTCCTACACAATAAAAAAAAATCAACACTGGCTACAACGTATAATGCCACCAAGATGGATGATGTGGTTAGGATCATAACTGATTACTGATTACATTCTGCACAAAGCCTCGCTGAGGTAGCACAATAGCATTGACCCTTACTAGACAGCCATATATAATTCTTACAAAATGCAGATGTGTTATTCCAGCATCAGGGTGCAACTTTTCACATTTTACATACAGAATAACTTCTACTAACATACCAACCACTGGGTATACAGCATTTACTTTTAACAACTGTTGCTGTGTTAGGTAAATTTTCCTAAAAAAAAAAAACATTCATTCACCATGAAATGATCCACTCCATTAACTTCCCTAGCACTCAACCCTTGGGATATGTTTCCATTGTATGTCGGGACCCCCTCCGCTAAGCCTTTTGCTTGGCAGGGATCCCAGCGTGGAACATTTATTTACCTGCAATACAGAGTACGTTGAGCCACTGCATCGGCGGATGTGTAAACACAGCATCCACTGAGCAGGCAAGGTCTATGTGCTAGGCTTAGCGGAGGGGGTCCCAACTATTAATGGAAACAAGCCCTTACTGTGATGTTTTCAACAGTGCAGTACAGGCAATTGCAGCAGAGCACACAGTATTTTTTTATCTCCATCCTCCCCTTTACACATCACTGGCGTTGTCAATGACGCCGGGGATGTGGGCTGGGAAACCAACATCCCTCCATTATAATGTGTTATAATGGGTTTAGCTGCTTGTTCCAGATTCAATGTTTGAGCAAAACTTCTATTTCCTTAATATATCAGATGAGAGGTGAATAGTTCCTCAATTTAAGCCCCCCATACACCTTCAGATTCCTCCATACAACTTTAATGAGATCTACCAACAACTATGTAGTATAGTGACCTCCCTGATAGAATACATAGTGATTGGAAGGTGTAGAAAGGTCCTCCTATTACATGGTTTTGGTAGAAGAAAAGTTGGTTGTACAGAAGTTGCATGGTAATTGTATGTGGTGTATGGGGGGCTTTAGACATTTAATATACATCAATAAATATCAATGTTGGCCAGTGACGTTGTCCAAGCTTTTAATTTTGTCCGACTCTGTGTTTGAGACTGACACCCTGCTCTAAAAGGAAATCTTAACATGAAATACTAACAACAATAATATTATATCTAAACTGAATATATACAGAATTCCCTCCTCAAAATGGTTTGAGCTTCATTGTTACATGTTCATGTTTCTGTGGCTGAGGTGTCTTCAACTGAGGTGATAATAAAAGCTCAGCACCTCATCGAAGCGAGGTTGAAATCAAATCATGACAACTGGTCTCAAGTAACATTTGAACTTCCTTATGACATTTTGAACAGATTCCCTTCACATCGTGTTGGATCCATCATGTTCAGATTATATATCACTTGTGCAAGAGAAGACTAGGTCAGTAACATGTTGCTATATTTATAATAACATTTTATTTACCTTGGCTTGGTTAACGTCTATGTTTACCTGATAAAAAAACGAATAACTGAACTACTTTATGAACTGTGCAACTTGAAGACCTTTAAGCCCCCCATAGACGGGCCGATTCCCGGCCATAGTTGTAGCAGACCAATCTGCGTGCTCGCTCCCGCCGAGCACATAAAGGTTGGTCGGCCGCAACTATGAGGGAGCCCACCTTGAGTTTCGTTGAAAAAAAGCCAGCAGGTCGGATCGCACACGGATCCGTCTTGCTGGTTTTTTTTCTGCCCGACTGTGCTGCAGGCTGTTAACTCGGAGGGGAAGTCTCCTCCCCCTCCGAGTTAATTGGCTACAGTCTGACAGGAGTCCCGTGTGTTAGTGGAACACACAGGATTCCTGTCCTTGCTGTAGCAGACTGCTCAGAGTCTGCTAAATGTCGGTCATAGATCGGGATGTCTATGGCCGGCTTAACATACATGCTCTGCCATATGTACCTCATTACCTTCTGAGCGGTTGCCCTGAGTGTAGTTTGGAGTAAAGCCCCCCATAGACAGGCAGACTCCTCCATGCAACTTCTGTACAACCAACTTTTCTTCTACCAAAACCATGTAATAGGAGGACCTTTCTACACCTTCCAATCACTATGTATTCTATCAGGGAGGTCACTATACTACATAGTTGTTGGTAGGTCTCATGAAAGTTGTATGGAGGAGTCTGCCTGTCTATGGGGGGCTTAAGTTTGGAAATACTCACCTACCCCGACGAGACCTCAGTGATTGTAAATATTGGCAGATTCCCCATGGAGACCATGCCGGTTTACTAGAGATGTAAAGGGAGAGAAAGGAGGGTGGAGATTCATGGCGATTACATTGTATATTTTTTTTAAACGGGCAAAATGCCCAGAGGGTTAAACACCCAGATTTACAAATATGTATGATCATTTGTTTGAACCAAGTTCAAAGTCTGGCCCGTTTCAGGTTTCCCAGCGGCCCTTTCACACTAGCCGTTCTGCAGCTGTTGTGCGGTAGTGTTAAGAAAAGGTTTCCATAGGAAACCTGTGCACTTTTCACACTAGCCCTGCGATTGTGTTTCTAGTAACATGCAATGTGGCGAGTTACCATAAACACCTGCTTTATACAATTTTTCAGATGTATTGGAGATGCATATGCAGCCCGCTGAAGACCGCAGGGTTTTCCGCAGTAACGGGCGTGATTTAAAGCGGCTGTAGTGTTAACTACTGCGTCTGTTAGTGCAGAAATTGCACTGCAGTCGCATTGGCTACAGTGTAAAAGGGCTCTAAATCAATAAACATTGATATGCAGCAGCAATCGGCACTGAGGTGACACCATTTCACTCCCAGTGCCATTTTTTCATACATACCTAGAAGGAGGATTCCCATCTCCTGGAAGAACCACACCTGCAATGTCAGTGTCAGTCTTGGATAGTGTATAGAAAGGTTATGGCCCTGCGCAGGTTTATTCCTGCAAGACTATGTTCCCACATGGTGGTGTGGCGTGTCCATGCCGTCCAATCAGAAGTAGGAATTTGTTTTAATAAAGCTGTTGATTTTATCACCATCAGCAGCTTATTTATGTATTTCTATTCGTTTCAGTGGGCCTGAACTTCCTCCATCTTGGAGCTGCACACCACTAACTCCGATTAATGAGCAGAGCTTCCCTTTGCCAAGGTTGTTTAATTTATAACTTTCCTGGACCTTTGCCAGTTTTGTTTATGCCCTGCCAAGACACTTAATCAAGACTGTACTCAACTTTTATTGGGCAGGAGTGGGCAGAATGATTTTATGAGCGCAATACTTGTTTTTTGATGTATTTTATTATTAGAGGTATTAGTAGTATTTCATAGCTTCTTTAGTCCATTGACATTTAATTGTTAAGAGAGGTGACACCTCTTATCTCTATTACCTCCAATAATTCTTCCTTAGGCTAAGTTTACCCTGGTGGTTTTTTACCGCAAGGTAAATGACCGTGTAGCGTGGCCGACGCCACATTAGGCGTCCGCCGGTCGGTTTTCGGCGACCGTCCCATAGAAAGTCTATGGGGTCCTTAGACGCCCTGTAATCGCCTGCACTGTTGTGCAGACTACAGGGATTTGTTTATCCCGCGGCTGCGGGAGCGCACTGGCGGTTTCCGAGTTGCTAGCAGCTCGGGAATCGCCAGTGTAAACTTATCCTAAGGCTATGTTCCCACTTAAGAAATTAATGGCCTGCGAAATCTTAGGCAGGCGATCGACCAGGCAATTTTCCCCGGCGAGTTAAAAAAAAAAGGCCACCATTATAAAAAAAATCGCCTCCATAGAGAATGAATGGATGCGATTTTTGATCGCTGGAGATTGCTGGGTGCTAGCGATCTCCCGCGGGCACCGTGCCGCCATTCAAACTGCAGGCAAATGCCTAAGTGGAAGCATGCCCTTAGCCTGAAGAAGGAATCTGCGACATCCTGAAAGTTTGCTTCTCTAATGACTTCAGTTAGCCAATACACGGTATCACTAAAGCTAGCCACACACGGTTCAATTTTGGTTCAATCGATGCTCGATTAGATCGAGGAATTCAATCGTCTAATCGAAAAACGATCTTAATCGCATCAACATACACCCCATATTGAGTTCGCGATTGTGGTGAGATTTTGATTCCAAAATATTACTAAAATCGTCGATTTTGGTATGGAAACGATTGAAGTTCAGATTGAAGTGGTCTATGTTATTATATCGAATCTAATCGATCCAGGAGAAACGCCACAAACATCGACGATTATAAAACGATTTTGGCACAATCGACGATGATTTTCCAACATGTCCGAACAATTATCGTCGATCGTACCAAAATTCTCGATTTTCGTTCAATCGATGAAAAAATTCATCTAATCGAGCATCCATTGAACCAAAATCGAATGTGTGGCTAGCTTTAGACTCCATACTTGCTGTATTATTAGAGGTTTGAACCAATCTCAATAGAAGCTGAGACTGAAGCAACACTACCTTGAGGCTGAGTAGATAGACCTGTGCAACAATTGGCCAGGAGGCTGGAAATCATTTTCTACTGTAATGTGTTCTAATAAATAGAAACGGGCTGACAGCCATGACACAACCTGACACGTGGACGAGGTCACTAAAGCTCTCTAGTTGACTCTATTCTTCCAGTATAGTTTGGTAATGTCACTGTAACTTTTCTCCTGTCAGCATTCTGTTAATGATTTTAAGGTGAGCATAGTTTTATATTCTAAACAGTGGTTTCCAAACTGTATGCTGCTACACATTTTTAAGTTCACACAACAAATAGTAATATGTGACATGCTACACAAAACATATTTTAAGTGGAGTTCAGCAAATCTGATTCTGGGGTTATCAGTAGGAATTGGCCACTTACAGTCTGATTGAGGAACAAACCCTTCCTGAGGTCACCTTGCAGAAACAATCACCTTACTATGATGATCACAAGTTCTCCTATAAAAAGTTCTACAACTGAAGAACCCAGGGAAAAGAACATGAGCAATTGGATCAGCTCAGCAAATAGTACTGAGATATTGATCAAATGATACTGACCAGCAGAGAACAACTTCCATGCAGGCTGAAACTGAGCTGCAAAGTGTGATTGGCTATGTTTATAATCTGTTTATACAGTCTGTATATCATTTGCTCATTGATCTGTATTCTGATATGTACTGACCAGTAATCAAGGATCATATCAATTATCATGATCACCATATCGAAATACCATGGATATCCACAGCTCTCTTTCTATATGTAGAGTGGAATCATGGATACCCATAGCTCTTGCAGCATTGTATCATGGATACCCAAACTTGTGGCTGCATGTATTATGCCAGTACCCAAACTTGTTGCTGCATGGATACACACAACTGTCCGTCTGGACATCTAGATTTGCACCTTGGTTACATGCAGGCTTGTATCATGGGTACTTACACCTCTTCAACTTATTGCAGCATTGTAACATGAGTACAAAACAGCTCTCCTGTTCCGTGCAGCATTGTTTCATGTAAACCCAAAACATTCCATCTGTATTTAGAATTGTACCAAGGGTACCTACACCTCTATGGCTACATATAGAATTGTGTAATGGGTACCCACAGATCTCTGGCTACATATAGGATTGTATAATGGATACCCACAGCACCCTGGCTACATATGGAATTGTATAATGGGTACCCACAGCACCCTGGCTACATATGGAATTGTATAATGTGTACCCACAGCACCCTGGCTACATATAGAATTTATAATGGGTACCCACAGCTCCCTGGCTACATATAGAATTGTATAATTGGTTCCCACAGCTCCCTGGCTACATATAGAATTGTATAATGGGTACCTACAACTCTATGGCTACATATAGAATTGTATAATGGGTACCCACAGCACACTGGCTACATATAGAATTGTATAATGGGTACCTACAACCCTATGGCTACATATAGAATTGTATAATGGGTACCCACAGATCTCTGGCTACATATAGAATTGTATAATGGATACCCACAGCTCCCTGGCTACATATAGAATTGTATAATTGGTACCCACAGCACCCTGGCT
>CM070033.1:59377145-59400818 GCA_036250615.1 Ptychadena robeensis | reverse complement strand
TGTAACTTTATACCATGAGTACCCACATGTCTTTATCTGTGTAGCTTTATACCATGGGTGCCCACATGTCTTTTGTATGTAGATTTATACCATGAGTACCCACATGTCTTTTTATGTGTAGCTTTATACCATGAGTACCCACATGTCTTTTTATGTGTAGCGTTACACCATGAGTACCCACGTCTTTATGTATGTGGCTTTATACCATAGGTACCCACATATCTTTATGTATGTAGCTTTATACCATGGGTACCCACATGTCTTTATGTATGTAGCTTTACACCATAGGTACCCACATGTTTTATGTATGTAGATTTATACCATAGGTACCCACATGTCTTTATCTGTGTAGCTTTATACCATGGGTACCCACGTCTTTATCTGTGTAGCTTTATACCATGGGTACCCACATGTCTTTATCTGTGTAGCTTTATACCATGGGTACCCACATGTCTTTATGTATGTAGCTTTATACCATGGGTTCCCACATGTCTTTATGCATGTAGCTTTACACCATAGGTACCCACATGTTTTATGTATGTAGATTTATACCATGGGTACCCACAGGTCTTTATCTGTGTAGCTTTATACCATGGGTACCCACACATATTGAGGTATGTAGCTCTGTATCAGGGAAACCCACACTTGTGCTCAATGCCTCAATGTGAGACTCTGAGGGAATCAATGTAGTTATGGAACTTTCACTGCTCTCTCACGCGCTCACGCTCCCGATGTTAGTGCGCAGGCGCGGCCGTACGGGGTGACGCGAGACGTTCTTTGGTCTCGGGAATTGATGGTGGCCGCCATCTTACAGCTTCAGGTCCATCAATGGTGTAGTGGTTTGGGATATCGGTACGCAGAGCGCCCGGGACTTGTAGTACAGAGCCGCCCAGTGCACACATTGTACAGCAGCCCTCTCCCCGGAACAGGAAGCCAGCAATCCGAGGCCTGCGTGTGTGCTCTGATTCCCTCAGCTGCTCTCCGACCCCAGGAGAGTCACGAACATGATAATAGAGGACTTCGAGGCGCTGAAGAACTGGCTGTCTAAGACCTTGGAACCCATGTAAGTGGAGCCGAGCTGTGTATAGGAGGCAGCTGTGCTCACCCGCTAATACCTGCTTACACTGTCCCTGCATGCTGGCCGTAGAAGGGAACTAGCGAGACCTCCGACTTATGGCCTCCATATGGAAATGCCTATTGCCTGGCTGATATGCTGATCCTCCGCAATCTTCATGTGTTTATACTCCCTTTCACCATCCCCAGGCTTGCTTGCAGTCTGCATTGCCTGCTGCAGTAAGTTGAGGCTGATGAATGTATAGCAATGTCCTTGTTCTTCTAGGTAACTCCTACTTGGGGAAGTTTCAGGCCATGCTATGCACCCTCCATACCTTTCTGCGGGTACACATTTATACATTACACATGCATTGTGCTGAAAGCTGGTGCATTGTCATACTAGGCATGGGGATCCCTGTGTAAAAATATAAAATCATGCACATGTACTTGGGCTACATGCACACGGGCATCTGAAACACTGCGCTTCCAGCACTCGGACACCAGTACCTCATCACGTTCCCCAGTTTCTTTCTGGGGGTTTGTCCAGGGGGTTAACATGGAGGCATTCAGCATATATGACTAGCCCCTGCACTCCGGAGGGCAGACTCTTTCCAGGCTGCTGATTGCACTTAGGGTATGTCTCCACTGCGTTATTGTCTCCGTTGGGTTCCCCTGCGCTAGTCGCATTCTTTGCCGGGGACCTGACGTAGCCGACACACATTGCCTGTCTCGGGCACTGGCTGTTCTTGCTTCCTTCTGGAGGTTTACGTTCTGCACTACGTAGCCAGCGGATCTACAGAAGGAAGCTTAACGCAGGGGAACCCGACGGAGCTGATAACGCAGTGGAGACAGCCTTAGTATGTATACCAGGTGCTTCCTGTGTTGCACCAACTACTTTAGCCATTGACACTATGATGCCCTGTGTGTAGCCATTACTGCCTACGCAACCCCAAATCAGTTATAAAGCTGTTGAATAATCCTTGTAGGTTGAAAAATGATTTTTGTGCATGGGTAATACAGCATTAGGGAACTATGATGATACACGGTTGGGGGACAGCAGCATCAGCTGACCCCTATTTCTGGAAGAGCAGACATTGCTTGTGTATAATGCACCCAATACTGATCAGCAGCCCGTGCGAGTGATCAGAGAAATGCAGATATAAAGTCTATGCTCACAAAGATCATAGAGAGGAAGAGTAACTAGAACAATCTGGGCCCTTTCACACTAGCTGCATTGTTTACCAGCAAAGCCTAGATAGGTACAACAGGTTCCTGTGTAAAGCTCTGTAACATGCGGTAAGGGTAGTGTAAAGGGCCTGTCCTGTCTCTCACTATGGAGTTCAGGACTGTAGCCGGAATGAAGAATCGCCTCTCTGTGGCATACCAGATGGGATCCAGAAGTGATTGGACATCTCTCCTCCTCTATGGCATGGGAAGGCTATATGCTATGGGAAGGCTATATGATGTAAGCACTATTGGAGGCAGATATGAAAGTAGAAACAGATACAGGTTAGGGAACCTACTGGTTCATATGCAGTATTTGGTTCCTTAGTCGGTTTTACACAGGTTTGTGTTATAATGGCCATTTTACACTAGCCATTACCACACGGCATACCATTCACACTTGTATGAGTTTATGTGTTACCATTTTCATGCTGCAACAGAGCAGTTTGGTGATGCTGGCTTTGTTCATCAATGTGTGAGTTGGCATTATGGCTAATGTGGTCATCAGAAGTAAACCTCGCACTGTGGGTAGTGTAAAGGGGCCCTCACTGGTGGCTGAAGCTAGAGATTGGTACAAGTGGTATTGGTATTCTAGACTTTAAAGTGTCAGACTGAAATCGGCTAATTAATCCAAAACCCCTGCAAAGGGCTCCTGAGCCTTTGAATGATCTCTCAGTCTGGTTCAGTAGGATCACAATCATGGGAAGGGCTGCTGACCTCATCGATAAAGTGCTGTGTGCTGGAGTGAAAAGCTGACGTACGGGAGATTGCAGCTCAGTACACTTTATTCTGACGGGATTCCCCAGGCTTCCGCCCACCTCTACACAACACCTGTGTCTAATTGATGTGGGCTGGGAAAAGTGGTGCCACCTCCATTTACATGGAGCTCTATGGTGCCACCCCACATCTTTGGCATCACGGGCTGGAAGGGATCCGTGAGCCTGCAGTGATGCATAATCGCTGCAGGTTCATGGAGTACAGGCAATTATGCCCGATCCCGGCACAGTTCTGAGAACAAACTGTGACCGTACTGAGTTTGGGTATAATGCCAGGGAGGTTAATAGAAAGGTATGAGGAAGTGAAAAGTGCACAAGCAGCAGGGGTCACCGCAGCCTGGAGAGGATTATCAGGAAAAGGCAATTCAAAAGTGTTGTAGACTTTCACAAGGAGTGGACTGAGGCTGGAGTTATATATACATATCCTGGACATGGGCTTCAAATGTTGTACTCCTCATGTCAAGCATAATCAAACTAACTATGTCAGAAGCGTCTTACCTGGGCTAAAGAAAAAAGAACTGGTCTGTTGCTCTGTGGTCCAAAGTCCTCTTTTCTGATAAGAAAATTCTGCATTGTATATGTAAACCAAGGCTGTGTTTTACATTCCTACAAAACCAAAGCACCTGAAAATGTGTGTACACCTAGTCAGGGTTGACAGTTGGATTGTAAATGAACCAGTACTAGACAGGAGTTGATATAGGTTGCCTTACGTCACATAGGTGTGAATGCAACATGTTCCATTTTTACAAAGTGTAAACCAACACCACATGCCAACTGAGCTTATCGGGAAAGAATAATTTGAGATTATTGCATTAAGCACGTGTTGCTTAATTGACTCAACATGTGGTGTGCGTGCTTGTTGCAGTTTGGAAACTTGGACACGGAGATAAAGCTGCTGCTTTTCATCAGTGATTCTCACCACTAAACTTTTAAATAAAATTTTACCTCTTCATTGTTATTAATAAAAACAAATGGACCGTACCACCTCACTGTGCCGCAGATACACATACATACGCTACCATAGATTTTCACTGATAATACTGAAGATAAGTGTATATGATATGTACTATATACTTATTCTCCAAAATTCAGCAGAAAGACTCACACTTCTGACAATAATAGTTTATATGAAGTTTTTCTTCTATCTGTCCCTTGTAGATGCTAGCCTGAGAAAAGGGATGAGATCGCTTCTTCTGACACTAGGACAGCACAGAGAATTGTGTGAATTATAACCTTCAAAACTAAAAGTCATTTTATGTTTGTCTTTTTGCAGTTGTGATGCTGATCCATCAGCTCTTGCGAAATATGTTCTTGCGTTAGTGAAAAAGGATAAAAATGATCGAGAACTAAAGGCACTCTGCATAGATCAACTCGATGTCTTCCTTCAAAGAGGTATGTTTTTTTTTTTTAAATACAAGACTTTACATAGAGCATGGCAGTTTTTTTTTCATCAGGGATATTTTACTTCCTGTCCTGCTAAACTAACGTTTTTCCATTCATTTCAGTCCTGTCTAGTTTTTAAATTTTTTTTTTTTTTTTTAACGATGACAATAAGGCAGCTTTCACATGTGCGCTTTCCTGGCTGCTGACAATCCGGAGCAGTCTGGAAAACATCCCCTGCGATGACCCCCCCCCCCCATGTTAACATTACATATATATTTTTATATATATTTTTATACATTTATGTGTATGAAATATATCGGGCAGATTATTAAAAAGTGACTGGGAGACGCTTCATGTTGTGTCTTCCCAGCTTCAGTGCTTTTCAGTCACCTGTGTAAATGCCCCCTCACAGAGCGCGTGATAGAGGATAACTTGCTATTTGACACAGTGCGAACCTTAAAGCCTCTCCCTACTCTTCCCTTTTCTATTAATCACAGTTGTTCTCAAGCTTTTTAGATCCCTGACCCCGGAAGTGATTTTGCAAAGTGTCGCTTCCTGTATTTGGTACGCAAAAGTGGTCGGTGTGGAGTGTCGATTCACATTCCGAATGATGGAAGTAACACTCCGCGACATCACTTCTAGCACGAGGAGTCCCCTCCCTTATATTTTCCCACCTTGCACCTCATTTGCACAAGCGATGGGTATTAGGAGGGGACATTACTCTCCCTTCTCACTTCCAATCCTGCTTGGGGGCATCAGCACTTATGCTTGTTAGTAGTAGCTTTAATGCTTTCAGTGATCTCGGCGACCACTGTGAAATGGTCATTTGACCCCCAAGGGTTGTTAAGAACTGATTTGTCATAGCTGAGTCAGTCTTTGCCTTTTACAAACCATATGATGTAATTGTGGGAACTTATTGATGCTGAGTACTATGAGCCTAATGACTTCCTGGGTATGTGGCATCACTGTTTAGAAAGCTCCCTGTTAGTAAGACATGTGGTGGGAGTATTGACGAGAAATTAGCTCTAGAGAAAGTGCTTTATAGTTTGTTTAAGCATGCGAAGCATCAGGAAACACAGTAGATGTCTTATCAATACTTTTTACTGCAAACATCTAATACAAGACAATATTTGTTACTATACACCTTTGTCCCTAGGCCTCCTATGCATAGTTTTGTTGCCCTGTATTTTTTTTAACCTAACTTTTTTTGTTTAAAGCTGTTTATTTTTTTAAATTTCAGAAACCCAAGGCTTTGTGGACAAGTTATTTGAAGCTGTGAGCACCAAGAGCTACCTTCCACCCCCTGAGCCGACATCTACAGTCACTGTAAGAGAAGATGCACTGGAACACCAAGAAAGAGAAGTTAGGAGGGAAGAGGTATGAGTGAAATATTACTGTATATCCTTATAAAGTGAAGTTGTGCAAGGTTTTGTTTCTGAACATGTAAACAACAGAAAAGTCATAAAATATATATATCTGGACTGGATCTCTCCTCTGTCTTTGACACTGTAGATCACCCTCTTGTTTTACAACCCTTGCACTCTATTGGTATTTGTGACTCTGTACTTTCCTGGTTCTCCTCCTACTTTCTTTTTTTTTTTTATCAAACGGGTTGCCTTTTTGAATAACTACATTGTAATATAAGTGCAAAGAAAACGAGATATAGACATTGCAGCAATACCGAATAAAAGGAATGTAGGGTTCTCCTTCTACGTGGTTGGACACCCTTATTAAACTACTTTCAATGGTTTCTCCTTTCCCATTGGCATTTCACACGGCTTAATCATTGGCACGGTCCTTTTCTTTCTCTATACCTCCTCCATTGGCAGACTTATCTCATAATTTGGCCTGCTATACCATTTATAGGCTGATGTTTTTTACCTATCCATCAAATATACCTATGCACCTAGACTTTACTACCTCTATCCAGGACAATATCTCTCTCCCATCTGTCCATGGATGGCTGGCAGATTCCTTACACTTAACCTGTGTGAAACAGAACTTTCCCTGTCAACTTTTACCCCCCACCACGTAGTAAATAACCATCAACATCTCCCCTATTCTGCAAGCACGCTGCCTTGGTGCCAACTTTGACTCTTCATTCTTCACTTTTCCCCCATATACAGAACATTGCTAGATCCTCTCACTTCCATCTGCACAATGCCTCTTAGATACGCCCCTGCTTATCCCCAGAAATGTAATGTGCAGCACTGCGTAATATATTGGCGCAAATAAATAAAAATTCATAATAATAGCAAACATGCCTTGATCACTGATTCTGAGTTTTGGAGGATATATATACATATTTTTTTTATCCTCATCTGCAATAGATCTGTACTGTTCCTCAGCAGACAATGGACAGATGAAACCATTGCAAAATTCTGGTTGGTTGCAATGAGTTATTTTAACAAAAAGGAGCAGATGAGTCCAGGACCACAATCAACAGAAATCTTTATTGCATTCATAAGCAACATTAGCAATTTTGTTTGGCTTATGTCATATATATCCATTTGTGGCTTTTTTTGCTTTAGTTTGTTGACTCTTTTTATTTAAAGACTAGAGATGAAGACCGAGAAAGAAGAGGCTCAAGAAGGACTAATCATAGCCCTCAACCATCAAGTACTCGCCATAGAGAAAGCAGGTAACTTGGTCTTTATAGAGCTGTATGGATATTTTTGCTTTAAATGTATTTGTTCTAATTATTTAAAGGAGAGCTGCTATATGTAGTTTACAAATCACATAGCTATTGGGAGAGAGTTTAAAGCAGGCCATACACGGGTCAGATTTTCAATCAATCAACTTAAAATGATAAATTTTTAAGTTGGTATAAAATTGTATGTCGATTGTATCATGCCCCATATGTAGTACAAGATTTTTGATCGATTTTTGATTTTTTTTTTCAATCGACATAACAATCGATCCAAAATAGTCCGATTGAAATTTCAATCAGAAGTGAGGTTAGAATAGGTAGAAAAAAATCGATCAAAAATTGGTTGACCACACTTGGTTCTCAAAGTACCGAACCAATTTTCAATCGACCGATCAAAATTTACCATCCAGTCCGATCAAAAAACGACTGAATTTTCACTCAATTTTGATCGGATTAAGTCGATTTAACCAGGTGGGCAAAACTCAATTCTCAATCAATCGACTAAAAAATTGATCGTTTTAAGTCGATTAATTGAAAATCTGACCCGTGTATGGGCTGCTTAAGGCAATTCATTGAAAAATGTTTGTTGTATCCAGATAACCGATTCATGTAAGACACTTTCTATTGTATTAACATTAGCTAATTACAATTAGTAGCAGCATTGGAAAGAATCATTTTTGAAGCTCTGTATTTTACATGGTGATCAGTGCTGGTGACATTGGTATGGCGGATTTTTCTGCATAGCAGGCTCTGGCCTGGAGCTGCACAGCTGCCACTGTTGGCAGGCAGCCACTTACATATATATATAATAGGGTTTCAGACTACTTCCTTGTTTGCCAGTTCAGACTAGTAGAAATAAGACACTTATCGGCTCTGGCCGTGGTATCTGTGCTTAGAATTGAAGGCTGTTCATTTGAGCAAAGTAATTTGGAAAAGGATTTTGCTAGACAACATTGCACATGTTCTAGTGTTGGTCAATCTTTTCCATATTTTCATCTGTATTTGCTTAAATCTTTAGGATCAGAGGACCTAGATCACTCCATAAAATTTTCATTAGCTCTACCAATAACTATGTAGTAAAGTGGGCTCCCTGATAGAATACATAGTGATTGAAAGGTTTAGAAAGGTACTCATATTACATGGTTTTGGTAGAACAAAAGTTGATTGTACAGAAATTGTATGGTAAGATTGTAAGGTGTATGGGGGCCTTAAGTGTACTGACCTTTTGAGTCAAAAAACTTTATTCCACTTCTGCCTTAGGCTATGTCTCCACAGTGTTTTGTTATCTGTGTGGGGACCCCTACATTATACGCAGTGCTTGGTGGGGGTCCCGACGGATTACATACACTTTACCTGCCCTTTACCTGTAAGAAGATGATACTGGTTTCCTGGTTGCTTCTCCTCTCTTCAGAAACCACTGCAGCTGTTAGTTTGTTCTTCTCAGATTGTCAGGAAATTTAAGTCTGTTGTCATCATATCCCCTTAAGAAGCCTACGGACATATGTTTTTTACCATTTGAAAAAAACAAAACAGTCATCTAGTGGCCATACACATTACTGGAGTTGATTAACCCCTGAAACACTGTCATCTACAGAGGATTAAGCATTTAGAACCTTTTGCTTTTCTTTGATAACATATTAAAAAAGCCTGCTGTAATGACAAATGCACAAAATGAATCCTTTAATTAAAATTTCTGTCTTTTTTTTTTTTAAATCGCATTTCTGTTTAGTTTTTATACTTTCTAATCCTTTCTTTTTCATCACTTTGGAGCAGAGAAATCAACCGACGGCGAACTAATTCTGATAGAGAAAGCAACTCTACTCAAAACACTTTTCGATCTGGAGGACAAGAAGCAAAGCAAGATGTTGATACCACGTCATCCCGTTTGGGTGGTAGCAAAGTGTTAATTTCTAAAACTGCAAGGTAATATCGAAGTCTTTGTTACAGGACTCATTCGTGCCCTATTTCGTAGCTTTTTTTTATTTTTTTATATGGGAGCAGATTTGAGCTCCAACTGAGTTTTTGCCTGATATCCTACCTGTGAGATGATCAACTGTCTGTTCAGCATTTCCATATCATGCACCTAGTCAGTTCTTTTTAGATGGAGAAAACTACATCTGTAGCTACGCTGTGTGCCTAGGGTGGGAAATGCAGCAGAGACACACACAGCAAATGTATGGGATGTAGTTATATCAGCTAGCTGATTTGTGAGCAAACATGATATCACAAAATTGTTGGAGCTGTAGGGAAGGGTGGAAACATAGAAAAAAAAAAGTAATGTTCTAGATTAGGTTTTTTCAACCTTTTTTGGGAAAATGCACACTTGTTTCATGACCGGCTCTGTGAGAATGCGGTTGCTTGGCCCTCCTATCTAGCTGCCTCTTATAGTATAAGACTTATACTATAAGAGGCAGCTAGATAGGAGGGCCGAGGGTGGGGTCAAAAACCCACGGCACACCAGGCAACATCCCGCGGCACACTAGTGGTTGAAAAACACTGTTGTAGATGATGTAGTTTTTGCATTTAAAGTCAAGTCAATGTTTAGGGTAGTGGTTCCTGAACTGGGGTGTGTGGAGGTAATCCATTGAGGGTGCAGCTAGGGGCTAGTGTAAAATAACTGTCAATCTGAAACTAGGCTGATCCTATATTGAAAAGGGGGGCCCTGCAGGGAAAGTTTGGGAACCACTGGTTTAGGGGCCTTGTAATCATCTTACAAATTCTGCCTGTGAAATGTCACTATTTGCATCTCTGAGTATAAGCCAAATTTTATTTTTCCACATAATTTTACCTAAATAAAATTCAGGTTAGACTCATATATGGTATGTGTCTTTCTAGGTTGGGGTGGGGCATGTTGACAAAATTATTAAGCAATTGTGTAGCAATCCTCTGGATGGTTTGTGTCATCAGGAGTCATTGGATGATATTACAGTGTGTGTGAAATCTTTGGTTTTATTACAAGTACAGTACCTATATTATTTACACAAGCACTGTTTTTTATATATACACTTTGATATAGAGATTTGTGTTCTGTTTTTTTTTTCAGTTTGGCAATAACAAAACATTTGTTCATTTTACTCGCATTCAGGGGTCGAGATGAACGCAAAAAAGATGACCGTTCCCGAAAGCGGGAGTATGATCGGAACATGCCTCGTCGAGACTCCTACAGGGATCGGTACAATAGAAGAAGAGGGAGAAGTCGCAGCTACAGTAGAAGCCGCAGTCGCAGCTGGAGTAAAGAACGACCACGTGATAGGGACAGAAGCCGCAGCAGAACAAGGAGTAGAACTAGGAGCAGAGGTGGGCGCTTTATATTTCTTTACTCTCAAGTCCTTAGGAGAATGAACTTGGCAGATTTTCTAATGTGGGCAGTATTTATTGCATCCGTCACTGAGCCTTTTTTTTTTCAAAGTCCACCTACAAAATGCCACGATTTACATTTTTGACCCGAATATAAGCCTAATTTCATTTTGTGAGCACATTTCAGGTGCTGAAAATTTTTGCTTATGTTTGAGTATATATGGTAGCCTATATCCTGAGTTAAGTTTGTTTACAATTGCACTTAAGTTTTTGGGGGATTGCTTATCGGTTTGAGGGGAGCTTGCAGCTGTGTTGGCGTCCTTGCCAATCCTTCGAGGTTCCACCTCCTCAGTGTATGGATGGATGACGCCAAGAAGGGTCCTATTCCTGTCAATTCAAAGGGGGGCCTGTTAATTCAGGCATAGGTACCCCGAGTCCTCATCGCTGACGCAGGTAATGTGAAGGGAGGGGTTCATAGTGGGCAGGAAGTTCAAACTGATTACAATCTGTTTCGATGTTTTGTTTACCCTTACCGCTAAGAAGCCAACTTGGCACAACGGCCAGAGGGTAAAGCTTTTGTTCATCTCCGTGATGGGTCACAGGGGAAACTAGCAGACCCAGACAAACATGTCTCGTCCTCAATGTAAACAAAATGCGCAATGAGGACTAGGTGTTCTAAGTAACTATAAGTGCAAGGAGGAAAGCGGGTTAGGTAAATGAATGAGAGACAGGTGACACTGAAAAGCTACCTGGGGGGACAAAAATAAAAAGCCTAGAAATACTGGTTGGTGTTGTTAATGTGTGAAGCATAGCAGATTACAATGTTGAATTTGGCAATATGTCTTCATATGTCAAAAGGCAGGCGCATGTCAGAATGCTGCCTGAACTCTTCCAGTCACAGGGTGTGCCTGAAGAGCATTAACTACACTGAAATAAATAGATGGACATGTGAATGCTAGTGTTCTTGTGTATATTAGGAAAGTATGGATAATGTTTGGAATATATATATATATATCTTACAGATAAAGATTCAGGAAAGCCAAAATTTGATCTTGCTCGAACAGAAGCACCAGATGGTAACTATCCAGCAGGTTCCGCCATTCCACACATTGGATCAGCACATTATCCTGTTCCAACACTGAGTAGCACGATTACAGTGATTGCGCCATCACATCATGGGAACAACAACGCTGAAAATTGGCCAGAATTCCATGAAGACCAAGTGGACCACAGCAGTTATGGGAGACCCCCCATTCCCAAGAAGCGCTGCAGAGATTATGATGGTATGTCTTCAAGTTTTGTAGTAAAATGTGTTGAGCAATATATTTACACAGGGTTTAAAGTTCAAGCAATCCCCTTTATTGGCTAACTGAAGTCATCGAACAAGCAAGCTTTCTGGATGTCTCGGATCCCTTCTTCAGGCTAATACAATTCTGGTCGTTGACACTGACATTTATTCGTAGAATTACAAGAACATAAATATCTTCACAAAAACAACTCTTTTGTCTTGACACACTTGACGGATGAAAGTGAAGGGTTAAGCTGACACGTTTTTAATGTATTAACGATCATATTAAGTAAATCGTTTGAAAATTGGATCCAAATTTTCAATCAAAATCTTGTATTGTAAAGTTTACGAAAATGTGACAGTTTTTCTAGGTATTGCGGTTGATTATTTGTTTTTTAGATCATACTACGCATGAACTCCTTAGTAAGATTGTAAATTGATTGTTTTTAAATCGATCACACTGTGTGGTTGTACAATCGATTTGATGTTAGACTGGATCATGATAGTAAAATTTCACAACACAATCAATTCTAAGATCGATCACGCAAAAGTTGACCCGTCAGTAGAGCTAGTGATCAGAGTTTGGAGGAGTTATGAGGGGTAATAGAGATAGGAAGTTCAGGTGTAATATTTTGCTCCTTTAGCACTTAAAATGTCCATAAAGCAGGACAGCAAAGATATAAATATAGCCATTTTTAGGGCATGTCTTCACAGCGCTGAGAGATGCGTTGGGACCCCCAATGTTAAGCACAGTGATTTGCGGGGGTCCCGGCTGGTCACTAACACTTTACCTGCCGATCCGCCAATGCAGGGGTTTAACATAGTGCAGTACCTTCACCCCTGCATTGGCAGATGTCTGAACATGGCATCCGCTGGGCAGGTAAAGTGTATTTGATCTGTCTGGGCCCCTTTCAAGCACTGCACTGAACGTAGGGGTCCCGACGGATCACACAGTGCTGTGAAAACATGCCCTTAGAAAAATAAAGGCTATTAAGCATTCATGCTTAAGCTCTGCTTATATGCAATACGCATTGCTATTTAGGTTTCTCTTAGTACAGGTTTGTCAGATTTACAAACAGAGAGTGTAAATAGTTGTATATATCTGTATATAACAGATATCCACATTGTGTAATTTTATGACGTTGACACATAAGGATGACACAAATTGTGCAGACATATCAGTATCTTTTTTGTTTATGTGAATCTAAGTGTCCATTGTCAAATTCATTTCTTCTTTTTTTTCCAGAAAAAGGTTTTTGTATGAGAGGCGATATGTGTCCATTTGATCATGGTAGTGATCCAGTGGTTGTTGAGGATGTTAACCTACCTGGAATACTGCCATTCCCAGCACCTCCACCTGTAGTGGATGGACCACCCCCACCAGGTCTCCCTCCCCCACCCCCGCTTCTTACACCTCCACCAGTAAATCTGCGACCTCCAGTTCCACCACCAGGTCCTCTTCCACCCAGCCTTCCACCTGTGTCAGGTAATGCTTTGTACTGATATTTAAAGAAGTTTTTTTTAATTAGAAATAATGCTGATATACTAAACATAAGTCTGCATTTTCATTCAGGAAAGACCTCCCTTCTTCCTAACTGAAATGCTTTGAAATTCCCTTTATAGGGAAAGATGTATACCACATTGTTGTGCAGTGCTTAGGTCCTTGACAATATGCAAGGCCAAACACACAGATCGCTGTAAACCTTACAAAAGACTTTGTTTATGAATTTCCATCAGTTATTTACTTCTGATTTATTTTGTTTTGTGTTTACTACTCCTCAACAGGCCCACCACCTCCTCTTCCACCACTACAGCCTGCTGGCATGGATGCTCCTCCAAATTCTGCCACCAGCTCAGTTCCTACTGTTGTGACTACTGCCATTCATCACCCGCCTCCCCCTGTGGTGGTACCACCTCCTCTCTTCCCAGGTATGTGTGTGAATAGTCCCTTATTATGCTGTTAAAGTCCCTTATTAATCGTGTCACTGGTTGTCTGTCAGCAGTGACCCAGGGTGCAATATTTGAAAGTAGGGGCTTGTTTCCCCATCTCAAGTATTTCCAGATTTTGTAGTGTTGGGGTGTTGGCACATACCTTAGGCTACACGTTTGCTCCTTTGTATGTGTGTGAATACTAAACTATAAAAAAAATTTCACTCTTTAAGCTTACAACTCCAGCTTTAAAGGTGTTCCTTTTTGTTTTCTGTAGTCAACCCCCTCCTCTGGCTTTCTCTTGTAGGCCTGTATGTATATTGCAATATAATTTCTCTGTAGACAGTAACAGAGATGTTGGCTAACTAAAGCTGATATGCAGCCTGATATGACATAAGTAGTAGTTTATCAATAAATGCGCAAGGGCAGCGTTGCAATGCTACTTGTTAATACTAACACAATGCACTGTAGATATTTACGCAAAGCGCAATCAGTAAACTAGCATTGTTCAGGAATTATGTATATATAGAAGCATTATATGCACAAATCAAGGCATTGGCTTTGCTTCATAATTTTATACTTTTCGTTTTTGCAGGTGGACCAATTCCTTTGTTCCCAGAAACATATGAAGCTGATGGTTATAATCCAGAAGCCCCAAGCATGACGAGCACTTCTCGACCCGTTTACAGGCATCGTGTACATGCACAGAGGCCTAATTTAATAGGCCTAACTTCAGGAGACATGGATTTACCTCCTAGAGGTATAAACTATTTTTTTAAATGATTGTATATTCACAAATCTGACTATTATCTTTAATGGCAAGCAATAGTTACAGGGCTGATGTAACCTGCACCGCCTTTATAGTGACTTACAGCTACCTGTAATGTGCCAGTCTGTTTAGCTCTGGAACATAGACTCACCCCTGAGATGGCCTAACCCCTCCAATGCCAGAGTGCAGAAAAGGGAATTGGTGCTACTTGAACTCTGCAACTACAATATTTTAAAATCATTAAATTTCTAGACATGTGGCAACATGTCGACAGTCTTGTATATTTCCCTCAGGGCCATTTCACACTATATGTGGTGCGTCAATGATAACGAGTCTTTTGGCAGTAAAAAAAATTAATTTGCGCGTGCCGGTGCACTAGGCCTCCTAGTGTTGGAGATGCATGCGCTTCGCAAAACAAATAGGTACAGCAGAGTGTTTGCATTAGCGCATTAAAGCAAAACATCGCAGCCTAGTGTGAAAGGTACAATTGGTTTCCGATAACAGTGTATGGTACAAGGGTTTTATGTGTTGGAGTTTTGGCTCCGAAAACAAACCAACAAAAAAATTGGTTGCCTCTAGTTCATGTCTTCCAGAAAGTGTAATCGTAAACTGAAGCTCTGGTGTGTACTGCCGCTCTGGCTCTTTCACACTAGACCGTAAGCGTGACTTGTTTCCTAGGAAACCTGTTGTGCAGTTCACACTTGGCTGCATTACATTATGTGTTGACACAAATGCACTGCAGCTCACGTTCTTCTGCAGTGCCTCCCATACACTTGCACAGCGGCATGCATTAATTCATGGTTTTATTGACTTGCAACTCATGCATTAATGTGAATACGTCTGCTGTCAGTAAATACCACGCCGCAGCATCTATAGTGTGAATTGACTCTGAAAGTGTTTTTAAGCTTCAGGACTGCCGGATTTGATACGTGTCAAACGTGGGTGTGCGCTAGTGGAGCTTTACTATATTTTGTTTATTACTCGTAGTATACTGTTTTGGAGGACTGTACTAATTGAGGCTAAATATGCCAAATGTTTTTCAGTATGTATTAACCTCCTTGGCGTTATGCCCGAAGCAAGTAAGGGGGCAGTTTGAACGTGAAACAAAATGCACCCGTGCTGGGATTGGGCAAAATCGCCAGATCTCTGTGTGCCTGCAGCACTTCTACAGAGCTGCAGACACACATCGGTAAAGCCGATTTTGAAATATAAAGTGATGTCCACTTAAAAAAAGGGCTGAGAAGAGGCGCCCGTAAAAGTATTTGTGTATTTTATTTTACAATAGTTTACAATAAAAAGTGCATCAACGCAAAAAAGTGAGCGTTTCGTGGCACAACTTGCCACTTCTTCAGGATGAGTGGTTTCAATGTTTAGTCTGTAAGATTAAGACATAATAAGGCTATAGATAGATTGGTAAAATGGTAACCAAGTGTGTTAAAATACATGAGAACAGGATGCATAGGTGATCCATAAAATCATCATATCAATAACAGTCGAAATTCTTAGTAGGTATACATCAATAAACAAATAAAGTGTGGTAATGATCTATGTATTAGCAATTATAAATAATAATTAAATTATGATTTAAAATGTTTAGCAAACAAAGTATGTCTCTTTAGCTGTAGGTCCTTGCCTAAAATATTATTATATTTTTTACATACAAGACTAATTAAACATTATTAAACAGAGAGTAAACACATAATTGGTGTCATTCAAATAGCAGATAATGTAGAGTTTAAAAAGGAATAGCACAATCAAAGTAAAAGACAATAAAAGTTATATAATAGAATATAAGTGGAACAATAATCAATTTAAAATTGAATGTGCCGGTAGTACTGAGCTGAATAGCTGTTACACATATCAGGAAGCATAATGTTAAAACAATGGCAGGGCAAAGTATATAGTGTGTCAAAATATAGACCTGTTTAGCGGGTAATGTTGCTTTATGGTCAATAGGTGGTGCCGAAGAGGGCAGGGGGGGGGGGGGATTGGCGCCATAGACCAATTACCCATTTGGTCACTTGCTGGCAAAACCACGCTTGTCTGCGTTCTGTGTTTTACCACAGATGTGGGAACAGTGACAGGTACAGATGATTTCTTACTGAAATCTGTGTACCTTGGTTAATGCAGCCACGCTGTGTCGTGGCTAGTGTGAGAGTTCCCCAAGACTTTTTCCAGTTTCCATTCTTTATGTAGTTTATGCTTGCTATAGTGTGGTAATAGCTTGTCTTTCCTTTCAACAGATAAGCCAGCCAATGGTAATATGAGGATCGTTGTGGAGTCTGATCCCAGGAAACGGAAGCTTCCACCTGGAGTAGCTGGTTTACCTCTGAAGAAACCTTGGTTTGAGAAGTATGTTTGTCTAATAAACCATCTACATTGGAAATATATTAGTAGACTTATTATCAATGGTTTTAGATAAGAATTATATTTTATTTTGAAAAATATGTAAATTCTGGTTAGTTGTGTTAGTCTTTTTAAAGTATTTATAAATAGACCTGATATTGTTATTTTCATGTTTATATCCTAAGTTGACACTGAATTTAACCCTTAAATTGACATTAGGGAAACAGTGGAACAGAATCGGCAGCCCTTGGCTACGTTGTGGCTACATCAAAGGGTCAACTTCCGCTTAGGTAGTGCTCAATAACCAAACCCAAATATTTTGGTGGCTGCCATAACTAGAAAAGAGCAGTACTGATTGTCAGAAAGGTGTCATTTAATTTGAAATCCTCTTTTTAACAGGCATTTGCTGAATACAAAACATTGTTAGGATATTGTCATCTATTACCGTGAAATCTATTTATATATTTATGGAGTATTTATATGTAACTCCAACTATAAATAAGTGGCTTTTATACATGTTTTTTGTGTATGTCTCTTCTGTGTCTATGTTTTGTCTTATGAATTGTTACATTTAGGCCAAAATATACATTTATGCATTTATTGTTGTATTTCAGCAGGCAAAGCTTTAATAGAGGAAACCCTTCTAACTTTCCAAAAAAGCCTCCATTTCTCAGTGAAAACACCAAGCTGGAGCTACGAAGAATTCCTTCAGAGCTGAACAACATTAGCAGACTAAATGAACATTTTAGTAAATTTGGTACATTGGTGAACTTGCAGGTATTGTTTCATTAAAGTGTCTTCCTTCTTTGACTTGAAGTTAATTTTCTAAGTAAGGAAAGTCTTTTGATCTTGTGAATTGAGATTTTTTTGCAGCTGGATGTTTGGTGGGCCTGTTTTTCTGTTAATGTTCATAGATAATCAATCTGTTCTAAATTATGATTATTTGTGTTTCTGTACACTTGGAAAGGGAACTTGCATCACCTCGAATGTAGTTTGTTAGGTTCACTGCTCATAACCTCCTGAGCATTTACCAATAGTCCAGCTCAAGGTAAAAAAACTTGTTATAATTGAGTTAGCATCATGGAAACATCCAAAAAAGGTTGGTCGTGATTTGGTTTCGTTATGGTACGCAATGTGTCATTGCTAGGTATTGGTAATGTTTTGTATCCATATCGAATTTTTGATGTGTTTCCTTCATTTTTCCTATATGAAAAACAGGTCTAAAGCGCCTCTGTAAATGCATGTGCACATTCCCTATAGTGATGCATTTTACGTTTTTTAAGTCACGGTAACGTGCACAATTTCTATAGGAAAAATGTTTCAAAAAACAGACACGTGTCTGTGCTGTCTGCCTCAAGAACTAGCAGGGGCTTTGGCTTGAACTGAAATAAACTGTATATGAATATTGATAAGCTTACTTGTATTTTAAACAATATAACTTTACATTTAAATACACATTGGAGTCATTATTTATCTTGGTGTTCTTTATAAAGTTTGCAATCTGCTTCTTTTATGGCTGCTGATTTTACTGTTTACTGTTTTTACTTTTACATGAATAGGTTGCTTATGAGAGAGACCCAGAAGCTGCTCTCATTCAGTTTGCAACACATGCAGAAGCAAAGGCAGCCATCTCAAGCACAGAAGCAGTTTTGAATAACCGGTTTATTAAGATGTATTGGCACAGAGAAGGAGCTTCTCAACAAACACAAGCTGCAACATCTGCCAAGGTAATTGTGCAATGAATGGCAAACCTATAATCTGTTATGTAACTTATAAAGGAGAAGTAGGCAACGCAGACTGTGATGACTTTCTGCCACCACTACAGAATCCTTGTTCTACCACTCTGATTTCCAGATTTGTATTGGTTTGGTTAGATGCAGTATAAGTTCCATAGGAAACCGGTGTCTCTTTTCCCCTGCTTCCGCCTACAGTTGTATGGGAGATGCAAGCACAGTGCCAGTAACAGATGCGGTAACCACTACTGCATCAGTTACTGTTCAGAAGTCGCACTGAAGCCGCTTCTGCCCATTGACAGCATGTGTACTGTAGAACCCCTTTACTGTTTTTTTTCCTTCCATCACAATTGACTCTTCTATTCCTTACCTAATAATGTCTCATCTGTTAATAGCATTAGAGGTCAAATGGGTTTCCATGTTGCGTCAGCAAGGTAAAAATCTTTTTTGTGTCAGTAAATATGGGTGCCCTAACATGTTGATCTAATGAATGATCAGGATGTTTGCTTCTTACTCCCCAAGACATTTTAATTAATCATTGTATGACTATTCAAGCAGGCATTGTGTTTGTTTATATTAATGCAAATTGTAGTTTGTATGGTATGATATATAAGGACAGTGCAAATTGCAGGTATCTTTAGTATCCAGTTAGGTTTGAGTTTGTTGTAGCAACATTGGTATAGGATAGCACTGGGCATTCTGCATCATGTCACTGCATTTTAAACTTTTAAAAAAAACTGTGTGTGTAATGGTATCCTGACTTTTTTTTGTTTAAGGTTGGTCATCTGATTGTTCCGCCTTCTCATATGCAACTTAAGCAGTCTGTGAAAGAGCGCCTAGGACCTGTACGTTCCAATGATGTGGAGCCAGCAGAGGGCCAGAGTGCGAACGTAGAGGCAGTACAGGTATCCTGTTTCTGTTTGCATTGCATGTTAAAATTTGGTAGCAAAATTTAGTTTCTTTAGAGAAATACATTTGTTACTTTCAATCACTTTAAGTTTTGTGTAATACTTGTGCAGATTTGTTCATGCAGCATTTTGTTCTTTTTAGGCTGTAACCAAAGTACCAGTAAAGGAGAGGTTGGGTTTTATTGCAAAGCACACAACTACAACCACTGAAAAGGTATGTAAATTGCCTTGGAATTACTCTATGTTACTGGTGTTCAGTTTATTCACCATATGATAGTCTCTGGGGCTTCTCCAACATCTGGGTCCTTGGTGAGGTTGAATGTTCAGGGACATTCTTTCGCATCCTCCCCCCATTTCAAACAATGTATAGCCTGTAACTTTGTTCATCTAAAGAATCATTAACTGAATAGAGCAAAGTGAAATATAAGTGCTTGTAGAGGCCTGCAGTATTTGGTACCTATGATTTTTTTTATTTATCCTGTCTGGATTCCCTTAACTAGGCACATTTTCAAGTTAATATTTCCCCAGACCCAGAAGGCAGCTTGATTTACTACCTACATGAAGATGGGACAGTAGAAAGAGAAAGTAACTCAATGCTTTAGTCTCCGTTTTTGTTAGTGTCGTTAGGTGGTATATAGTTTCGTTGGGTCGCTTTTGCAATTTCTTTAATGCCTTCCTTTAGCCAGCAAACTATTGATTGATTCAGACCAAGGCTTAAGGTTGGGTGTCTCGCAAGATCCACCTTAATCTGTTCAGTCCTTTAGCTTCTCCATATTGCACCACCACTATTTCTATATCAATTTCAGGCAGTGTATTCCTTTTCTCTTGTTTAAAGTAAATTTTATTCATTTTCTTTTATTTTCAGGTGTTATCCACCTCTACTGGGCTTACAAAAACTGTTTACAACCCAGAAGCTTTAAAAGCCATTCAGAAATCTGTTGTCTATACCGCATCTGTTGACAGTAGTGAAGCACAGAGAAAGAAACAGGTACCTTTTTATTAGTATTTATTTAGTAGTGGCATGTAAAATATGTAAATGTGTAGTAAAAAAAATAAGTTCCTTGTTTGTAAATTTTACATTGATTTTTTGAGTGTTGTCATGCTACTGAATGCAGGTAGCAGTATTGAAAATATTTACATAACAGACCAAGGAACCTGCATGTCTTAGTGCTGAACTATATTTGGCAATTACCATATATACTCCAACCTGTGTATAAGCCCAGGTACCTAATTTTATCTACTAAAACTGGAGAAACGTATGGACTCGAGTTGAGCCGGGATGGGAAAAAGCAAAGTCGGAAGTGGAGTTTTTTAAATATAAAGAAAGCACCATTGCCCAAGGAATGAATCAAACCGGATTAATCTTACTGCCACAACCTCAGTAAAGTTAAAAGAAAACAGGTTTATGGTTATTACAGGATGGGTTTTCAAGGCAATTCTCATGATTCAAACATGAAAATATATTTCCATTTAAAAAGTTTTTATTATTATTATTAAGAACAATACATGGAGTGGAAACTTATTTTCATTTGTGAAAGTTAGAGTTCTATTTAAATTTCTATTAAATTCCTACTCCAGTAACAATAAACAGGCCACCAGTAACAGTAATGGGCCACCAGGTGGCAATGTGATGCTGTTTGTTTAAATTACATCAGCTGGTGTTGGAAACACAGAGCTTCACAGACGCTGCTACGATGCCTGCGACCTGGGACAGGTGAGTAGACCCTGACTAGAGTATGAGCAGCGAGGAGCTTTTTAAGCCCATTTTGTGGCTGTACAGTCGGTTTATAGTCGAGTATATATGGTAAGTTTTGTCAAAAGTACTAGAAAAGCAGGGATGTATCCATTGTGCTTTTTAAAATTACATTCTTACAAATTTAGGTGAATAAAGAATTTTATATTGAATAATGAGCTGACACAGACAAGTACTTTTGTATAATTAGACACTGTTCTGGAAAATGTAACAATCCTGGTTGCCTGGACTTTGAGTCACTGTGTATACGTACACACTATTGATGTTTTTAATGATGCTTTTGGTACTGTAATTAACATTTTAAAATTTTCCAAAATTCACAGGAAACGCTAAAACTTCAGCAAGATGTAAGAAAGAAAAAGCAGGAGATTTTGGAAAAGCACATAGAAACGCAGAAAGTAAGTGACTGCTGTGTAGCCTGCTTTTTAATAATACCCTATGTAGATTCGAATACTACGGTCCATTTGATGAAAAAAATTTAGTCACAGGTCTTTTATCAACATTAATATTATTGTATTTTAAAGAAGACAGCCCTTTCATGTTTGAGGTAATACCGAATTGTTTCTGAGGTCTGTTGATACCTAGAGATGGTTAGTTATACACACAATATTTGACATTGGCGTGTAAACTGCATTGAGATTGAAGCCTAGCCTATAGAACTCTGCAACTGTTGTAACTCTGTTATACAAGTAAACAGCCACCATATCTTTATAAACAGTTGATGACATTGGCCATGATGTTTTTGAAGATGCTGCCTCTTTGTTTTAGGACGACTTAACAAGTTGGTGACTCGCTATCCTTGATTATCAGGATTATGAAAGGAAGTTAAGATTTAGTCTGTAAAGCTGTGTACATGACGCTCAGTGGTAGCACCCATATTTTGTTTGATCACTTGTGCTGAATTTTAACCTGACCTGATACTTGGATAAATGTGAAATGCAACCTTTTTCTACTTTGCAGATGCTTATTTCAAAACTTGAGAAAAATAAAACCATGAAGGCAGAGGACAAAGCGGAGATTCTAAAAACCCTGGGAGCTTTGACTAACAGCATTACAAAATTAAGAGATGAACTGAAGGCCGTCGCCTCGACAGGAATTGCTCTTAGGAGTAACAAAAGTAAAGCTCAGGTAAATGTTTTACTAGTTTATTTTTTTTTGTTTGGAGTGAATCAATGTGCATGCATGTTATTGGAATTCCTTATTTATATTACACCACTGTTTCAAACTCATTCTAACATGTGCTGTATTTTTTTAGTTAAATCCAGGACAAGAGTTGTCAGTATCTGTGACAGTTGTTAGGGATGCTTGTATATCATACATGTTGACATGTTTGTATGCAATCACAACCCTTTTCTCGTGTGACTTGAGTAAAAACTGCTAGGCACCTGTAATAGAAACATTGCCATCTAGTCAAATCTGTACACAGTGCCCCTGCCTTGCAGGATCTTACGATGGGTACTGAACGCCAGCCTTTTTATACTGCTGATAAGCTTATGTTTGAAGAGAAGGTGACAAATATGACCAAAATAAAAATCACAAGAGAACCCTTTGCAAGAGAGGATGAAGACTATGAAGCCACGTTTAACCATTCATGGAATAGTGAGTCTCCCTGGTTTCTGATACAAAAGGTAAGATAATAACATAGAGAAGAAACTGCATTGAACGTAGTTAGGTGAGTTTTCTAGACTGTTGGGGTAATCCGTGTAATTTGTTAGGTAAGCACTTTCTGCATTGTTCTGCAAAGCTGTAGCTGCAGCCACTGTTGGCCGACATTCCCACAGATTGCAGATAGACTGGTGGTCTATTTATGTCTGTATTTTCCAAGTACAAGCAGTAGGTTGTTTAACTACAATGTACGTGCTGTTGCCGTATGGTAGATACATTTCCAAAGGAAAGGATTAATCAGATGCGGAATTATGTACCCGACCGATCCAGATTTCTCAATCGGCCGTGACCGCTTCAGACCTGTCCGTAAATTTTGGTCAATCTGCTGTTAATAGTGTCAGGCGGATCGATCGATAATAATTCATATTCCGATTTTTCATGCCGACCGAATCGGTGGGGAGAATAATCAGAACGTGTATGGGGGGCTATAGATGGTTTGTTTCTCAGTCGATTTTCCAGGAGATCGGCTGTGCGTGATGACGTCATCACGCGCGGCAGGTCACGCAGAGAATCGGCCACGCACCCTTTGTGTGCTGGCAACTACTTGGGATGGACCCCAAACTGAAAATACCACCAGAGATTGTTCAAAAATGGAACTTCTAGCCAACAAACTGTTGGTGTCTAGCGGGTTGGGTGCACTAGGCAAACATTGATAACTCCTTTGTGCCCTATTTTAGGCAGGAATTGAGAACACCTACTATGTGCCCCCTTTTACGGTGGCATTGATAAATCCTCCTATGTGCCCCCTTCTTAGAAGGCATTGATAACACCTCCTATGTGCCCCCTTTTAAGCAGGCATTGATAACTCCTCCCATGTGCCCCCTTTTCAGCAGGCATTGATCACTCCTCCTATGTGCCCCCTTAGTAGGCATTGATTACTCCTCCTATGTGTCCCCTTT
>CM070033.1:59316087-59373659 GCA_036250615.1 Ptychadena robeensis | reverse complement strand
CAAGCCCTTTATGGTGCAGTCAGGGGCTTACACCGTGCTGACGGTGAATGGTTTACAAAAAAAAATGCCAAGTATTTGTGAAGCAAGAGATAATCTACCCCATGGTATCGTTCAATTGCATTTCATATTTTAAAGAAAGACAGGCTGCATGATTGCCACACACACTCCACATAACCTGGGCCTCTTTGCAAAAAGATTCCTGCAGGGATAGGAGTTGCTGTGTGTGCGCATCACTTCCTGGTTAGGGGTGCTGCAAAGACACCAGTATGGGTTGCATTCTGTTGGGCGAGGGTGGCTTGGGTATTTGTGATGCAGTTGGGATTTGCATTTAATGCTTCTGCGTCTCCTGCTTTACAATGAATATTGTTTTAGTCTTCCCATCATTAGTTCATCTTTAACTCTTACTAAGTATAAAGCAATATTGTTACTCTGACATGTATCATCATAAAGTGATTCTATATTTGTTTTCTGACAGCAATATGGAGAAATTGAAGACTATCAAATAGATGACTCCTCTCGTCATGCTATAATTACCTTCAAAACCAGAGCACAAGCAGAGGCAGTAAGTTAAAATGCAATGTATATGTTTCCTTTTGATGTATCCATGTGTATCCAAAGCGCTGGTCAACAAAAATGTTTTCTCTTTATACAGATACAAGTAATTTTAGGTTAGGTTGGGTGCTATTGCTTTTCTTGGTTTTTTTTCGCGACATTTTGGCAGGAAAAGCCACAGCCCTGGCAATCGTGGCGGAGTACAGTGTACTTTTGATTGCCGGATCTCCCACCGGCCCTCTACTTACAGCCGGTGTCAATTAGACGCTGGCGGTGTGTAGGGGAGAAAAGCGACATAACATGGAGGTTAATCGACGGCGAAGACAATGGGGCCGGAAAGGCTTTGAAATGCTGCAGGCTCACGGAGAGCCTGCGGTTGCGCCCCATCCCGGCATGGGCGCAGTTTGATACACGATAACCTCCCTAGGGACTGACCACTAGGGAGATTAAATGCTTTTACTCTGAAAAAAATTATATGTTTAGTACATTTACAGAATGAATCATATAAAAGTTCTATTTATGCAGATTATCAGGGCACTCATGCTGAAGGCTCCAGCTGTAGTCTGCCATCATGTGACTTTGTGCCATGATACCTTTCTTCTCCATTTTATTTTGAGGTCTCTAGATTCAGCAAACCTAAAATTTACAAAATATATAATTTTAAAACCATGGCAAGTTAATCATTTTTTTGTTGTTGAGCTGTGAAATCGAATTGTTGCTTGCTGGATTCATTTGGTCTTCAGCTTCTTATACTGTAAACACTTGTGCTGCTCCCTCCATAAATAGTTAAGCATTGCATGGATCTGCTATATTTTTTGAACATATTTTGGGATGCATTCTTACCCTTGCTAACCGCTGACTTATTCTTGGGAATTCCAGTTTATATGTTTATCATTTATTTATTATCCTTATATCATTTTTTTGAGATGGTTGTAAAAATCGGACTTATTAGCGAGTTAATTGCATAAGTTACTAGGTATCGTCACCAAACTTGCTGGAAATCTAGAGAAGGCTTATCGGACAATTACAAAAAAAAGTGGATAGAACTTTATGCAAAAACTACATGTGCAGGAGCAACTTTTTTGTGTTTGTAATGTTTCCACAACCCTGGTCTGCATTCATTACACAAAAATAGAATCTCTATCTTGTATATGTGTGCATGTTTGCATGATTATCTATGTATGTGTGTGTATGTATATATAATTGTACAATTTGTGTATTGTGTTAATGGGCTAAACTATGTACAGACCAAATTTTTGACATTGAGAAAAAATGTTGACTTCTTTTCCCCAACCAAAGCAGAATAAGCAAGGTATATACTCACTGTACTCATTCTGTTCAAGGGAGGGGAACATGCTGTGGCAGATCACTACATTTTGAAATCAAACCTTCATCTGAGATAATCAAGGCTTTAATCTTGTATGTGTACATATCTAAATTTTTGTTGTCAAAATTTTAAGTGAAGTCCTCCAAAATAACCATTTGTCCAAACAATTTACACATAGATGAATTTATACATAGAAAGATTCAAATTGTTTCTGATCTTAAGTGTCACCTAAATATTTTTTTTTTTTACAAATTTGACTCACATGACATTATGATTAGACCATGAACAGAAGACTCATGCTGCATTGTAATGAGTTTGGAATGCTTGAAAGATATCATAAATTTATATGTTCAGATTTAAAATTTATACCCGAGGACTTCAATATCACACAATTCATGTTCAGATGTCATTGAACATGTAATTGTTTCTACACTTCACATTATTCTGTACTTGAGTATTGTACTATAAATCTTGTGGGACTCTGCCAGTTATTTGGGCATGTTTCTAACTGATTTATGCTGCTTCATGTTACTTTAATTTGAGCATACAATTTCCAAAGCAGCCACTTTGTGCGGCTGGCACCAGGCAAGACTCCACAGTTTTTTAATACGAGATCCTTTCCATTTTCAATTACTAAGGCTATTCTTCAATAGGTGATTTGTCTTTTCAGCTCCTTCAGATTCCTTTCCTGTTCCTGTCACAATAAGCTTTGCAAATACTTCTTATTCCGAATATGAAGTTATCTGAATATGAAGAAATCTGTTTAGTTTCATTCGTTTACAGAGCTATTCCTACTCCTACAATAACAGAGTAAATTATAAACGATGGTTTCATGTTTGAAACCAGAACTAGACTATAATATCAGGGTGTGTGTATGCAGAAGTTAATTTATTAAATTTGAGCTATAGGCGTTCATGATCTCTTTAGATGAATCTATATAAATAATAAATATACTAAATAAAGAAGTTGAATATCATCTGGGTGTATAAAAAAAATACCATGTGTTATATGGGAAGTTTGTTGGGACATACATAATCTTTAACAACATAACATTTCAAGGAAAGTTGGGACTGCAAAAATAATGAAAACATGATACTTACAGTTACTGGGTGTAGGTCTCATCCTGTTCTATTTATTGGTTTAAGGATGTCTCTATATACCGTATTTTTGGGACCAGAAGACACACTTTTCCACCCCCAAAATAGGGGGTGGGGGAGAAAGTCTTATGGTCCGAATGCACGACCCCCAGCTCTCCCAGCATGGAGATTAGCCGGAGAGCTGGAGGAGCTGTCAGTTGAGAGATGCCAGCTGGTGTCCGACTCTCCCATCTGTACTGTAATAAGGAGCTCAAGGCCCTGCTGGCAGAAGCAATGAAGAGAGGCATAGATGAACTGCCATCTATCCCTCTCTCCCTCTGTGGAAACTGCAATCACTCTGCAGCTCCCATGGACACATTAACAGCCAGCCGGAGAGACTCTGTAGCTTGGTTTTCCTGCCCTAAGAACTGGGGTTGGTGTGTCTTATAGTCCAACAAAATATGGTAAATGAATAACTGAAATCTAACTGAATGGGGAGTTGAAATGTTGGTAGATAATTCTTTACCATTATTTGAAAAATAGCCAGCAAGCAAAGTGTGACCACCCCTGATCTAAACCCTATGCTGAATTGATGATATTATGTGAAATGTTGATTTGTACATTTTGTTTCTTTAATTGTTTTAAGAAACATGTTTCTAAAAAGTTGTTTTCCAGTGTTGTATTCACACTTGCAATGTTTCACAACGGAGACCAATTTCTGTAGGTTTACAAGATACATTTTTACCAATCATTTCTAGTTAACCCTCTGAGTGTTTCCCACGTGGCACGGTTTTTTCATAACCGTGCCACGGGCAATCGCGGCGGAGCACAATATGCTCCGCCGCGATTGCCTGCTCAGCTGGAGGTAATTAACATAAGCCCGGCGTCACTGGAGACGCCGGACTTACGCTGATGAAAAGTGACGCCCCTCCAGTTTGACGGAGGTCTATGGTGCCGCCTACCCCCGCCCCCTTCGTGTCACTGGTGACGCGATCGGGGGCGGACCCGGAAGCATCGGCATACATGCCGGTGCTCCCGACCGCCGTAAGACGGCCAGACCTAGAGCGCGGCTCTAGTTAACTGGGGCTGAGTTTCATGATGCAGAACGCTCAGAAGGTTAAGGGTTTAAGTTGCTTAGTAGTTCTGTGTCTCCCTTGTCCTATTTGTTTCAGTGGTTGATGTGTCTTCACTTTAGTCCAGTTTTAACAAGGAGGTGTTAGAGACCAAATTTAGTTTGGCATTTTCTTTCTTGAATAGGCAAGGCCTTTCTAAATAATAAAAAGAAATTACTTTGATAGCATCAAACAGTATACAAAAATGTGTATACTATATATCATTTAGCATAGTGAGATGTGCTAGCTGCTTATTCCATAGGCACTAATGGACCTCCAAATGCAGATGTTGATTTTAAAATTTGCATGTTCCAGCTGGATGGTCCCTTTCTTCTTTAATTGAAATTTGACCTTTATATGTTACAATCTCCAATTATATATATCCAAATATACAATTCATTGATATGAGAATGGAATTAATGGTTTTGGAAGGCATCCCACATTATATATAGGTTTTGTACGGTTCTATATGATTGTACAATAAATGTTTTTGAGCTTTTTAAATTAGATATATAATATTACCTTTCACTATAAAAGTTAGGACAGCATGCTTTAAAATATGTAGTTACAAACATCGATGTAAATATACTTTAATCAACATTTATAATATGGGGTCCTGCAAAACACCAGCCCAATATTACAATCACATTATTTCTGTCTTGGAATATCATGCATACATGTATGAGTTTAACTTTTTTGTACCTCTTTCAGGCTGCAATCCATGGAGCACATTTCAAGGGGCAGGATTTAAAATTAGGCTGGCATAAACCAGTACCTAATGCCTGCAGTACAGAGGTGGAAGATGCAGAACAAGAGGAGGAAGAAGTAAGTGTTGAGAGCTTTACTACTTTAATGACAGGATACTCTTGAATGGAATTCTTAAGAGACTTTTTCTTTTTTAGTATGCAATAAAAGCAGAAAACAAAAGGCCAAAGTTGCCGCCAATAAACCTTTGTAAAGAATAAACAACAATGTTTAAATGAGAGCACCATCAGCTGCCCAGAAAAGATGGAAAACAGAGTGCAAAAAATGATACTAAGACAATACATTGCCTCAGGGTTGCAAACGCATACCCAGAGCTTCCTCCCATTCAACCCAAACTTTTCTCCAATTTAATCATATTGGTCAAAGCATCCAGCCATTTATGTACAGTGCCCCCTTCCAGTGAACAAGGATGAGTCTGCTGGCTTTGAAGATCAACCTTAGCAACAGCATTTTCCAGATGCTTTTTCTTTTTTTTGCATGCAAAAATAACTCTTAACCTCCCTGGCGGTTCACTGAGGTCCAGATTTCTGTACCAAAAGTGATAGTGTTTTGCCTTTCCGCAGGGGCGGAAAGGCTCTGTTTGCCTGCAGCTCTGTAGAAATGCTGTAGGCACACAGAGAGCCAGCGGTTGCACCTGATTCCGGCACGGGCGCAGTTTGATTCATGATCAGACTACGCCAGTACTTGCTTTGGGCGTAACGCATGGGAAGTTAAACCGGCCATAGACGCTATGCTTGGTGAGCATTTATCGAACAATCGGCCGGAGCATGATGACATCATCATGCCATGGTCAATCGTTTGAAATACACCATTTACGGTTCGACGACCAATACTTTGGATGGGGACCCTTGTCCCCATTAAAAGTACTAGCGATCGACCAGAGAAAAACATTTGTTCTCTGGCTGATCAAAGTTTTGTGCGAGTACGAACGGTTGTTCCAGGTGGGCGCGTTCATTTTGCGATTGATCACCGAGTGGTCACCCCGAATGCGCATGGTGATTATTCGCAAAATCAGCCAGAGATTGAAGCTTTACACTTTACGTTTACTCTTTTCTTTTGGATTGGATAAAACATTTATAAAACATTTATCCAATCCAATCAAAATAAAAAACAAATGTAAAAAAAAAAAAATTGTGTACCTTTTTAAATCTCCCGCCCGGCGTGTGACGTCATCAGGACCCGAGTGGCGATCACAGAAGTAGCCGGAGAGATTGGCTATTTCCAGAGGCACTCATGTGCAGCCGGAGATAGATGTAACTATCAGAAACGCTCAGCGGGAGCTTTTCTGATAGTTGGATCTACTTTTGAACTGGATTATAGAAATACATTTATGTAATCCAGTCCAAAAGTAAAAAAAATGTTTTTCTTTAAGACCGGGTCCCGCCTCCGTGGCGTCACACGTCACTCGGGGACCCGGAAGAAGCCGGCAAAGAAGATGACTGCGGCAGCCGGACCAGGTGAGCTCCCAGGCTGTGCCCGAACCCAGTTCCGGCGTATCGATTGTTGCTGCGTGCCTTTGCCTAAACTGGGTTCGGGCATATCGCTAGGGAGGTTAATGTATGACAAACTCCATGGTTGCAATTAATGCATGCATGTGTTTGTATCATTCCTATTGGAAATCCATAAACATCTTCTGGATGGAGTATCATTCATATGTTAAAGTCCAGCACATCTTGCTGTTTGGTTTTCTTATCGCTCATATCAAACCAGAGTCACAAGCTCTCATAATAGCATGCAATTATTTTGTTCAGTTACTGTGGTGAAAATAGTTTCCCTACTATTTGCAAATTGTTTTTTTTTTGTTTTCATTAGATATATTTAGCCATATCCAGATAAAAAGCCTGTTCCCCAAGTTGTTCTTTTTGTTAATTTGTTTGTAAACGTTTTATTGTTTTCCCAGTTTCAGGAAGACTCTGTTGTGGATGACTCTTTACTGCAGGATGACGATGAAGAGGAAGAGGACAATGAATCCCGATCTTGGAGAAGATGAATGAGTTAACTCTACTGTAAACCTGATCTGATCTTGAGATCACCTAATGCGCTTTTCCATAGGATGTTTTTCGCATGTTTGTGTGAACATATGTATAGTGGACATTTGGTTTAGAAAGCTTATCTAAGACTTGAACGCCTTCTGTTGTTACATTTCAGTTAATGTTTGCTTAATGCATTATAATACACATGCAACATTTACTAGCACACGTTTGCTGGGTGTACAATTTTTGGTTTAATTTGTAATTTAAAAAGAAAAACTTGTCAAGCACAAGTTGAATTTATTCCTGATAACACAATTTGCTTTAAACTCTGTTGATGTTTTGAGAAGTCTAGGTAAATGCTAAACAATGATCTCAGTTGTAATATACACATAATACATAGTGTTATGTTATGCATAGGCTTTACTATGTAGTAGCCTTTCTGTTTACTTTATTTTGTGTACGTATTTTACGTATGGGTTTTAATAACATTGTACAATTGCTTTGCAACTTTAGTATGTTAAAAAGGAAATAAATGGAATGGTACAAAAACATAAAAAAGAATGACAGTTCAGATCTGTTGGTAAATAAAACAAGTCAAGTATAAAAAAAAATAAAAAAAGAAAAAAGAAAAAAACAAAAGAAAAAAAAAAAAATGGGAAAAGATATGGGAAAAAAATGTGAACCATTCCAATGGTTGCTTCATCCAAACATTTGTTACAAACATCTTGTTATGTCAAATTAAAACTTCATCATAACAAATGCAAAATCCTTTTGTATGGAAAGTGCATTGTTTATAAATGGCGATTTAAAAAAAGGAAAAACTGGAGTTGGTGATGGAGCTGGTCATTGAAGTTTGGCATTCTACTGGTCTTAAATGGGTGAGTAACATCTGTGTTTCATTAGACATATAAAATACTTTGTTTTACTACTATACAATTCATCTATTAAACCAAGTTAAAATATTATTAGGTTTAATATTTCACAAATTTCGCTTTTCAAGTACCTACTGCTATACTTGTTCAGTGGATCTAGTTGTCTTGGCTTTTGAATGGCTTCTCTTTAAGCCCTAGGCTCCACGTTCGCTATTGGATCCGCTGGGGTCCATCCAGCCTCTGTTGCATTCCTATAGATGCAGATGGCTGCATTGACATCATTGTGACCAGCGGATCCGGGGCTTTGACGGGCGGTGGAGACAGCCCCGTCATAGCCCCATGGCTGTCAATGAGAGGCTTGTGCACTCTGGTAAATTTGCAGGGGTTGTAACGGATAGTGGAGCCCAGGCCTTAGGCATGCACTGGAACATGCTTTGGAAATGGACGCCTTGTTTAATGGAAATCAAAATGTTGTTGCTGTACTCATATCTCATTCATTGTTTGCTTATTTCAAAATATTAAGATTTTAATATATATAGTCTGCTGTTTTAATCTTTATTTCTCTCATTGTAGTGTTATGTCTATGGAACTTCTGTATTTCTGTCTGTATATATCAATAGTACTTGTGGACTGGTTTCAGGCACAAGCTAGTTTGCTAAAAGAGATAGAAAATCTAAATTAAAAAATCCAGTCCACACTACTTACATCAGTCCAAAATGTTATTGTGCAAATGTTAGTGATGTCATTTTATAATAAATTGCGATCAACCTTCTATACCTATAAGACGTCTCCAGGTCTATTCAGAAACGCACAAAGCAGTGTGTGTGTATATATATATAGATTTTTGCACAATCGATACATTCGATCAGGGTGTTCGATATTTTGATTTAATATATATCAAATGTATACATGTAGTTTCGTTCGACTGAATGAAATTTAGTTTTTTGAACAAGAAATATACCTGTGTAGGATGAACCTTTCTAGTTGGGCTTTAAGAATGTGGACAGACTTAGACTCCATATAGTTACCGTTTTAGGTTTTCTTGTTAACTTTACCTATATTGAAAAAAAAGGGTGATAATTAAAAGATTTTTTAAATATGGGTCTTGTGGGCTTTATTTGTAAAAATGTTGTTGCTGAATAGTTTGTAACAGCTAAAAATATGTTGTTGTTTTTTCTGTCTAAAGGTTGGTGCCAAACGATCTATATATCATCTGGCATGGTGTCCAAGCATTACAAATCAAAGGTAATGAATTGCTATATTTAGTGTACATTCACGCGTAGCCTTTCAATGGCGTCTGACAGTGAACAGAGCACTGAAATAGCTGATCAGCAGCTGTGTGCCCCGGCCCAGAAAGTGGATAGGGAATGCCTAATGTCACATTCCCTGGGCTGTTGTGCTTTTTGGAAATGCATATTTCCTAGATGACTGTGAATGACCCCTCATCTTTATGTTGCAAATTACCTGTAGAAAATTTTGTTTTAAATTTTTTTGTAAGTAAATGTAGGGGAAGATGTTTGTTATAAATTGGATGACCTGTACATTTGTATAATTAAAAGGAGCATGTATGTTGCACTATAAAGCAGAAAAAAGATCTGCTCCTAAACACATATATATGTTAAATCACATATCATGTGTAGATAAAAGAAAGGTTTGTACATACATGAAACAAACAATTAAGAACAATTGATTTATAACGTCAACATATCCTGCTGAACTATTTTCCACATGTAGCACAATTAATACAGGTTTATGTTAAAACCAAAAATATATTTGCAAGGAGTGAAAAGCTGCTGCCGGGCAATCAGTGTAAAGTGTGGGGAAAAGCGACGCCCCCTTCATTAACATGGAGGTCTATGGCACCGCCCCACCCCCTTCGGCATCACCGATGACACCGAAGTCTCGTGGCTAGAAATGCTGTATGAGCCTGCAGCTTTGCAGAAAGCCAGCTATTGAGCCAATTTCTGGCATTTTGGATCAAACTGCGCCCGTACTGGCTTCAGGCGTAATGCCCAGGAGGTTAACAGAACATTTATGAAAATGTATATTGATATTGATTATGTATATAGATTTGTAGACCAATCTCTCCAGTTTTAGCAGAATGGGAACCCACTGCAAAGTATATTAGGATCTTTATGCTCTAATAAGTTATTTTTAATAAGTATTTTTTCCACTGTAAATCTTTCTATAATGCTAAGTCTGTCAACAAGTAGACTTTGATAAAGAGGATATGCTTGTTAAAGAAATTCACTTTCGTCTTTTACATTTGCAGGTTGTCCATGGATTTTTTTTATTTATTTTTTTATCAACTCGACTGCAAACATGCGTACATTCTTATTTTGCCTCGCATTGCTTTAATCTTTGATACAATGTGCTACACACACAGTTTTGTAGCTTAAAAAGTTTTTTTAGAATCAGTTTAGTGTGCAAGATGACGAGCATACTTGAAGGGAAATATGATAGTCACTGTATTTATTTAAAAAGAGAAATAATATATATATTTTTTTATTTCTATTTTTATACAAAGTTTTTCATTTTTATACATATTGGAGAAGAAATTTTGTTTTATTTTATTTTTTTTTACTTGTAAAGCATTAATCGTTGCTGTTTAGCCTTCACTCAAATGCCTTTTGTAGAAGACTGTACATAACTGTATAATCGATTAGGCCCAACTTCTTCTTAGAGTCCAGGCTAATACGTTTTATATCTTTAATACATTACAGAAGAAACACTCTAAATGACGGCCTTCTGAAATATTTATCTTGCCAGGGGGCATTTTCACCCTACATTGGGCTCACTGTGGTAGGCAAGTTTATCTGGAGCATATTTTTGCCCCAAAATCAACATTAAGGCAAAGGAAGTATTCTAATTATTTATGCAGTGTGCAGTGGAAGTGTGTCTGGAAAACTATTTCCGAGATAAAGGTCTTGCCTGTTCATTTCTAGTCGGCTGTGCATCGATTTGAAGCCTAATCTCTATACAGCAGTTTGAGGGAGAAACCCAGTAGTTGGATATGTCTTAAAGCTCCCATACACCTTACAATCTCGCCAAACAATTTCTGTACCATTAACTTTTGTTCTACCAAACCCATGTAATATGAGGACCTTTCTAAACCTTCCACTCACTATCTATTCTTTCAGGGAGGAACCCGGCACTACATAGTTGTTGGTAGATCTAATGGAAATTGTATGAAGTGATCTAAAGGTGTATGGGGGATCTTTAGTGACTTGAATAGTTACAGGATGGACCTTAAGCAGGTTATTACCATAAGACCCAAATAAAACTTGTCAAAGTAGGGTAATCACTGTAACAAATATGTTCACAACCAATTAGGTGCTAACCTATGGTTTACGAAGTACTGGTCTACACAATATGACATTTTTAATAGAATCTGGTGTATTGATTCTCTGCGAGGTAAACACATGTAAGTAAGGCTTACATATAAGGTTGGTTATCATTCCAATGCTAGTAGCTAACATAAGTTCTTCCCCTTATACACACACACATGGAAATGGTTTGGTGAGTATTTTCTGTGCTTAGATAAAAACACATTATGTAAGCTATAAAGTAACTACTGCTATATTGCCTAAATAGTTTAGAAATAGATTTATTTTTTAAGCAGCTGCAGGAGACTCTAGGTTTCTGTCCAAATTTTCTATAAACATTTACATCTCATTTGATGCTTGTTGTTAACCAGGATAGCCCAGGACAATATCCAGAAACAAACAAGTATTGAAGATGTCTCATAGTGTGACTTTACTTTGCTTTTTGTTCCTCCATGCTGGGTTTTCAGATTCTTAATACTTCTAATAAATCTAAAATCTAAAATGAAAGGCCTTGTTGGAATGCATTTTGTAAAGCATTGTTCAAAACTGTTTTGGTCTCCCAAATGAAATCATACATATAAAGTTTCATCATGTGTCATTGAATGAGCTACACAATTTAAAGAAACTATTTCGTGCCAAAGCAAAAGGATTTTCAACTGGATGTGTGTTAAAAGTAATACATTTTTATTTGTTGCCTTAATCCCTTACCCCTAAGTAAACAATAAAGGATTTATTTTTTTATAAATAATGCCATGTGTTTTTGTTTCTGTGTATAAATATGAATTCTTATTTCCTAGAATACAATTGGATGACATTTTTTAGTTCTTACTTTTTAGTTCTTACTGAAATATAAAGGTTCAATTTAGATTACTGCATTGTGGTAATACTTGCCATGCTAAATGGAGGGACATCACACACGCTGCAGCCCACCACAATACGCATGTATTTGATTCAATGTCCTATACCAGTGGTGGGCTACCGATATGGAGGGGTACTTGGCGTCACTTAAGGACGAACATAACATTTTCAATCTACACTGACTTGTATAAGCATTTTTTAAATGATAGCAGGCATAGCTAGAAGGCCTGATGGTCAGATTCAGTACAGTTTTCTGCACCAGAAGCGGTATGAAAAGTGTAACCACCCTGGCAGTCCACTGAGATCCAGATTTCTGTACCAAAAGCATACATCAGGACATGAATTGGTTTTGCATGAATTACATTTTTATGTAGTCATTATTATTAACATTTATTTATATAGCGCCAGCATATTACGCAGCGCTGTACAATACATTAGAGTGGAGATACAACACAGTATAACACACAGGTAATGACACAGGAGGAGTAGAGAACCCTGCCCGGACGGGCTTGCAATCTAATAGATGAAACTTAATGATATATGTCTAAACAAGGGTCCAGTAGTCATCCTGACTATAAAACAGTTTGCAATGAATTGCTAAATAAACACAAAACTTCGCTCAAACAAGATCTTTTTTTTTTTTTTGTTGATGGACCAGTACCACTTCTCACTGACCTCCATAAAGTTGCTGTGCTCGTTTTTCATTTCTGATGAGAAATATATTGGATTTTTTCAATAAATATTGTTGTCCAAGTCTTTTTTTTTGCCCCCCTGAGTATTTGATTTTGACACATTTGATCTAGATTATTCCATATCACCCCTCTCCTGGTTATGTAGGGCTGATTCAGATGGTAGTCTGGTGTAATAAGTAGGCTCGCTGAATTAGTGAGTTATTTGCAAGGCCCTTAAACATTGTATCATCCCCAAAATTGCTGGAGAATACTTAGAAGGGTTCTGGGAACAGTTGCTCCAGCATGTTCAGTGAAAAAGTTATTTTTCATGAAAAAACTACAAGCGTAAAGCAATCCTTTTCCTTTTTATAATATTTCTCTAACCCTTATCTACATCTTCAGCAATTTGGAGGAGGACACTATGTTCAGTAGCTTTGTACTTAAATCACAAGTTCAGATAGTGGCATTTTCAAAATGAAGAAAAGAAGTCTAGTGAAAAAGTATTAAAATGTCCACAAGATGGCGATGCTGCCTTAAGAGACGGGAATAGCAACCAGGAGATTAACTGTCTGGAACATAAAAAAAAAAGGAAGATCCCAGGCAAGGATGGGTCAGTGGACAGTTGAGTTCCTATGAGTTAGGTTGAGGGCCACATGTGGAGAACTGGGAGGGGGTGCTAACCAACACCGAAAGGGACATGGGCGCTTGAGTTACAACTGGCTTGACTTTAGACCAACTTGAGTTGAAACCAAAATATTAGTTTTGACTAACAACCACAATTATGGGCAAGGGGTGAAATATGTTTATGCTTGGGAGGTTGTAAACAAAGACTCTTAATGTCACGGAAGTCACATGTTACACATGTTTAAGGCCTTCATTCATTTCGTAAAGTTACCCATACACGTTGCGATTTTTCGTGCGATTTTAGCCCTTCCGACCGATCCAGTCGGTCGGGTAGGTCGATCGTTCGGGATTCCTAACATGCAAATACAGTCCGACCGATGCTGTTTTTAGAAAAACCGGCCGAAAAGTCGGTCGGGTCCCGAATGAGGATGCCTGTAATTTTTGGATGGTCGGCCACTCTTAAAAGATTCCCAATTGTGAAGATGTACAGAATGTCATAATTGTCCATCTGGGCAATCTACAAAAGTCTACAGACTCTTCCAAGGTGAGAGAAAGGACACCAGAGAGCCAGCTTCCTAATGTTCTCATGGAAGTGGGCTCTCCTCAACAGTAAACACCTTCCATTGTATCATCCAAGGATGTCAACTTCGACAATTTTTGGGGTTAGACACAAGGAAAGGTTGAGTAAAGGATGCTTTGGGAGGTTCATAACACGTTTTCCTTGCTCATCAGCATACAATGGGTTAAGTCCTCCTATTCAAAGGCAGGGTTCAGTTCCCTCTGATCAGGGCACACACTACTTATGGTACACACACACACTAGTGCGCACACACAGAGTATCGCAGCTTCCTGGGCGGTGTTTTAGGAAGTGCCTCTGGATACTCTCCTAACACCTTCATTAATCACTACGTGGTGGATCCAGCGTCACTCACCATACACCCTTCACAAAGGCATTCTTCAAGCCTATGCACCTAAAGATTGAATACATTATTTGACTGATGCTGGACCCTCCCTGTCTAATTTATTATTCCCATTGTATGGTGCCAGAAAATCATGATACCTATGGTAATTTTTCTTTCCTGCTACACCTAGATGCCAGCATACACACTCCTTCCCTTGTACTTCTGATAGCAAAAATAATGAGGGTCTCATTTCCCCTCTCTTCATTTATTAATGACCTGTTCTATGGGGTTACACCAAATGTATCCTGCTGTCATGATGTACCAGGAAAGGAAACCATAGTTAAGTATCACTTTTCTGTTTTGGGTATCTGTTATTTAGGGCTTGTTTCCATTACGTCGGGAGCCCTCCGCTAAGTGTACACGCTTAGCGGGGGTCCCCGACGTAGCAGATAGACTTACCTGCTCGGTGGACGGGTCTGTCTTCATTGCGCCGACCCGATCCGCCAGTGTCAGGCTGAACGTAGTCGAGTATGGATGTCTAAACAGACCATCCGCCGGCAGGCTGAGTCTATGGGATACGTCGGGACCCCTGCTTAGCGGAGGGCTCCCGACGTACAATGGAAACAAAGCCTTAGTCTTGACTTACAACCAACCCTTGGGAAGAAATGAAGATCGTAAATGAAGGGTCCATTGTATCAGTTCAGGTAGGTAAATTCAGCCACCAATTTGCTTGTCAAGCTAAATAGTGTGTAAGCTGAGTTATCATTAAAAAATTAACCATATGGGTGAAAATCTCGATTACACAACTGTCTCCAGATGCTAGCTATGCATGGGTTAATTTTTCCCTTCCAGCAGTAAAATCAAATTTGATTGCATTGTTTGTAAATTTTTGTGAATTTTAACAGATATAGCTTTATTTAGTCATGTCAGAAAATATTTTTTAAACGTATCTGATTTATATTTTTTTTATCAGTTTAGTTGAATTGTGGGGCATACACACAGACCTTTTCATTTTGGAACAATCAATTAACAAATGAATCAAATATTTTGTCAATCAAACAAAAGAATGAAAAGTGTATGGCTACCTTTACACACTGTCTCCAAATTACACAGCAATTCATATCAAAACATGTGTTCTGTATTTTGTACACATGGAGAGTGATCTCCCACTTTATATCCTCAATAAAGTTGATTTTGGTAAAAAAAAACAAACATGTGTTTATTTTTTATTTACTGTATTTTCTGGCGTATAAGACTACTTTTAAACCCAGGAAAATCTTCTCAAAAGTCGGGGGTCGTCTTATACGCCGAGTGCTAAAACTTCTGAGCCAGTGTCTGCCTGTCAGACTTTGGAAGCGCCCCCTTATCCCCCCTCCCTCTCTCCCTCCTTGATGTGTGAGATGAAGCCGACATGCTCACTAAAGGCTGTGGCTCCAGAGCCTGAAACTGGTATTGCAGCTCAAACACATTAAAACACCTTCACTGTATCATGTGACATGATATCAGTTACATTTTTGATTGCCAAAACTCTTTGAATAAAATGTATACAATTAATGTCACTTGGATAACCGCAGGAAAACATTAATATGAGAGGTTGCAGTTAGGGGTGTGAAATTAGGAATGTAAATTACTAAAAAAAATAGGACTTTTAAGGTTGTTGGAGATCTGGGAATTGAAAGTCAGAGTAGACATATGTAAGGCCCTGGGTCCAATACGGTTTCCCTGAGCTGGACAAAACAATGACACATGCTGGAACATTTGGATTTCCTGTGACTTTTGCCCATCTCATAAGAATTAAAATGAACATATTGAAAGCAAATCTGATGTTTTTTTATTTTTATTTGGTGTGCGTTGGAAGGAGTAGTCTTATACAGCAAGCTTACCCCAAACTATATATTTTAACTGGAAAAGATAGGGGTCGTCTTATACACCCAGTCGTCTTTTACGCCAGAAAATACGGTAAGTACTTCTGTCCTAGGGTGTTAATGGTTGATGGCCAAAGGTAATAAACTAGACTTTTCCTCCCCAATTTGAGGCATATAAAATTCCTCCTGGGAGCCCCTGGCATTTTTGCTTCATTCTTCTGGTGTTTTAGACATTTGCATGAGAACAATTGCCAATACAAGCACTCACAGGCAAAATAAACCTTGAAGCAACTTCCTTAATGTACAACTCCTTGTTCACATGCAGCTACAAATGTGTATGCACGTTTTGCAGGGGGGGATGGGGGTGCACAGGGGTTCTTACTCCCCCTTTCCAAGCAAGCAAACCAGAGCCTATACCAGCCATGGGCAAACTGAGGCCTGGAGGCCAAAGCTGGCCCTTCAGTCTTTTAATTCAGCCCATTGACAGCTTGGTGTAAAGATGCTCTAGCTCCCCTCCGCTCATTCCCTGGAATAAGTGGAGATAATGACTAGAGGATAATTGTTCAGGTCTCCTAATGGCTGCAGTTTGCCTGCAATAACATTTGTATGTCTATTTATTAATATTGTTTAATATATGTGTTTTCTTTTTTTATATTTCCTGTCTGGGCTACGAGAACTACACCTATGCACAGGCGGCCCTTACAGGCTCCATCCCTGCCCTATACCAAAAAGGTGTCTAGTTAGTCTTGGCGGAATCCACACAATAAAAAAAAGGCAAAACATAATAACATGTGAAACAGATGAGCTCTGATATGATATGAGATCTGTCTTTTCTTGAATAGCCTGGGCAGTAAAAACATCTGGAAAATGCCTGTGTGAACAGTACGCAGCATTCATGGGCAAAAAAAAAACGCTCTGTTGGAAATATTTCTTTCAAAATTGATAACAAAAAAAGCCCTCAGAGGGCTCAGTTTCCAGTTAGCCTGAGGTGGCCATACACGGTTCCATCAACAAAAAAAACAATCGTTTTATGTTGATCAATTCATGACTGATTCCTTTTTAGCTGAATCGATCAACCAACAACGATCCAAATAGAAAAAAAAATTCAGCACATAGTGATCGGACATGTTGGTAAATTTTAGTCAATCGTTTAAGTATTTAACAGGTTTTGATTGTATTCGGATTGATTTATATATGTATCTGGAGCATGCATACAGGTCTAAGGAAAGGAATTGATCGGTTATAAATCGATCACATTATGTGTTCCAAAAGGATTGTTTTTCAAGTTAATAGAATGGAAATTGATCCGTCTATGGCCAGCTGTACTCTCACTAGCCTGACACATTAATGGCATTTGGAATGTTTAATGAGACTCTGCATCACATGAGCAATTCTTACACTAAATAAAGACCAAAGTTATTTGTACATGTAAATAAACCTTTATGCCATTCTAAACACATATGTATCAATATGGCTGTGTTCCCCCTTTGCAGCCTGTCTCCCAATATTTGATCTAGTTCATCCCAAAGTTGTTTGATGGGCTTGAGGTCAGTACCTTGTGGGCCAGTCAGTTTTTTACACTAAATTCACTCAGTCATAGATCTTTGGCATCTTGTCATAGCTCTTGCTTTGTGCACCAGGGCACAGTCATTTTTGGAAAAAATGGCTTTTAGCAACAGTTGGAAGCATAACATAGAGGAACAACCATCAAAGTTATGGTTGATGGAGAAGGGATAAACCTCCCTAGCACACTGTCCATATTGCCTTTTCCTCCCTCCCTCCGCCCCTCTCCACACAGCCGGTGCCATTATTGACGCCGGCTGTGTGGGCGGGAAAGCCGGCACTCCTCCCTTAACATCTTTGTCTCAACTGCTAGGGAGGTAAAAGGAATTGAAAAGCTCAACTCGACCATGCATCGCACAGTCAAGCCTCTTTAAAACAGAAGGTATTTATATGCCCAAATCCATTACAAATCCCAAAAGTTAAGGGAAAAACCCTTGTTTCGGGACAGTGTGTGGAGCCATGCAAATAATTCCTTTACGCCCCATCAGCCAAATGCACATCCAGGACAGCTGGTGTACAGTGCAAATATTTGTCGAAGTTTCAGGCATACATTTGCATGTTTATGCCAAAATTACACATTGTCCATCTTCAGTAGTCACAGTCCTGGAGCTGGTAGTAGTTCAGAAGTTCTGGGTACCCTAGCTACATGTTGTATATGGTTGTTCTAATTAAGCTCCCCTGCGTTATGCCTCGAACTCAGTAAGGTCACAGTTTGATCTTGAACCAAGCTGTGCCCGTTCCGGGGATCAGGCATAACGCCAGGGAGTGAGCCTGCAGCACTGCAGGCTCACAGAGATCTTCTGGTCCTGGGGGCAGGGAGGTTGGGGCCATAGACCCCATGTTAATGAGCCGTTTTTCACACATCGCCAGCGTCTAATTGACACCGGCGTTGTTTCTGTTTGTGTAGTTTACCCTGTAACCTTCTCTCTCTACATCTCCAGCCTATTTTGGTGATGATACCAATTAATTGCAATTAACTCACAAATTCTAACTGGTCAACTGTATCTATTAACTACTGAAGTTAGAAGTAGCCAGTTGACTCCAGCCTATTTTGGAGATGATACCAATTGATTGCAATTAACTCACAAATCCGTTCCGGGATCGGGCATAACGCCAGAGAGTGAGCCTGCAGTGCTGCAGGCTCACAGAGATCTTCCGGTCCTGGGGGCGGTAGGGTTGGCGCCATAGACCTCCATGGCAATGAGTTGTTTTTCCCTACATACGTTGCCGGCGTCTAATTGACACCGGCCTTGTGTAGCAAGGTGGGGGGATCACGTCTGAGTACAGTGCAATTGCAAATACAGCGGATTTTTTATGGCGTGAAAACCGTGTAACACCAGGGAAGTTAACTACTAGAGATGGTAGAATTGTTTTGCCTAGTTGATTTAGTAAGTCGGTTGAAAAATCCCTGTCATGGTATCATCACCAAAATTGATGTAGAGAAGGGTGTTGGGAACATTTGAAAATGCGCTAGCTAATGTCGTTTTTTGCAAGTCGAAATTTTGACATTTAATGTAATTTCTGCAAAAAACTTTTGTGTAAGATCAGTAGTTTCTTTTTTTTGTAGTATGCCCTGTAACCTTCTCTCTCCACATCTCCAGCCAATTTTGGGGATGATACCAATTGATTGCAAGTAACTCACAAATTTGAACTGGACAATCGTATCTATTAACTACTGAAGTTAAAGCCGTTGTAGCCAGTTGACTAGCATGTCCATACGACGGTCAGCAATGGCAGACTTTGGATTTTTTAAGTGCAAGTTTCCTTTAATATAATTCAGTAACCTTTTTTATTTTCTTCACAGTTTAAATTATTGAACTCAATTTTAATGGAACAGGGACGGCAACTAAGACAGAGAATCAAAGATTGTATTTCAGAGATACCCGGCATTATTGCTGGAATAAAACTAGAGAAATCTCTATCCCTTAATGTACCCAGGAGTGAGACTTGTCATATAATGCATAATATAGCATCTACCTGAGCTGAGTGCTACGTTTAAACCTCTTTTTTTTCTTCATTCACTTTAATCATGTAATGAGGCCTCCAGGTATTTGAAATATTTACAGTAATATTATGAAGATAAATTTAAGATCTTTCCAATTGCTGTCTAAAGAGCTGTATAAGGTTGGATTTTATGTTTCCAGATTGATGCCATTTACTGGAATGGAAAATGCTGCTTAGCAATGTCATTCTATACAAATGAAGAGTTTTAGTTCATGGATAATGATTATAATGAGATTACTAAAGTTAGAGTATGGACCATGCAAATGCTGTGCCTGATGTTGTTCCTGTAACAGTTGGCATATAGGACATGATAATACAATAGGTCTTTAGTGAGAACTGAAATTACTTCTTTGTCACTCCTTAAATCACAAATGAAAGTGGGTGTATACCCTGTTTCTCCGAAGATAAGGCACTGTCTTATATTTTTTGAAATGCCAAAATATGCCCTAGGTCTTATATTCAGGGGGATGTCTTATTCTGATCACCCTGCGTCATTCATTGTACCCTTTGATCCCCCCCATACACCTTTAGATCACTCCATACAATTTCCTTTAGATCTACTAACAACTATGTAGTGCCGGGTCCTCCCTGATAGAATACATAGTGATTGGAAGGTTTATAAAAGTCCTCATATTACATAGAACAAAAGTTGATTGTATAGAAATTGTATGGTAAAGCTGGCCATACACGTGTCGGCTCAGAATTGGATCCGACAGAGAACCAACATGTTGGTTCATGTTGGTTCTCTGTCGGATCCAATTCTGAGCCCCCGATCAATTGGACGCGATCACTCGGACAAGGCGGTATGCAGTGATCGCATCCTCTTAATTGGCTGATGGATTACAGCTCCCATTCCCACTGAGATCGCCGGAATCAATTGGGTGAGTGATCAATTGGCCATGGAATCCGACACGTGTATGGCCAGCTTAAGATTGTAAGGTGTATGGGGGCCCTAAGGCTACCTTGATAGTGTCTCTTACATGCTAGGGTCTCTTATCAGGGTAGGGAATACATATAAATTGCTCAAAAAATAAACACAAAAATAAGATTTCCTAGATCTTTTTTTTTTCTTTTGTTTTTTAATCATTCAAATTTTAGGTGTCCTAGATCTGAATGAATGGAACATTCTTATTAAATACTTTGTCTTATTTAATTCCTTCAAGCACACCAGCAGCTTCAGCCACACCATTAGGACGCCGTTTTCTGCTTCCACTCTGTTTGAATCTATATGATCGTTACTGATATTGAACAGATGGAGATCCTAATTATTGAACAGGTAGGGGAAACACCTTGGCTCTCTTCCCCATCCTCTTGGGCTGTTGTGGTCTGCCCTGTTGGGCTGTGGAGCCTCTCCCCAGGTTTGGGGTCCGGATCTAAAAGCTGATGCCGTCCAGATTGTTTTTGTCCTGAGGTAGCCCGTATCTGAGGGTGAAATATGATGACAAGACAACCTATGGTTTGAAATAAAAAATCTTTGCACAGCTCAATACCAGGAAGACTGTACCCAAATGGGACATCCCTGGTGTTGTACTTATTGTTGTATTCTATGAATAAATATGCAAACCATTTTCATTCTTTGTGATTAATCTATCTAACTATTGAAGGGCTGGGCTTTGCCAACTAAATGTCCCCATCGAGGGTCCTCTCTATTGCTGTTTAGGGGATGGGCAACACAACCTGTGAGAGATATTAGTTATCCACGGCCTCCCTTGATTCTAAATGCTTCCCTTAAACACCTTGAGCATGTAAGTGTATTCCAGTGTGATGCGCTGCCAGAAAAGGCACTTACACCTTTATGGTGCATTCTGATACACTTGCCATGTAAGAATTTAGATTCAATATCCTAAGTAGGGGGTTTAGGCAGATATTAGGTTTCTCTGTATGTAAAGCTGGCCATACACCTTTAGATCTCTCTGTCAGATCTCTCTGTTAGATCTACCAACAACTATGTAGTATAGGGTCCTCTGCAATTAAACAGCTAGATTTGTTGGTTTAGAAAGTCCCTCATATAACATGGTTTTGGTAAAACACAAAAGGAGATCTAAAGAATATCTGACAGAGAGATCTAAAGGTGTATAGCCAGCTTTACAAATAAATCTAAATGGTATGTGGCTAGCTTTAAGCAGGGTACAGACAGCTCTATTTTCAAGCCGTCCGATATACCCTGCAGCTGCGTGATGACGTCATCAGGCTGCTGTCAGATATTGGAGGAGCTGGGGAGAGCAGAACTGTCTCTCTCACCGGCTCCTCCACCGAGCTTTGCCTGGAGACCCGCGGTCTTTAGACAAAGCATCGGACATTGGCCATGTTAACGGTCATGTCCGATAAGGCTGTTTTCGAACGGGATTGATTTGTCCCGCTCGAAAACAGCGATGGGAGCACAATATATGGGTCAGATAGATGGCTGTGAGCGTGCACGGCGCTCGAAACGGCCATCGATTTGACCCATAGCTCCCCGTCTGTACTCTGCCTTAGAGTCTAGGATTCTGATTACCCTCTTGTCTCTTTATTTTAATACCTCAAGGTGGGTTTACACATGTAGATTTTTACTTCAATCAATTGCCAATAAGATATTTTGTTTGATGTCGTTGTGGCACATCGTTCGTTCATTTATTGAATGTAACATTAGATTTTTTTGTTCGTCCATTCCGATATCGAATGCAAATACATTCAAAATTACAACAACAGATAAAAATATACCAACATGTTTAATGACCTTTCAAACTATTTTTTGTTTGAGGTCAAACAAAATTTATCCATCAAACAAATTGGCCATTCTAGATTTTTGTTCAATCAACCAATAAAATTGTTCGTTCTTTATTGATCGAACGAAAAAATCTACACGTGTAAACCCACCTTAATGCAGCATGCGGGTGAGCTTGTGTAAACACTCAGCAAGTGTAAGCCCAGCATTAAGGACTTATTCTTGATAGTAATTAGCAATCTGCACATTTATTGGCACTTTGGCTGTTTTTTAATGACATCATGCACTTGCTTGGTGATCAGAGAAGAAGCTCTACCACTCGGGTCAACAGCTATGTCACTGTAGAACCTGACAGGCACTTTTCTACTGACAGTCTTAGGATAGCAATTATTTTAGGAAACACCCTCCCAATATGTATCATACAGAGCTCATTTTATGGTCTGAAAATAGCCAGTGACCCAGTGTGCAGGTGATTAGGAATAAAATGATTACTGCCCTGACTGACAACTCATTGTTATTGCTGTCAGCAGAAAAGTTTTGCTATTAGGGACTTGATGTGACATTCTCTGTATTGGAGACTGCACTTGTTTCCCAAAAGCCACTAATCAGACTGAAACTTTTACAACAGTTAAAGCTAACTGGTTGCTGACAGGAAATGGATCTAGTTCTTCATAGCGACACTTTGGTACACCTGACTTAAAACATATTTCTTTAATAATAGTCTACTACACCAAGCAGACAAAATAGAGACAACATTATCTACTCACCACCTGAACATTAGTATTGTAGTGCAGAGGAATCAACCAGACGACAGAGGCGGCTGTAATGCTTAAACTGCAATTTTATTCAAACACTGGGACCCAAGGTATCCCGTGGGAGCAGGATAAACAGGAAATGTCCTCAACAAAACAGTCCAACTAAAACTTGATTAAGTCCAGAACACAGTAAGTAGGCCTCAGGGCACAGGCGTAGTATCCTCAGGGGGAGTCCTCAATTGCCGGGGGCCGAACAAAGGTGCGCCACAGATGACAGCCTGCCTTGACTGACAGCAGTATTGAGGAGCTGCACGGGTGTCCTGGTGGGGCCCAGCTAGCGGGGGGTATCTTCCACCCCACCAAAATGGCAGCACTCATAAACAGAGGTGACGATGTCGCTGGCAATATGCCGTGGTGCAGTATGCAGGCGCGTGCTATTGAGCTCTCCGGCTGCACACCGGGTACGGTTGTAATGGCAGGTAAACCTAAAGGGAGATGGCGTAGGCTTGCTGCCAGTCTCCTTCCTGGTTTCCTGGACTGAGCTCCTGTGTGAGCCCCCCTTTTATGTCCTCTGCCCGCTCCATGGCATCATGGTCCGGCTTCTTAAAGGGGCCGCTGTCCCTTTCTGGGTACCCCCCACTACAGTATCTTTAAACAGTCATGTATTGTCTAAGAAGATGATTTACCCCAAGGTTATTGGAACTCTGCAAGCTTCATTCAGCACATGGAAACATAAGTGTTTAGAACACAATCAAGCTATAATTACAAATACTGAACAAGTATAAATTACCAGTAGAGAGTCTTTTCACTATGAAAAGAACATAGTAGAATGGCTGAGGTACAGTCTTACATCTAAACAAACCATTTCCTGAACAATGTACATTGTATGGAGGAGACCAATATGGAGAATAAATGAAAAGCAATGGCCTAGTCAAATTCCACACCTCAACCCAATGCAAGTATTTAAGGGTAGCCATGCGTGTTTTAGTATTTCCCTTCGATCAACCTCAAAATCAAAAATTTGAAGTAATTTGAACTGTAAAAAAAGATTCCTGCCCACCTGGTTTGATTGACAACAAGGGATCAAAATTGAACATTAAATCGATTGATTAGACACTTCATTTGATATTTCACATGTCATTTTCTTTGGTATCTCATTATATAAGAGTTCTGTGCACAAAGGTTTTTATGTAAATGTGAAATTGTGAATAACTAGACACCTTATTAAACACCCTACATTGACTAAACCAAACCAACCAAATTCACAAGCTAATTTGCAGTATACTGCTGAATCAACTGCCTTACTTCAACGCATATTGAAATATGTTGTGCTGAGCAATGGGAATGTGTTGCCATATCACACTGGAACACAAGCTTAAAGCGGATGTATACTCAATGTGTTAAAAATATATACATTGTATGTTACTGTTTTATTCCAATGAGCAATTTATTTGAATTACACTGTATCACTACTTTATTTCAATAAAGCTTGTTTGGAAAAATATATATATATGTAAAATTAAATTTTGATCTAAGCTTTGAGCTAATATGATGATGGCTTAGGGCTCCATAATATAAAAAATATTGAAAAGTGAAAGTGTATGAAAGACTCCATATTTATTCGCCAAGGGTTAACGTTGGGCGCAATATCACAAGTGGCCACTGGGGTGTGTACTACACTGCGGCAGTGTACTACAATGGAGAGCCGAGATCATAGAATTACCCGGCATTCACAGTGCTATTATGATGTGCCGCCTTTCTGGTGGTAGGTCCGCTTTAAACAAGGGAAACCTAACAGCATCAACAATTCTTTAATAGAGTAACAAACAGACAGTGGCCTTTCTAGAAATAAGTAATGGGTCTACATTTTTAATCTGGTAATAAAAGATCTGTCATAGCTACAAAAAGGCACACCTAAACTAAAAAAAGAATATTTTTTTTGACTTACCTCCGAGCTGTCACAATTGTGGAAATATACTCCAAAATATACTCCAAAGAAAATAATATACTGCTGTGTTATCTGTGTCAGTATCTATATTTACTCCTCTGTAGATGCCAGTCTTCCAGAGGTTACTTAACTGCAGGAATGAGTATGGCCACTAGATGGATCTAGATTATTTTTGTTTTCAGTGGGAAAACCTATATCCGTAGACTTGTAAAAGTGATGTGATGACATTAGAGACTGTAACAGCTTCAAGAGCATTGAGTGAAATTCAGCATTATCTATACAGGTAAGGATTTTTTAAACCTGTTTTGACAAATTATCTACAGAATGGTCTGTTTGTCTGTCTTAGCGACATATAGTATATTAGATGAGTTTAGGTTTACTTTAACAGACTTTATATTTAAAAGAATATATCTGTTTTAAAAACACAATCTCTTTATTTTAGGGTCTCAAAAGTAATTGGACAATTGACCTAATGTTTCACGGGCAGGTGTGGGCAATATCTTCCTTATGTCATTATCAATTAACCTCCCTAGCGCTGTTGTGAGGTCCAGATTTCTTTATCAAAGTGCACCATAGACTTTGGACTTTGGATTTTTTTATGTTGTAGGGCTGTAACTTCCCAACATATATCCATACAAGGGACTAGTAGACATCCTGAATATAATAATGAAAAGACAAAATGTACAGACAACCAAAGTTTTTATAGCACTACCAACATCCAAAATATAAATATAGCCAAGAAAACTTAAGTGGCACCCTTCTAAATTACAGATCTCAGTCTCTGAATCTTAGCCATGAGGACTTTAATGGTAGCATTCAGTCACAATGTAGAACATTAATAGAAGGTTTATTGAATTAATGAAAATGAATATACACGTAAGTCAACTTGTCACAAAGTCTCCATATGTTTTGTGACTGACGTCACTTCTTCAGGAGATAACAAGTGAATATGTGTACACTATAAAGAAATAACAGATATGAATCAATATTTTATCTAATGTTAATCTGTAAAAACATTGTATACTATATCCATAGTATAGGGCATTAGTATTTACCCCTTGATGTCTTGTATTTTGGACAAGCAGCCTGGGCAGACGGGGTTGACAGCATTTTCCGGGGAACAGGGGGCCTCTCCAGATATGCTGGGTCATTCAGGGACCATGTGTCACCCGCATCTATGAACATGAGTGTAAGAGTATTATTAATACGGGTGAAGAAGAAAGAGAAAAAAAACAATGTGTATTATTTTAGACGTGTTAATGTTAATATTGTGTGCACTGTCAAGGGATATAAATATGTGTTTATGTGTAGTGGGCACCTCACATCTAAAAAATATATACACAAATCAAAAAAGCAGAGAGGAAAACACAAACCAAAACATCCATCTAAGTGTATGTTAAATACTTTAATGTTGTTAGTGTGGGTGGACTATGTGTCAGATCATGCTGCTTGAAAAATAGACAGATATGGAGTACATAAATGTGAGTGTGGATACAAGTGTCATGGATCTGTCATAAAACCAATAGGGCCAAGGAAATCAGACAACAAAAGGTGTAAACAGATAGGACTGAAACATACATAAAGAAACAAAACATGTGAAGGAAGTGAGTAAGGATGTAGGAAGAAAGTGATGTATATAAATATAAAGAGACCAAAGTAAAACATGAGAACACAGAAAGGTGTTACTAGTGAGGGATTACAGAGGAGGAGAGAAAGATCACCAGTTACTGTATGTGCAGAGTGCACTGAAATAAATAATAGAAATAAGTGTGGTGCATTAAACTAGAAAAACAGAAAATAGTACAGTAGTTAATGATAAATAATCACCCATTATATAAATGTTGTCGTGACTTGAAAAGATGAGTGCAGAGTAAATGAGCAAAGTATATTCAGGGCTGGTAAAGTAAAGAGTATCACCTGGTATCTTGGTTAAACCTGCCAGTAAGTTACTGAATAAGCGGTGGTCTCATTCACCTTATGTATATAGCTGGGCTGTTCATAGAGGCAGTGATTAATTAATAGGCACCCTTCTGGTAAATGGATAGCCTAAGTTCAATTGGTATATCAAAGAAAAGGGATGCACTCACTTTTAGTAGATGTGTAAGAGGTGTTCGGCACATGTCTCCAGACGCAGCACATCGAGACTGGGACTAAAGGTCCCTATTTATGGCCCCCTCCACGGGTCAGAAGGTTGGTTTACAAGCCCGGCCTCTCCATGGTGCTGGCAGACATATATTCACTTGTCATGCCCTTAAAAAGTGATGTCAGTCACGAAACGCGTCAATACTCTGTGATAAGTTGACTTGTATATAAATTTTCATATATTCAATAAACCTTCTATTAATGTTCTACATTATTTAGCAGGGTGCCACTAAAGTTTCCATGTCTATACTGAATATAATAATGTTTGACACACACAATTATGTAAAAAAATTTAAATTACATAAATGAACTGGTGGTATCCAGGCAAAGGTCAGATAAGCAGTTAATGATCAGTAATGGTAAGAGCACAGTGTTAAACACTAGAGATCCAGACTGAGGCTATGTTTCTACGGTGTTCAGAGATGTGCCGATACCAACTGTGTTAATCGCATGCCTTGACAGGGATGTTGGCACATACCATACATTTGCATGACTTCACGCCCCACCTCTTCACTCTCAAGGGAACATCAGGGGCACCGGAAGCTTTATTTAGGTGTGTATTTTACTTTAAAACGCATTGAATAAAGTTTTTTAAGCAATCGCGCCACCTGCGGATTCCTCTGCAGTGTGGAGGGATCCGCTTCTCACAGATGCAAACTAAGCCAGCGGACCAAGGCAGTGCCACCTCTCAGTGGCAGACAAACATTTATGCATGTCCAGGTTAACCTTCTGGGCATTGCGCACGTGCTCCGCTGTGATTGCCTGCCTGGCCAGAGGTTCAGTGCATAAATCCGGCGTCACTGGAGACGTCAGAGTTATGCTGAAAAAGGGCAACACCCCTCCATTTACATGGAGGTCTATGGCGCCATGACGATGCTCCCGACCGCCGGGGAAATCCGGCGGACAGGTGAGTATGTCACTAGCTAACTTGGGCCAAACACCCAGGAGGTTAAGCAGATAACAGAACTGAATGGGGTAAGGGTTGTGCTTGTGTGTGTGAAAGAATTTCACAAAATGTGTTTCTATGCAGATTAAACAAGCCCTCTTTAAGCTGCAAAACAGAAAAAAAACATCCAAGAAATCGCTACAATATTAGAAGTGGCAAAATGTACAGTTTGGTACATCCTGCGACAAAGAGAAAACACTAGTGAATTCAGCCATGCAAAAAAAAACCTGGATGTCCATGGAAGACAACCCCTTTGCTGCATGACAGTAAATACAGAGGGTGCACTGCAAGGTGCAAGCCATATGTAAGCCTTAAGAATAGAAAAGCTACACTGGATTTTGCTAAAATCTAAATCTAAAAGACAGCAGAGTTCTGGAAATACATTCCTTAGACTAATGAAACCAAGATCGAATTGGAGAAGGCATGTATGGCTGCCAGTGGCACTGGGACACTAGTGTTTAATGATGATGTGATACAGAACAGAAGTGGATGGATGGAAAGATAGATAGATAGATAGATAGATAGATAGATAGATAGATAGATAGATAGATAGATAGATAGATAGATAGATAGATAGATAGATAGATAGATAGATAGATAGATAGATAGATAGATAGATAGATAGATAGATAGATAGATAGATAGATAGATAGATAGATAGATAGATAGATAGATAGATAGATAGATAGATAGATAGATAGATAGATATGCTGGGCTGTTATTATAGAAAAGGGGCCTACAGTTTTGGCTGCTGTTGGTTGTTTGAATGAGATGCACATCTTGGCCCTGAGTGGCATGGCTAGGTAAGAATAAGAGATTACTAGAGGTGTTAATGAACTTGTTAAAATAAGTATTTTGCATTACTCCTCTAGACTAGAGATGGTAAAGGATTCAGTAACCATACTGTCAGATGACTGTGTATATGCAGGAGCCCCAGACACCAGGACATACAAGCTGCCACCACAGCGTTGGCTTTTCTGGCCGGGCTTCATATCTGCAGCTTGTTTTTGTTGTGATGTTTAAATGCAAGCCAGAACTCTTCAACAGAAGCTGTAAAATGGTTTTCTGTTCTCTTGTAAACCAAAGTGCTTAAGAGAAATCCCATTTGCCTTATGAAGAATGTCTTTTCCTTCAGCGTTATCAATCAGTAAGAGAATACGTGGTCTCCGGAGCACCACAGCAATTCTGCTCCGAGACGTTTCATCAGTTCGGAATATATGTACACATATAAAAATATATATGTATATAAATATCTTGAGCGTCCAAAACATAGGATGATATTATTCATAGATGTTACAATTTGTTCCGTAACATTTTATGTTTTAATTTCCGTGCTTCCGCTTATAAAATCTACTGTGTGCAATATTACTGCATAAAGAACACTACAACAATTTCCAAACATCGTTTTTTTAGCATGTGGGGTATAAAATTCAGAATTTAGGTACAGTATCCTGTTATGGGTTTGCTTTGCAGTTAACATATTCCATTTTTTTTGTTCAGCCATGTTCCAGAAAGTTATTTGAGAAACTCACGCAAAACAGAAAAGCATTACGTGCTGAATTTTTTGGTACTTTTTAAAAAGTGAGTACCCTCCCCATATGTTTACTGGTTCTGGATACAGGGGTACACAGCAGTAAGGCTTGATATTAATTATACAATATTTTTATATTGAAAGCAATATGCTGTTAGCACCTGAATTTGATTATGCTGAAACAAGGTTGAGGGACAAGCAGCACAGGGATATTATACAAGATCGCCACTGATCGCCCCTGATTGCGCCCGCTCTATAGGTCGGCAGACACGATTCAGATGTGGGGACAAGCCCATGCAAATGAATGGACGTGACCACCTGTGATTGTCACGCGCCACGACAAATCGCACTAGTGTGAACAAGCCCTAAAAAAATTACGCTATCCTGTCCAAAGCTGGGCATAGATGGGAAGTTTTCCCCTCGACTGCCCAGCCGACCGATCACGCACGGCGGCTAGTGCCGAGAATTGGCCGGGCACCCTTTGTGTGCTGGCCATTACTTCAGATGGGGACTACTGTCTACTAATGGGATGGGCTCTGAATTTACGGGCATGTCTAATCATGTGCGATCCGACATGCGGCAGATTCTTGATCAATATGACCAGGGGGCGCACCCAATTCTCTGCCAATCAGACCCCCGACCGATTGTGGGAACGCGCAAGGCTGTCGTATCGGGCAGACCAGCTCAAGACTTGTAAGATTTCAGTGCCAGGCCAGGAAAATCGCTACTGTGCATGAGGGGGATTCCTGGCAGAAGAGGAGGCAACGGTGCAATGAGAAAAAAAAACGAGGGTTCATCAATTGCATGGGTATCGGCCCGTGTATGGCCAGCCTTATTATAATTTATTTTTTATTTATTCCAGTTTTTTTATTTTTTTAATACAATACAGGTCCACTTTAAAAGAAACATGGACAACTCCAAACTCTGAATGCACACCTACATGGTAATGAATTTAGAACGCAGGTACTTGGGAACGCAGGGCATCTTATAACAGGATAAAAATGACATGCCATGTGCATGTTTGCTGGTAGGTTTTGTCTCGCTGCTTTAAGGGTTTGGCCAAAAACCTAATTGCATTCTCCAGGCCCTCGGTGTGAAGTCGGAAATCAGTTTACGAGGCTTTGAGTGCTGTTCATGTCATTTATCCATCAGCGCTCAGTCCATTTAATCCGGGCCTCTCAGCTGTACAGACCACAGCCCCTGTTGTGAGTGATCGGCCTGCTTGAGTGCTCCCAGCTTCTCCTGTCACATCACATTTGCATAAAAGAGGACGGATAACCAAATTTGAGCACACAAATGAAAATGTTAAGCGCTGAGTCTGTCACAGTTGTTGTTCAACTAATTGTGAAAAATTTGATTTGCTTGCTTTTCACTGTTTATCATGTAGACCCTTTTTCAAATTTGCCTTGGTTTATGCTTCTGAACATGTAGCTTTTAAACTCTATGCCTTAGCATCCTACCCTTGGGATTACTTACCTCACCTACCAGCTTTTAATGTTGGCTCGTCTAGTTGACTAAATTAGGCCACCGTGGCAAACAAACACATAATTAAAACTCGAAAAAAGGCCAGTGTACTTGCGCAGCCGAAACGGATTTTTCTGCTTTGCCTCGTAGGCTGTCATATTTTACAATTCCATAATATAACATTCATATGAACCATCTGTGTGAGCAGCGCAGCACACAATAAAATTGTCATTTTCCTGTTCCTTTATGTTGCACAAATTAGTCCTTTCAGAGGTGCACTAAAGTCTAAGTTCAGAGCACAGCACAATCGAGTTTTGCCGTCTTCAATTTGAACAATAATGAGCTACATAGATTACATACACTTTGTCTTGTTTCCTATGTGGTGGTTTTAGGAGTCACATCATATTGCAGGCTTTTTAAATATTTATGACTTCTAATATTAAGCTGTAGTTTCAAAGGTTTACATTGTTTAGATGATTATGGTTAATTGATCCTTGATTATGTTTTTATGTCTTTTGTACTGATAGCCTATGGAAGAGCTACAAATGTGTTTGGTGTGATAGGGTTTACATACAAATTTTCTTCATTTTTCAGCCCAGAAATAGCATACATGTTCTAGCTAAATATAAAATCTTCTTAGAACAAAGGGTGTTATTATTATATGTCACTTTTATGTAACTTTTTTACCTTTTCTGATTTTCTCTGATATACCTCATTTGGCAATGAGGGAGGGGGGCGGACTATAATAGCCAGCAAGGTATAAATACTAAAAATTCTTTACCCAATACTAAAATATCCCATTAATAACAGATTATCCAATATCATCTCTAATCTCTTCTTTTGTATGTCACTGTCTTTTCATTCAGAAGAGTGGCCATAGACGTAGACCCGCCTCATCTTGTTCTGCATAGGTTGTGCTTGGATTGATTAATTTTATTCAGTTTAATGGTAAATGTGTATGTAGAACCAAGACTTGCCTTTTTAGCAATAAAGTTTTCTTTAGGTCTTGATACCCTTATAATTAAAGAATGTATCTCTTTATATGCATTTAATTTTGCACAAACCGTCACTATACCTAGACTTCTCATTGCTTTTTTTGTCTTGTCTGTTATATTCTACTTGTTGTCTTTGCTTGCAGGTAGACCTGATCCAGCTTCTCTATTAGGTCGTGGAAAGGGGAGCGTGGCAATGAGAATGCCCAAGCCCAATGTTATACCTCAAAATGGGAGAGACCTGTAGTTAATGTTGGGGGCCTCTTTCCCATAACGTGACCCAGTGTTGTGTGGGTATGTGGGTGATGGATGATGCAGCATCATATGCACAGATGTTTTATGAGGTTTTATTGTCCTGAGCTGTATGTCTTCTCTCTTGAAAGACAGATTTTCTTGACATGTAATATGACACTATGGGCTATACAATCGCTCAGAAGTGCATTCCCATTCAACATCCCAAAACAACTGCAAATTGTGTAAAACACACTTTTCTTTAGCTCTAAAACACTAGAAAAATGACCTGCAAATGTGGGAAAACGTTGTCTTCTTTAAATTTGATAAAGGGGCCGGACCAAGAGCCTGTAATGACCAACCCTCCATATGTGTGCCAATTCCATGTATCGCTGGTATCACTAATGATGGCCGTAATGTGTAATAGGTGACGTGTAACAGGGATATTGTTATCTTTTTACATTTCCTGCACTCACAAAAAAATAATACATAGAGACTGTCTGTTGTCACCATGAGGAAGCACCCACAGTGCCATGATCACGTCACTGCATCGTCCCCAAGTCAGCGTTTGGACACCTCTAGCCATTACTAATTGTAGAGTACAAGTGGAGGGGAACATGGTTTTAATAACAAAGGGCCAGTGACAATGGGCCAGAAAGAAAAGGTAAACGGGCTGGATCCGGCCCCCAGGCTTTATTTTGCCCACCCCTGATCTAGCCTAAACCCTAAAATGCAATAATTACAATTTGAATTAAGTCAAAATGTTTCTATTTACAATGAATTTTCTGCTTTAAGTGCATGGAGTGCTTCTCCCACCCTCCCAAATTCCGTCCACCATTGCAGCAACACATTTCTTTTGACATCCTATCTAAGAAAACATATTGTGTCAACTAAAATATACTTGAAAACTCCATTGTGTATTCAAATGGAATTTTACATGGGGTACAAGAATAGAGAGATGCAACATCACATGTGAGTGTGCAATTTTAGAACAATATGTTTAATATCCTTCAAATAATTTTGCGTTTCCTAAACTAATGTCTGCCTAACAGAGAAAAGGTATCCTTATGGACCTTGGGTAATTTAGGAAAAAAACTGTAAAAATGGAGTCTCGTAGTAGTTTACTAGCCTTATTTGTTGTATCAATAGTGCCAACGCTAATTATTTTATAAAAAGAATAGAGGCAGACTACACCCACAAGATCTGTGTTTAGTTATTTGAGATCTTGTAAGCCACTTAATTAATAGACCATGTGTAAGTATCTAGAAGAATTGAAAGTACCCTCCAAAGTATCTTACGGAAAATGATGTGAGTGGCCCACATCGCGATTCCTGTATGTTCGCTGGATGGTCGAAAGCAGCATGGTGACGTCACCTTGCTGTGACCGCTCGCTGGTGGAACGCACGGGAATCTACCAGTGCTTTAGCCAGATGAGCCAATGCCTTTCAGTCATTATTATATTATATTATATTAGTTTCCTATGGTGGAGAGAGAATTGGCTAATTAGCTTTACACATGAAAAATGTTTGCTGTTGTTAAATTAGCCTGGTTGGCTTCAGTTTACTAAAAGATTTAGGGGTCTGGTGCTTCTCTGATGGTCTAGATATGCCACTGCAGGTTTTGTTGTCCATCAGCAGCCTCAACTGCTGACCTTTGATGATTAAATGGATGGTCTCCAGTCTTAACGGCTACCATCAACTCCATGTGAGTGGAAGACAAGTTGATCACTCATGCTTGATGCCTTCAGCTTTATATGGAAATTAGCATGCAATGATAATATTACTTTTGAAAACTCCAGCAATCACCTTTTGTCCGTATTGTGTGATTTGCAATATAATATTCAATAGTTAACCAGCAGGAAGCTTTAAATTCTATTTGTCAAGACAATGTCAGAAAAGCAGATCTGCTCTTGAGGGGCAGAGAAAAAAGTTTGGTGTTTTAACTCTTCAGCGTCTACCAAAATCTGAACTATCAGTTTTGGTCCAGACAACCCAAAGAAGCAGGACGGCCTATTTTGATAAGGGGGCCTGGAGTTGTAACTCCATCTACTACCTTATAAGTGTGTCCCTGGATCTACTGTATATAATTGATGTTTCATGTAAGAGTCATTTTAAATTATTCACACTAAGTAGATGTGAGGCTGAGGTACGTTGGCCGCATTTACTAACAGGCTGAGGTGCCATAATGTGTCTTCTTGTGGGATTGCATTTTAAATGTGGGAACAATTTTCACTGTTATTTTTACATCATCTTTTCCCCGGCGATGAATGCTACAACCAGAACAAATGTTCTAAAGCCATATTGAAGTGTATACATCTAACATTAAATTGTAGGACAATTCTTTTATCTAGACACACATGATGCTAAACAATACAACACAAGTGTATTGTATACATCTACAAATCTGCTTGAAGTTGAGTCATTTGAAGTTTTTATTTATTTACTACACTTTTAAAGGCTACACAAGGAATCCAGAGTTATTTTTGTCATTTAAATGGTTACATGGTCTTGTACATAGTTTGGTCTTTTTAATAAATGACACAATTTCATCTATGTGTAAATCTAAAGCTTTCCTAACACCCACCTTTCTCCTCTTAACACAAAAAAAGTGTTTGTAAAAGTTTGACTTACATGATTGAGTGTTAATAAAATTGCTTTCAAGGATATAGATCTTTATCAAATTAACATGCAGGAGTTGTATATTTAATATCGACCAGAAAAGCTATGCCAGCACTCCTACATCTCTGTTAAATATCAGCATTTTAATTACCACAATAAGTGCTATTTCACAAAAATAACCTATCTGCTTTTATAGAAAGGGGAGTTGATATGATTGAAGGTGTACTAATTATGCCTTTAAAGTTTCAGTTTGACCTATCCCTATGCATGTATAATTATGACATATCAATGTTGCCAAAAAACTACTATTAGATTATTGATTGCCCATTAAATTGCATGTGTAGAGATCTCTGACCCATCCTATATATACTATTTACATTGTAACTTACTTCAGTATTTGGGTGTTTATGGGTATAGACCAGTGGTGGGCAACTGAGTTGATATGGAGGGCCACAAGTGCAGCCCTCGATATCATTCAAAGGCCGCACATAATATTTTAAATGTATACTGATTTGTATAAGCATTTTTTAATGAAAAGACGACAGCAGTCACAGCTAGAAGACAAGGTATGTGTTATACATGCCTCACAGATATCATCAAAGGCCACAATATATATCACCCCCCCCCCCCTACGCACTTACCTGTCTGCGAATTGCCATAGGTGAAAGCCAGTCAGTGACCCAGATGCCGCCTGAGCAAGTCCCTTGCCTCTCCCTCTGTTTGCGCTCTAAGAAGATTCTAAGCGGACAGGTAAGTTCCTATGCGCTATGCATCAGTAGGCAAGGTGTTCTTTTCTTCCTTGTTCTTCCTCCTCCAAACATAGCATTGATCCATGGGCCCAAACAGTTCTAATTTTGTTTCATCAGTCCACAGAACACTATCCCAAAACTTCTGTGGTTTGTCCACATGACTTTTGGCATACTGCAGTCGATCAATGGATGTATGGATCAATGCTATGTTTGGAGAAGGAAGAACAAGGTCTATGAAGAAAAGAACACCTTGCCTACTGTGAAGCATGGCGGAGGGGTCAATCATGCTTTGAGGCTGTTTTGCTTCTGCAGGTACAGGGAACCTTCAGCGTGTGCAAGGTATCATGAATGATCCCAAGCATACCTCCAAGTCCACTAGAGCATGATTGCAGATTAAAGGCAGGAACATTTTGGAGTGGCCATCGCAGTCACCAGACTTAAATCCAATTAAGAAACCTCAAGAACCAGAAGAATGGGCTAAGATACCCGTTGATCACTGCAAGGCACTTGTGTCACACTATGCTTCACGTGTAAAAGCTGTTATAACTGGAAAAGGATGTTGTACTAAGTACTAAGAATGAATGTCACTTGGGGGTTGAATAAAACTGATGATGATGCTAGCACAGAAAATACATTTGTGGGAATCCATTATTAATGCTATGTTATATTTGTCTGACTTACAAGTGCCTCCCTTTTGCAGGATTAAATGCACTGGACATTTACAAACACCTTTTTTGTGAGAAATTGCAGGTAAAAATATTTTACAAAAACTCTGATTAGGTCCTGGTGCAGCCAGTGTTTCTCCTCTTCTCTGTGTGTCTCCACTCTAAGCACTCCCTGTTCTTTGCCCCTCCCTCTACATAAATACTGATATACACGCGGGTTACTGAGTTTTTGACTGTGGGCCACGGGCGGCTGTGGCTGATCGCCCAAGCAGGGATAAGTCCTTATACAATGGATAAAATAAGTCTACACACCCCTGGTAAAATGTCAGGTTCCTGTGCTGTACAAAAATGAGGCAAAGATAAATCATTTCAGAACCTTTTCCCCTTTAATGTGATCTATAAACGGTGCCACTCAATGAAAAACTAACTGAAATCTTTTAGGTGGAGGGAAGAAAAAATATAAATATAAATGAATGTGGTTGCATAAGAGTGCACACCCTTATACTAATACTGTGTTGATGCACCTTTTGATGTTATTACAGCACTCAGTCTTTTTGGGTGTGAGTCTATCAGCATGGCACATTTTGGGTATGAGTCTATCAGCATGGCACATTTTGGGGATGAGTCTATCAGCATGGCACATTTTGACTTGATTTGACACTCTTCTTTGCAGAAAATTTCAAATCAGTCAGATTGTGTGGGCATCTCCTGTGCACAGCCCTCTTCAGATCACCCCACATATTTTCAATCGGATTCAGGTCTGGGCTCTGGCAGGGCAATTCACAAACTTTAATCTTCTTCTGGTGAAGCCATTCCCTTGTTGATTTGGATGTATGGTTTGGGTCGTTGTAATGATGAAAGATCATGTTCAGCTTTCTAGCAGAAGCCTGAAGGTTTTGTGCCAGTATTGACTGGTATTTGGAACTGCTTATAATTCACTCTATCTTAACTAAGGCCCCAGTTCCAGCTGAAGAACAGCGGCCAAAGCATAATGCTGTCACCACCATGCTTCACTGTGGGTATGGTGTTCTTTTGGCGATGTGCAGTATTGTTTTTGCACCAAACATGTCTTTTGGAATTAGGGCCAAAAAGTTCAACCTTGGTTTCATCACACTATAACACATTTTACCACATGCTTCAAATGGGTTTTTGCAAAATGTAGCCTGGCTTGGATTTTTTTTTTTCGTTAGTAAAGGCTTTCATCTTGTCAATATACTATACAATACTGCACATTACCAAAAGAACAGGCTATGATGTACCTGTCTAGAAAGGTGCATCATAGCCATGTCATGGCACATTGCACCAATGACAACGTGAGCCAATGGCGTGCTACCTGTCTATTAGATATGATGTCTCTGGACGTGTTTTGTCCAGTTTATTTAATAGGCAATTCACAGACTGGGTGTCATGGAAGTGCCATGGTGTCCAGTCTAGACAGGGCCCATGGTTCTTATTTACTTGTACTGTATTTGTTCTTTGCAATAAATACTTTGTTTACCTTCCACCTTCCCTTACTGCAGTGGTTCCCAAACTGGGGGGTGGGTATTCCAGGGGGGGGGGGCACGGGCCCTCATTCTTAACCTGTGTTTGAATAGGGAGGGAAGGCACGGTAATGTTCCTAAATAGAAAACGGGGGCCCTGCAAGGAAAGTTTGGGAACCACTGCCTTACTGTTTGAGTTTCTGTATGTTCTCATTCATATTTGGTTTGGTTTGGCACTTGTGCTTTCTCCTAGTGTTGATCTCTTGTGTGTATTAAATCTAATATTCATACCATCAGTAGTGATGAGCAGCATAGGCAATATTCGAATTTGTGATATTTCGCGAATAATTCTACTAGTATTCGATTCTATCTTCGGAAATTCGATTATTCGCGGTAATACCATGGATTGTGAAAATCATAATCGCAATTGCGAAAATCATATTCGCATGATCAAAATCTTTAAAATGAATGGTCACACACCATGTTAATATTATTTTCGCAATACATGGCCATATTGCGAATATTCGAAATTGCGAATATCCGCCGAGATATTCAAGATATTGGCGAATTCTCGAATTGCCGATATTCGCGAAAAATTTTCGTCATTTGAATATTCGAGCTCAACACTAACCATCAGTGGTGGTGGTATGTAATAGATGATATTCCTATTTGCGGCTGCGATTTATTAAGAGTTCTCCATTCTTATTTGGTGACAAAGCTTGCCTGTGCCTCCAATTATGGTTAAATAATGCATTGCAATATGCTACACAATACCAGTTACACAATTGTCCTTTTTAATAAATGAATGTCCTTTACAAAGGCACTTTAAAATAAAAAATATGGCAAAATAATATATTATAAGAACACAAGAGTTATGGCAAAAACATAGAGTAAAGAACTACAGCAGCAATTAAAGTGTTGAGCAGCACATATTAAGCAAAGTAAATGTATTATTCACATTTGCCATGCTGTGATATAAGGGGGCATCCAACAGCAAATATAGGGTCAGGGGGTAGCACTAAATTAGTATGTCACAAAGGGTATCATATAGCTTAAGATTGGACTTGACCTCATATCATCATTCTGGGGTCTAGCTACTTGCAGATGAACATATTATGATATTCATTGTCATAAAAAAAGCAGTCATACTTACCAAAAGCAATGAGGGCTACTTACAAAGGTTACATACAGCCAAATGTTTTCCTAGGTATTGTTCTGTGTGGAAGTAAAACATTAATTGTCCAAGTCTATCCATTAGGGGGATCTTTTATTGTTTTAATTAACTGGAATTTCCTGATTCTCAGTGACTAATATAAAGTAATAACTGAATATAGATCTATTCACTCAAGTGAATAGAAGTAAAGATGCCAATTAGCCAATTTTTCTTGGACGTTCCCATCCCAGAGACACATTCTGTACAGCATGCTGCTGTTGACATATTATTTTAATTTATCCCTCTATTTTGATTCCAGCAGACGGAGGTTAGCAAGTGTAATAATGCTTTCCAGTTTCTTTATCGTGTAAGACACATAATTTTAGGCATTTAATAAGGTAGATTTATTCTAGGCACTTTGGTTTGCACGTTCATTCAAATGGGCCTCCCCAAAGACAACATTAAAAATGTGATTAGTTAGCTGCCATCAATAACACAAAATAAGAAAACACTCTCTGAAGGGACAGCTTTGTGGAGGACACAGCACAGTGTGTAGTAAAAATATATGGCCTAATAAGTTTACATTTGCAGGCTCATTTGTTAAAACTCTTGAATTTCTAATTTGTGTCGGAAAGATGAATGGACGGAGGCTCGCTATAGTGTGAGATTAATACTGATGGATGGAGATAGCGCTTTTTGCTTGCCTCTTACTTCAGTGTAACACAGTAGGCAGTTTATGTGCAAACCAAATGTAAGTAAAAAGGAAGACATTATTTACTTTGGTCAAGGCCAATTACCAGCTATATTGCTCTTTTAAACTATACACATTACATGTAAATCAAGCCTATCTAATTACCGTTTAATGCTTTTTAGCAATCAACTCTTAGAACGTGTAATTGGATGCAAAAATAATGCTTATCAAATGTTGTGTATTAAATGTTAGATGAATTAAAACTACTGACCATATACCACTCAATAGTACAGGTAATAGACTTATTAAATATAGTTAATGTATCTACTGTACGCTTTATTTCATTATAATAAACTAACAGATGTAATTATAATGTGCTGAGAAAAATATTTAGTGCTGTTAAGGTTGTCATATCTTTTCATACACTCATCAAGTCTTTCAAATATACCAGTTCTATGCCCTTTTTTTTTTTTTAGGTATGCTGTGAGGTCTCCCCAGGAGTCCCTCAAGACAACAAAGCTTTGTGCTAGGATTGTTGGGGTATAGTCAATTTTTTTTAATAGTTTTATAGTTTTAAAAAATTCTCTCTTTTTGTGTCGGACAAGCTTTAGTCTAATATTTCTGTTGTTCTGAGTTTAGTTACATACTAAAATATGAAATCAGAATTTATAATTCTATTAAGAATATATCTTGGTTCCCCAGTAGCTTCAGTGGCTTTAGAAAGTATTTAGACACCCTTTAGTTTTTTTTCAATCCTCATTGTCATGTTGCAGCCTGATGCCTCATTTGTTTACATTTCTTTCCCATTTATCTACACTCAAAATTTTGTAAATGTATATAAAATGGTACAATATAACCTTTATATGACTTTTTCAACAACCTTTGCACACAAGGATTTTCCTTTGGTTGGGGAGTGGCAATGGACAACTATTTTCAGGTCACTCTAGAATTGTTCAATTGCTCTTTCTGGGGGCTGTGTACATTGAACCCCAGGAAATGTGTAGTTTGATCCTAATACAGAGAGCGAGAACAACATGGGAGCTTGTATCTACCTAACTACTGACCAGGATGAAAAAGAAGAAAAACTTTATTTCTACTGATCTCCAATACCAACGACTGAACATCAATAACAAAGAGATCTTTATTTTTGCTTCCAGTGAACATCATTAAAAGGGAACTTGACTACTGAATATTTATGAAGAAGGTTTTTATTTTTGCTTTCACTTCTTACCATTTGATGCTAGTGAATGGACTACTTTATTTTTGCTGTTTTGGGTGACTATTGACCCTGGTTACTACTTGCCACAAACCTAGCTGTTCACTGAGAATGAATGGGGTGTGGCAATTCCAGGCACAGTATGCAAGCTGCTAAACTGGCCCCCCTTTAGCCTCCATCCAGCTTACAAATTCCCCACACAGAAAATGAAAGAGAAGCAGTTAAGGTATAGATGGGCGCACGATCATTGACCCATTCAAGCGCAAAGCCCTAGGGACTGTCAATTGGATGGGAATCGACATGCACCACTTTAGGTGCACGATTCTGGTTCAATCCTCTGGATAGGGACCAGGGAAATAAATTGTCAGTTACCTGTTTGATTGGCCAGTCTTTGTGCAGAAATAATTAATTCCACTCGAAGACAGGGGTGGCCACGTTCGATGCACATGGAGTCAGCGCTCGAATCGGCCATCAATCGGCCTGAGCTGCGTCCCCTACACAGCAAAAGGAGCAGCTGTGGCTCTATTCTTAAGTATGTGAAATGTGGAAACTACCTGTAAATATATGCACTATATGGACAAACTTTTTCATACACCAACAGGTGTTTTTGTGACATCCTTATAAATCTATAGACCTCAATGTGGAATTTGTCCTCCATTTGCACCAATAACATTTTCTGAAGTGTATATGTGGGTGTTTTAGCCCATTCATCCAGAAAAGCATTTTTTTAAACAAATTTTATTAGTTTTTCCAGTCATAAACATACACAGAAAAACAAAATTTTTCAGTAACTGCGGAGACGATACATAGCATCAATTCCATATACATTCATAGATACCAGATATCAGGCACAAATTGATAAGTTGTATGACAATCCGTGTCCGGAACTTATCCAGTAGCATCTCCTTGAAAAGCATTTTTGAGATCATGCGCTGTTGTTGCATGAAAATGCCTGGCTCAGAAAGTACCGTAGTTAAATGGGGTTGTGGTCATAGCTTTGTGGTGTCAGTCAGGTTATTCCACACTAAACGCACCCAACATTTCTTTGAGCATGGGGGAACAGGAATGATGGTGCTAAAGGGCCTTTCCCAAAGCTGTTCTTGTTATAGCGTTTCATTTGTTAGTTGTTAAGTGGTGTAAACATTTCAGATATGCATATGTTAAATAATAATAAAAAAAAACCTCAACTTTATTTGGAACTAACTTTGCTATTTTTTTATATGATATAGATTGAAAAAGATAAAAAAAGACAACCTTATATTTATAGCTAAAGTTATTTTATAATAAAATAGTTTTTAGCAAGAAGGAGTTAACAATTTTAAAATTCATATTATATAATCATAAAAAGGACCACTAATAGTCCATAAAGTCAAAATTACACTAGAGATGAACTGGTTGAACCATCATTCATGGTTGTCAGAAACCAATATTTCAGTTTTGCTTGGCACATGGATCATGTAATGTACTCTGAAGATATGCTGTGATAGGGCGAGGGAGATTATAAATGGTACTAAAAGCATTCAATACTGTTCAATGGAGTAATCATATTCAATTCTAAATAAGTCAGTCTAACATAATTTGTAAGGACCAGTGTGACTGATTTCTATGAAAGCTGTGCAAGCAACAGGGCAACACGATTTAAAAAACCAAAAAAAACATTATGGAGTCTGAAATGCCCAATTTTATATTATATCCCTGTGAAATCCAACCATTCAAGGCAATATTGTTTACTGTATTTTGGTCTTATAAGACATAAAGTGGGTGTGATGTTTCCGTGTTTTAGCATACATGAATTAGGAAAAAGCCCAGTTGTGTTTTATGAGAATGTTAGGTGTGCTTTGTAGTAAATTGTATGATAACAGATGATTAGATGATGGTGCAGGAAGAGAAGTATCTCTTCCTGTTTAATAATTTCCAGACTCCCAGATAAGGAATACAAAGTATTAGTTCAGATTCTAATATATATATTAATATAAAATATAAAAAATATGTATCTACCTACACCTAACTTTTATAGGCTCAATTCAGATATTACCCTTAAAACCAAAGCCCAGCTGCTGTTTGCAGCAGTTGTACACAGTAAGTGGGCGTTTGGGTGGTGGTTGTATGTAATCCTAATAGGCAACCAACCACAAACTAGGAGACGGTTGTTGGTCGATCGGCTATTGGAAAACAGCATTTCCTGCTAATTGTGTGAGTAAACCCTTAACCACTTTAATCATGAGATGCAAAAAGAATTGGGACATTTCATGGGTTCATATTAAATGTGAAAACTAGAGGAAGGTTAGTAAGCATGCTGTACCTCTTAAAGTGCTGAAGTCCAGATTTCTGTACAAAAAGTGCACCATAGACTTAAATTGAATTAAATTGTATGTCCATACAAGGGTCTAGTAGATAGGATAAAATTGTCATTGCCTGGTACAGTGTATTTACAGTGTACAATACAGTGTATTTATATTTGGTTTTATTTTTAATAACATTTGTATTCAATTGAAAAATGTGTTTGGTGTTTTTTCTTCTTTTTTGTATTGGATAGAGTTATCACTGTATCCAGTACAATTTACTTTTAGATTTTCTAAGCAGAAAACTGTATTCAGTACGGTTTGCATTTGAAAATTCTGCCGCTTCCTGGACACCATTGCATACATGACAAGGGTGAGGGGATCAGTAAGATGGCGCTGTGGGTCTCCGATCAACAGCGGGTGATATCATCATTGTTTATTGTTCCGACTTTAAACGCAGCCATTGTTGTGGTAGAGTTTCCTAAATCATTATGACAAATGAATAGATTTACAAATATTTTGGCAGGTTGGACAGTTCACCTGGCAGTTGAGGTGAGTAATTCAGATACAGTAGTAAGACGAATCACACCAAAAGTATTTTTTGTAGACAAATTATTTAACTTTTTTATAACTACCGTATTTTTGGACCATAAGACGCACTTTTTCACCCCCAAATTGCAACTTGGCTCCCCGACATCTCTCCCGGCAGATAGGAGAGGAGATCAGCTGGCAGATAGAGGAGATCAGCTGTGTGATCTCCATCTGCCGGGAGAGCTGTGAGGAGCTGAACTGTATTGGCTATATTTGCAGAGACCCGCAAATATAACCAATGCAGAGTGTGTATGTGAGGAAAGCTGCACTCGCAGGCAATAAGCCTAATGGTACCAAATGTGTAGCAAAGTATAAGTAAAAGTTTTTAATTATTTTTCTATTGTCTTTCCTAAAGTAAATATCTTATATTTATTAATATATTTGTATTATTTGTTCATATAAAATCACTTATCCAGTGCTACCATCAATCCTGTCTCATGCTAACACTAAAGCATCGAAAGTCCATTCATCTGGGGGAGCTGAATTTCATTACAATTTTGCCATGAATAACAACCAACAACTATGAATAAAGAATGGTACCAAAACATCCTACGACAGCAACTTCTTTCAACCATTTAAGAACAGTTTGGTGAAGAACCAGGCTTTTTTTCAGCACAACGGAGAACCGTGCCATAAGGCCAAAGTGATACCTAAGTGGCTCTGGGAACAAAACATTGAAATTACGGGTCCATGGTCCAGAAACTCCTTAGACCTTAATCCAATTGAGAACATGTGGTCAATCCTCAAGATGTGGGTGGACAAACAAAAACCCAGAAGTTCTGACAAACATTGATTATGAAGGAAAGGGTTGCCATCAGTCAGGATTTGGTCCAGAAGTTGAGACAGCATGCTAGGATGAATTGCAGAGGTCTTGAAAAAGAAAGATCAACACTGCAATTATTTACTCTTTGCATAAACCTGATTTAGTTGTCAATAAAAGTTTTTATACTTCAAAAAAATTTTTTTTAGAACACTGAAGCAGCTAATTTTGTGAAATCAGTAATTGTGCCATTCTCAAAACATTTGGTCACCATTGTATGTTGCCGTGATTCTCTATCTACAAAGATATTCATAGGGGCTCACTACCCTTGACATTGTAGAATATCCTTGGATGCCTTGACTAAGCTGGGATAGCAGAGGCTACCATCTTTACATGCAGTAACATGAAGCACTAAGATCTTACTGTAGGAAGTGGCTTGACCAAGTGGAATTAGCTACACATTATGTTTTATATAAGCATGTTGCCTCATCTGCTGTTTTAGCAACTGTGATGACTGAAAGTGCAATGCGATGCTTTCTACTTTGTAATCTCCCACCTTTTCCTGTGGCACCTAAATATTTTATTTTGAACTCAAGGTTTTCAGAAGAATTGTTAATTCCATAGAGATCATTAATGATTTAAAGTTGGCATTTTTACCCTATAAGGTATGGCTGTCCATCCTGTCTTAGGTGTCTAAGTGAGTGCTTCACCCTGGCAATGTGTGTAAAAGTTACAACTAAGGCTTGAATAGACAATGTGGAACATTCACTTTTCATTTGCATTGTGAGCATAGAATACAAGACTTATTTGTCAAGCAGGATGAAGAATCTATCATGGTGTATCTCTATAAACAACACATATGTGGCAAATGAATTATTATTACAAATGTGTGATAAAACATTCATCTCTATCCACCCTTTTGGTGTGTAACATTCTAGTTATAAGTCTTTTTTGAGGAATAGCCCTGCCTGACACTCTTTCTGCCCCTGGGGGATAGGAACGAGAACAGAAGTCAAGTCCTATATTATGTCATGTTCAATGGCTGCCCATAAATCATTGCACACAATGTTAATGTATTACTGATCCTTCCAACATATCAAACAATTACAGCAATGCATGAATAGATGGTAACACCACTGTACTTACAATTATATCTCCTTTAACATTATTTTGTCTCATTTTTTATCTTTCTAAGAAACATGAAAAGAGAGAATGGTCATCAAGTATCAAATGTTTGTTTTTACTTCAATATTGTTAGAAACAAACAGATCAATGGACACCAAAAATATGTATAGTGTAAGAGTTAAATAACTGTATGTTAAACCAATCTGCAGCTTCTTGATTGGTCCAGTTTCAGCCTGCATAGCATTTCCATGGCATCTAACAATTTTGGCATCTTATTGATCTTTAGGCATGAGGAGAGAGGTATGAGTTCTGTTGTCCTGTTCTATAGCCACACCACTTCTTATCCCAGTATACAGTACAGTGAGTGAGCATTCACCTTTGCACAGGCACGGTGTGTTACTGGCAGACTCACCTGTTATACCGAAATATAGCACAACTCCAGATAAATATACAGCCATCACATTTAAGGACAGAAAGCTGAATGTAAGCTTTAATGTCTGTGGTTTTGGCATGTATTTTATATTGTGTACCTATGCTATGTGATATGACTTTTATTTTGGAGTTTAGTGAAGGGTTGGTGCTTTCTTTTTAATGTTTTTTATGTAATGTTCTTTTTAACTTTGAACCTCCTGTCGGTTTGGACATTTTGAATTCCCATTCCAAAATCTGTTGAAATTTCCCGCTCCCACATTCCTGGTGTCATCAATGCTCCTGGCAATGTGGGGACACCTATGTCTGTATTACAAGAGAAGAGCAGAGGGTGCCGCTGCTGGAGGATGGCATGGGCTTGCCTGAAGCAGATAAGGTACTCCGAGTGTAGGTAGGGGTTACCGATTTTAGTAATGAATGAAATACACTATCCTGCTACATGTTTGGTGATATACCAACTCATTTTTAGTTCACCTCTTTCTATTGAGAAGTGCTGTTATTTCTACAACATACAACAAAATGTTATGACAATTGAGAGCTTCCAACCTGGTGACAAGTCTGTTGAATGACTATAGCCCTGAACACAAAGCCAGCTCAATGATTACACAGTATAAATAGTTTTAGTGTGGATAAAACTCATGAGGCTCAACCCAACTAAATACCTTTGGAATGAGGTGGAATTTTTTTCATCCAGTGCTTCACCTCAGCTATTTTGGCAGAATGATCACAAAGTTCCACAATCACAGCCCAAATTGTAAAGCAAAGTGTTCCCAAAAGAGTAAATGCTCCTATAGTATCAAACTGTGGGGCAGTCCCATATTTTTGCATGTAGTTTTGCAATGGGATGTCCAACAAGATCAAATATGATCAAGTGTCTATAAGGTTGTATCAAATATGATCAAGTGTATAAGGTTGTATATAGTATAAATATATTTTGGGTATGGTTCATTAGTGCATTTTGTCTCTAAACAATACGCAGATTTAGACATAAAGGCTATTAGTATGTTGTTTATGTGTACAATGTAGAAGGGGATTAGTACGGTCAGATTTTTATTTAATTAAAAAGCTTGTTTTGACTTAAGGGGCAAACATTGTAGACTCTCCCTCTATGACTAAAAAAGCAGTGTAAAGAGAACTGTGCTATCCCTTTTGACTTCTGACTCCACCTACCCCCATATTGGTCCCTGCTATGGTCATTTGATGGTAGGTGATAAGTTTAGGTGAAGAAAAAGGGCAGAAGTGGATGGATAGAGCCACAATTCGACACACAAGCTGGCTGGTTCTATTTATAAAGTGGCTATGTTAAGTTTGTGATATGTATGCAGACACTTTCCAGGGGAGGGGGGGGGGGGGTAGTCATTCCAAAGTAAGTGATTATATAACTAATTGGAGAATTAATTATTGAGTTTAGGACCACTTCAAATAAAACTCTGGCCTTTTAGATACTATTAGTGACACATGTATTCTTCTTTGACATTATTCGGTGTTGTGCTGCCTGGTTGCTTTACTATAAAAATAAATATCCAATATAATTCAGATAATTGGCTTGTGTAACATCACATTTATTGCACTGTGCATTCCACATTCTAGAATCTAGAATAGAGCGGAATACATTATCATTTTTACATGTTACACGCTTTTGATTTAATTTGGTTCCTTGATCACATGCAAATAATTCCAGATTTCTCTGGTAATCTCTCTCATCTCTGCTCTATGCAAAAATCATAAACATGGGCAAAATTGTTAAGTATGCAGTTTAAAAAAGCCCTAATACAATAGGTAATGAATCTTTGACATTTATTGTACATGGTAATTCTATACCACTACAAATGGTGTGTTGCAATGTGACCAAACAAAATTAGAGCCATAAATCAGATTAGCCCTTTGCTTTTTTTCTCCCTACAAACCAACCAGTTCAATAAATCACTTGATGTGACCCACACATTATTCTTAGTGCAATTGTTATGTCTACATCAGCACAACAGTATACTGTAAAATGTGATTTGATGTATGCAAAGTGAATCAATGAGGGGAGAATGAAAAATGTGTTGTTACATGAGAAGCAGGACTCCGAGCTGTTGTACGTGTTGAGTGAAGTCCGGTACCGGTCATCAGATTATTACGAGGTGTAAGGCTAATTAATATATAGCCGAAAGTTGGTGCACTGCCCCTTTAAATGCGCAATGCATTTTATGCTTGCTAGGAAAAATATTTATTCGTTTTATATTCAAAGCCCAGACAGCAATATTTGTTGTTTTTTATCATGTGACGTGAAATCAGGGACATCATGCTAACATAAAAAAATTATTTATAGCATAATAACTGCCAGGCGTCTTTCCATGTTCCGTGAAACAACCTTGACTGTTCCATGCATGTGTTAACCTCAACTACGAAACAAAGTATTTCTATTATGACTTCTACCATCGCAGTACTGTCCATGAAAAATCTAATGTAAGAAGAATTACATTACTGCTGTATTGTGTGGCATGATATGACTTTATTTATGGTCACTTTTAGCAAACACTCTACGTATATTTTCACTCAAGAAATTCTGAGTGATTATATAACTAAAAAGTACTATTTAATATAATTTAATGAGTAAAATAATTAATAAAACCATCAGTGATGGTTAATCAAGATTTGTCAACCATCATAGAAATAGGAAGTGAGGAATAATCTCCCATTGAACACTATTTGAGAAAAGGGACTTTCCCAAGCCTTAAGGTAGCCATACACGGCCGGATGTGCACCTGAATTTTAGTCCAGTCGACCACTGTGCGCGATCCCGCTAATCGGCCATCCTAACCTGGTGAGAGGGACCAGGAATCTCCTGCATGTCGGATCGCACGGTGCAGGTATTATTATTATATGTTTTACTTATATAGCACCGACATATTACGCAGAACTGTTGGCGCTATATAAGTACAATATAATAATACACGAGGCGATTCTGCTTTAGAGCATATATAGTCATATCATTAACTGTCTCCCAGAGGAGCTCACAATCTAAGGTCCTTAACATAGTGACAGTGTTAGTTACATAGGAGAATCTTTATTTAGGGAAGCCAATTAACCTACTGCATGTCTTTGGAGTGTGGGAGGAAGCAGGAGTACCCAGAGGAAACCCACACAGACACAGAGAGAACATACAAACTCCTTTCAGATAGTGTCCAGGCCAGGATTTGAACCTAGGACTCTAGTGCTATATGGCCAGAGTGCTAACCATCTGAGTTACCATGCTGCCCAGTGTATGGCTACCTTTAGAGATATTTAATACATTAACCAATCCATTATTTATTCATTTTTTATTTCATGCAGCAGCTTAAACCTTGTGAAACAAGGAACACATGATACTCACCAATTACATTCATACAGTCTCATTAGTTTTAGAACCGTTGCAGAGAATCAGGAATAAGCATATCTGCAGTCCTGTGCATATGTGCATATGTGCACTCTGAACACCAGATTCATCCATTTATAATGCTAGAGTCAAGATTCTATTTCAAAATCAGTTACAAAAAACAATAATGGAACACATAGCAGAATGTGAAATGATGTGCAAGCCTTCTGTGGTATCGGTGAGCTTATCCATATACATTCATATGTGGATGAAAGTATGAATACCAATAGAATGCACTTTGTGCAGTTTGCTTCCTAGATAGTGCAGTGACATGCACCTGCAGAATCAAGGCAGTGTCCCCTTTTCCTGACCATGATTCCCCTGGACTTCAGGCAGATATAAGGAGGGTTCTGCCCCCAGGAAGTTGCTGTGTGAGGAGGGGTCTGAAGAAAATGGAGTAACTGGCCATGCTGTTCACTCTGACACCTGTTACCCACCACAGTCTAGTCCTGCGTAGAAGCAGCTGGGGAGCACAACAGCATGCAACCTGTTTATCCCAGTTACGAGGAGTTGATGCAATTCCAGCCACAGACCTCTTGACACGCAAATACTGGCCAGTGCTGGCCCTAGTTCTTCTGGCCTCATTTGGGCATTGTGGTGTGAGAGGTTTGGGTTACCTACAGTAAGCAGGGTTATCTCTGTACTCCTCTCTAAACACCTTTAAGCTACAAGTTCCTCACCTTTCTTATCATCAGTGATACCCCACAAGGTCTTATATGGAGGCCCCATTTTGTAACAATAACTTGTAACCGTTGATCTATTTTCACCAAGCTGCTTGACAATTGCCCTGTAGCCCTTTCAAGCCTTGTGGAGGTCCACAATTTTGTCTCTGGTTTTTTTGACTCTTTGGTCTTGCACATGGTAGTAGTTGGAGTCTAACTGAGTGTAGGGTGGGCAGGTGTCTTTAAAGAGCTTAGACAGGTGCTACTAATATAGATTAATGAGTGGAGTAGAGGTGGACTTTTTAAAGGCAGATTTCACAAGAGAGAAATACCACAGTGTCCCCGTAAGGATGTGGCCCACATCCCGAATAAATGCAACAGGAATTATTGGTTGATGGATGGAGAGACCGGTGGTCCCAGTCTATCCACCCATCAGTTTTTCTCCCCACCGAGGCAGGGACGAGGGGACTTTCCTAGGACACCTTACGTAAATACAACACCCCTAATCAGGGGATTCAAATAATAGGTTATAATCTACAAAGTAATAAGAACATACAGGTACATCAGTGTGGTATTAGAGAGTTTTCTAATGAAAGTCCATGTATCTTAAAAATAATTATTTAATAATAATCTTATTCTTCAAAAGTTCTTCGCAAAGACAATGAAGGTTGTCTGATGCTTTTCTGAACTAGAAAGTGCCCAAATGATCGAAGTCATCAAGAAGTGTGGATAGAAAGAAGTTCCAAGTCACCTCTACGCGCATTTCAAATCACACATTTTCCTCAGGAGGTGTGGGTATGGTCAAAGGTTTTCGGTCTAATTAGTCAATCAATCAGGGCAGATCCGGGACATGGCTGTCTGGGGGGAACGAGGGGCCACTGTATGATATTAAGTGTAATGAAGGGGTTAACAGGTAATTAAAGTTGAAGTTCACAAAGGTCACGGAAGTGATGTTTGGAGTAGTGTCCCCTGGTTCCAGCGTTCCCCGGAGCAGGACTAATTTCCTGTAGTAAAAGAAGGGATTAAATGACTCTCTTGATGGCTACATGCCTATTTATGTCTCAGGGGTTGCAGATATCACTTACCTCTTTTCTTGATCAGCTTCTGCCCGGCAATCTTTTATTTTTACTTGATGCCCATTGCTGGGGACCAGTCCTTAATATCCTCATTTATCATGACTGGCCATTGGTACATCCCTGAGATTTACCTTACTACTGTGAATGTATTGAGCAGCGTAATATTATTTTATATGAAAAGAACTCAGATATAACAATGTTCTGTTATGTATCCATGATGCTTCTGTTTCAGGTAACATACAGTCCCAAGTATATTCTCTGAAACCATTCTCTGGCTATTTGTATAACCTGTAATTTTATAAGATACTTTCAAAGTGTAATGACTAAGTGTCTTTAGGGGAAGCCTGATTCAGCCGTATCAATAAAAAGCAATATAAACAAATCCATAATCTATTAAGCTTATTGAGCCACAGGGGTGTACTGAGACAAAAATGTGAAATGAGTGGAAACCTTTAATATTGACAGGAGGGAATAATTGTTGTTATGTCAGTGATCATATAAGGATAGCCAATTCATTTGTCAGAAGATGGTAGGAACATGTATAAGTAATGATGCCATACGGCATAAGTGACTTTAGCTCCATAACTGGCTGAAATGAATAATTACCCAAAGTGAACTGCATTGTATAGAAGAGTAAATAAAATGATCAAAGGGAATGTACTGTATTAATGCAATTTAACCATTATAAGAACTCTAACTGGTTTTATCAAGGGAAAGTGACTTACATTTTGTCAGTGTCAAATGAATCACAACATTTCTTTGACATGCAATTTTAAATGTAAATAAAAATCAATTGCATACAGAAAAGTCAACCAATGACTTATGAATTCCGTGCAGTGCTGGCAGGATTTACAAAACACCAATGCAAAACATTTGCTTTTCTTATTGATTGACAAGGAATTTTAAAAATCAAAACTGATTTAATCAACTTAACATAGTTAGAGCAAAATGAATATGTATGGACACGCAAGGCAATAATTCATATGGCTGCACAACCTGCGAGCCTTGTTTTTTTCCATAACAGATTAGAAGAGTAAAAGGCATATTTAGTGTAGAACTAAAAGCTGGATGTCTAAATATTAGATCTTATATAGAACACCAGCATTGAATAAGATGCTTAACTTTCTTTCATATATATATTTAAGAGTTCCAACCTGCTCTTCCTCCACCTGAATGTAAAGGGTGTGCTTGTGCTGGGCAGGTTATGCAGCCTTTCTCCTGCGATTTAGTAGCCCAGAATGTAACTTTTGCCTCATATTACCCCCCTGACAGACAGTTATGCTGCTACATTCAACAGTCTACAGCCCAGGTGCCCAACCTGCGGCCCTTTAGGCATTCTTTGGCGTCCTCCCCTAAAACCTTACTATTATTGCATAGGCCATAGGAACTCCATAGGATCCCCTGTTGACAGGTCCTTATCTGGGAACTTCTCAACCTCCTGGGTGTTTGGCCCGAGTTAAATGCATCATGAAACTCAGCCCGAGGTAACTAGTAGGAGATGCACCTGTCCGCCGAATTCTGTATGTATGCTGATGCTTCCAGGTCTTCCAGGTCCCCCAATTGCGTCACCAGTGACACGAAGGGGGCGGGGGTAGGCGGCGCCATAGACCTCCATGTAAATGGAGGGGCGTCACCTTTTTTCAGCATAACTCCAGTGTCTCCAGTGACGCCGGAGTTATGCACAGGACCTCCGGGCATGCAGGAAATCACGGCGGAGCATGTTATGCTCTGCCACGATTATAAAAAAAAGCATCACGTGCGCAACGCCCAGAAGGTTAAAGTAGAAAGAGGAGCAGGCGATGTGATAGGCGAACACAAAAGCCAATCAGCGACCCAGATGGCCCCTGAGCAAGCCACTTGCCTCTCCTTTTTTCCTCAAGTGTTGGTGGGGCATCAGCAGACTGGAGTGCCTATGCGCCCTCTATTTCACCAATAAACGGGGGATGATTGTATAATATGTATTGTGGCGCATTACCTGGGAATAGGAGCATATAACCTTTATAAGCAGTATAGGTTGAAAATGTTATATACGGCCCTTTAGTGATGCTCCATATCAACTTAGTTGGCCATCACTGGTCTATGGCTTTCAAACATGAACCCCATAGATGTGCAAAGGAGAGATAAAAGTACAACTCTGGACACCACCACAAGACACAAAGAGTTTGTATATGACAAGACAACAAAAGCATGATCAATAATACAATAATATTATAATGACAGCTCCACAACCCAAAACAATGTATGTGCCTGCTGTTCCCTCAAGCGTGGCAGTTGCCATTTCCTGTCTTGTGTAACACAGCTGCAGGAATGTGAATGGTCACTAGATGGCACTAGATAGTGTTTTTCAATGCTGAAAATATATCTATGTAGACTCTGTAAGGGCTCATTCACACTAGCTGTACTGTGCTTCTGTTTGCGTTTTCCCCTGATATTACCAGCAAAAAAACCCATGAGCTTCTGGCATACAAGTGTTGCAGAGCGAAAATGCAAGTGCAGGCTAATGTGAAAGGTAACTTGCGTTTCCCCTAGCCGTGCTGCAGTTGCAGTGCAGCTAGTGTGAACAAGCCCTAAGGGAGCATAATAAAGTAATTGATATGTCCCACCCAAAAATCTCTGCACCAGGAGGAGCAGGAGCTGTTACCATTGCTGCATCAGATTAATGCAGAACAATGTTTTTTTTATTCACAGATCAGTTGTATAATGAAGATTGTGACTGCTAGGGACATGGAGTAAAATAGAAGCCAATAGGTTCTCTTTAGAGAATAGTGACTGTGCTGAATTACAATGCCTTTTACAGAACCAACCAAAACTCCATTTGTTTATCGGCAAAAGCAAAGTAGTGGAAGGAGTAGAAGGAGGTATATCACATGACTTCAATAAATGATGTGATAGGGTCCTCTTCCCATCCTACAGTGTTCTCTGGGAACATACAACACATGCAAACTTGAACTATATAATAATCAAGCAGTAAAATATTTTTCTTTCTTCAAAATTCAAAAGTGATGGTAATTGAGCATAAAAAAAAACTGTGATTGACTGACGATTGAACAAAGATGTGGTGGGATTTTCCGGTGTTTTGGACAATTTATAAAGCCGGCCACAGATGCTTAGAAAAGCAGCCGATCTTCTGGCAGATCAACTGGCCAGACCTGCCAAGAATTGCTCGGGCACCCTTTGTGTGATGGCACTGCTCCATATCCAAAGTAATGTAAACAATCTAAACAATATGGACATTTAAGTAATGGCTTAGATTGATTTCGCGGCCGATTTCTGGCCGAATTACAACTTCATGCTTTAGATTAGTGGCCGATTTCGCGGCAGACCGACCGACATGAGTGTGCACGGCGGTCGATCAGCTGCTAATCTAAACATGTATGGCCACCTTAAGCAATCGTATTATGGAGCATGCACACACACCTTTATCTTCATAACTGGAAAGAAATGGAATCAGTTTTGCACTGATCACACTGTGTGGTAGTTCCATCCGCTTACATTGAAATGGGTAACTTCAGAGAAGGTTGTACAGTGACTTTTACATTACTGTAAGTGAAATCTTCACATGGCAATCCTGTATCACCGCAACGCATATTTATGCAAAATGATTTGTAAAAAAATATGTCTATGAATCTTATAGCGGAAAACAAATAGTGATTTTAGGATGTAGCAGATCACATCACAACATGTACAAGGTAAATATTCTATTGTAATTCTCATCTGTTATTCATGTATTTATATAGCACGAACAGATCCAATGTCATATCACTGATTCAAATCTCAGACCTTAGTGCTGCACATTATGTACTTAGGGTGTACTTAGATCCCATTCAGGATTGTGTCATTCTGACTGTCTGAAATTCTGGGAACTGTGACCACCTAGAGCAGTGGTTCTCAACCTTTTTGGATCCCCAACCCCAAAAGTGACACTAAAGGTAGGCACACATGGGAAGATTTGTAAAAAGATTCAAGAACAATCAATCAACGTCCGCGGTCACGGTGATTGATTGTACTCCTTCGAGCAGGATCAATAGAGCCCACTTGAAGAACCTCGATTGAACGGGTTTCCAGCATGTTGGAAAACCCCGTTCAATCACCAATACTTTACATGGAGAAGAATCTTCATGCAAAGTAAAGGAAAAGCTTTGTCTCTGCCTTCTTCACACTGCTGTCAGCTCTGACTCCACCCAGGCTCAGTGTGAAGGGGGCGGAGTCAGCACTCTTCACTGAAGCTGCTGTGAGAGAAACAGGCTGAATGGATTTCTTCCCAGCTTATATCCCGTGTGAATGTGTTCTGATTCACACGGGCTAGAGGCTGGGGAGAAAGGGTCCTGGAGGTCCCCATCGAATGGGAATCGATGTGCCCATGTGGTGCACATTTCCATTCAATTGATCCCCAATCAATCACAGTGTGGTGATGTCACCACGCTGTGATTGATCGGGGGTTGATTGCACAGGACACTGACACCACCTCCTGCATGATCAGGTAAGTGTAATGTCCCCTCCCTTATATTTTTCAACCAACTTGTGCAAATTATGTGCAGGGTGGGAAGTTAGAAAGAAGAGTAACTCCCCATACCTCCCTCCCTAAGGGGGTCCTGACCCACAGGTTAAGAAGCACTGGCCTAGAGGAAGCAACATGTTGCATGTAATGGGTGGTTGCTCATTGACATAACATTGGGTGGTTGTCAGCAATATACAATGTGTGCAGTCTGTGCACACAGTGATGTGGCTGCCAAACCCGACCATGTGAATAAAGACATTACCACAATTTGCCATCACTCGCTCTAGGTTAGACATGCACTTTACAATAACTATTTTCTCTGGCAGCAAGAAAGGGAGCATTGGCAAGGCTGATCTTATCGTCCACACTTTACTATCTTCATGAGCCAGTATCTGCAAGGTGGACAGATCAAGGGTTATGATTTATATCAATTATTTACATAGCAACATATTACACAGCACAAAGTACATATTCATCACTAGCTGTCCCTCCAGAGGCGCTCACAATCTAATATATACACTGCTAACATAGTCTAAGGACATTTTTAGTAATATAAAAATAAAATAATATTAAATACAAAAATTACACAAATACACACTCCATAGCAGTAATACGTGAAATTTTTTAGTTGCTATATACAATGCATGGCATGGGTTTATTTAGGAGATATCTACTATATGAAGAGTATAAATTCCTCCAAACACTTTAGGAAACATTATCATGAGAATGAAACATAAAATCTCTTTCACATAGAAACACAATCCATGCTGGATCGCTGACGTGTCCAGTCAATTCTTTATTTACTTTATAATGGATGGATAATGCAGAATTGTGTTTTGTCTTTATTACATACATTTCATCAAGTTTTTTGGGGTATTTTCAACAATTAGTTGACTAGTGATTCCTCTTGCTAGCTAAGCAGTTCTGGACAAACAGGGGATGGCAGAGTTCTACAATTAGATCAAAAGATCAATGGTAATGTACCATTTTCTCCTCACCCTGCTGCTGTAATAAAGTGGCTACAGGTCTCCAGGGGACAACTCCAAATCCTACTACTGATATTTCTAAATTAGCTGACTCTGTGACCTTGCTGGTAATTGCATTAGTTTATCAATGTTCAACACAATTTATTACTCTCCAATATGTACTAAAGTGTTTATCTCTCCGCTCTAACAATATTAAAACATTGAAAGGCAACTCTATCCGTTCTGTTTTAAGGAGCCAGGAATCATGGATAGTCTAAGGGAAAATTGTTATAGGGAATTATAGGTTGCAGCATTGTGTTAGCTATGCTAGTGAGGTTCCATAATGTAAATACTTATTATTTAAACGTTCTGTTGTACTCAGTTGAGTGACAGTTAAATGTTAATAGATAGTGATGAGCGGCATAGGCAATATTAGAATTTGTGATGTTTCGGGATTAATTCTACTAATATTGGATATCCATAATTCGAGAGGTATTTATTCGCATTGCGTATATAAATTTGCAATGCATGGTCATAAGCTACTCAATGCACAATATCTCGAATATATTCCAAATTGTGAAAATCTGTCGCCATATTCGCAAATTCTCCAATAGCTGATATTCGTCGAATATATTCACAATTTGAATATTCGAGCTCAACACTTATAATAGAGTCAATTCATAAAGCTAGAAAAGATATTTCAAATGCATTCATTATTTTATCTCAAGGTAAATTGTATGTTTATGTGACATGAATGTTTTACCAATAAAGATTTTTTTGCTCATGAACTGGTCTTTGGTATTATTAATCGCTATTCAGAAGGAAAGCGGTGAGACCCTTATACTTTTGTCAATGTGATATGGACTAGGCTACGTGTTCCTTTTCCATTTGGCATATTCAAGTGTGGACACCCATCTATACACCCCCTGTGCTCAGCTAAGACTTCTGGAAGTTTAACCACCCTAGCGTGCGGGACGGCAGCACCTCGTCCAGCGCTGCAGCTGCTAC
>CM070033.1:59264458-59282711 GCA_036250615.1 Ptychadena robeensis | reverse complement strand
TTGGACAAACTTACAAAATCAGTGAGGGGTCAAATAATTATTTCCTCCACTGTATGTCGGGACCCGACGTAGCACATTGACACATCCACCGGTGCAGAGGCTCAACGTATTCAAGCAGGTAAGTCTATCTAAAATGGAAACAAGCCCTAAGGGTCCTTTCACACTACACATGATGTAATTGCAACTAGTGATGGCCGAACATCGGCCAGGACTGTCCGCGAATGGGCGGGTCGGACTTCTAAAGACGTCCGCCGTCCGCCTGTTCGCGGACAGATTCAAATTCCCCGCCTCTAGGCGGGGAATTTGAATCGGAAAGACCGGATGTGACGCCTGGAAGGCATACTGGAACGCATAGTTCCTGGTTCCGGGAGCCGGATGTGACGTCACTGACGTCACTTTCTGCTCCGACCCGGTTTTTTCACTAGGAGACCGGCTTTATGCCCGGTCTTCTAGTGAAAAGATTCTTCCTCCGGCACGATCACACAGGTTGTTATCCTGCCGGGGGAAGAATAGAGATCATCTTCTCGCTGGCGAACGGAGCGGGTCGAACACCCGCACTGCTCGCCGGCGAGAAGATGGGCGAACATCCATGTTCGCCGCCGAACTGTCCGCCTTGCGGACAGTTCGGCCATCACTAATTGCAACACAGTAGTTTACCAGCAATGAAGCTGCACGCGGTAATGCGTACATGTCCCTTGCCAGTAACTGAGTTACTACTAGTGTTTGGCAGATGCTTACAAAAAATACTTGCTGCAGAGCATTTGCATTAATGCGCTATGATGGCTTATTAACGCAAAACCGCCATTCACCACAGTGTAAATGGCAAACGCTATGCAGTGAAAGGGCCCTAAATCATTCTTACAGGTGCCATTTTTTAAGGCCAAGTATCTTTTAAGGAAGGGAAAGAATAAATGTCCCTGTAATATAATAACCCCTAAACAAGGCCATTGCTAAGATTATGAAAGAATTTAATGACTCATGGGCACAGAGAGAAAAGCAATTATGGGGCAAGTGTTGCGGGTGAATGGTAGATGCGGCCAAATTGCTACCTACTAAGGGTTGCTGTCCTGGCCAAGTTGTATTTATATTTTGTGCTTTCCAGCTCAGCTTTTATCCAAACAAGGGAGGTAGAACAGCAACTTGTAACTTCTATACTTGATTATTAAGTGTGAGTTGTGAGTTCTAGCCCCCTAAATTTATTAGGCTCTTAAAATGTTCTAGCCCCCATAGCAGCATGGGGACTATAACATCATCTGGTAGTGCAAGAAAGTTATATGATATATTTTTTCCTAAAAACAAATAAAGTTGCATATTTCATTTTTGTATAGGCTTAATAGGCCTTATCAGGCCACTTTGGGGGAGGGGTTGCTCCTATCGTCTTAAGCTCTTTTCTTATTAATTTAAGCAATAAATGCTTAGTTGTGCTTTGTTATTACTATTAAACTAGCACAATTGCTGGTTCAATTTCAATTTAATTTAATTTCTTTGCTTAACTTTATTGCAAAACTGCCATCTCCCACTGTCCTATAATTGTTAAAGGGTACTTTTATATTGTGGACTCATAACTGTATCCCTTATATAAAAGTACTTGCTTCCTTCAGTTGGAAGAAATTCTGGTACATCTACATAAAAACCATCTATCTATAAAATACTACTATTTTTTGCTTTTGTTCAAATACTTCCATCATATCACATGACATGTAGAGTGCTTGTAAAGATATATGAAAAGCACTTTGGCAAGTAGAACACAAGATTCAAATCATGAATTGTGTATTTTGGTTACTGTGGGCTCCGAAGGTTATTCCTTTACCGTATAGGTAACATTTTGACTTTGCTTGTTTTGGTCTGCTAGACATTTTAGATTAAATTATTGTTTAGTCTCTGGGACAAAAAGGAACAAAATATAATTTTTACAATGGTAAAATCATAGCTCCATAGAGTTGTATACAGACATGTTTGCCATTGCGAATATAGTAGCAGGGTTTTGCATAAAGAGGAAGAGAATTGTCTCAATAGTAGCGGGTTTGCCTTCTAGGGACACAAAGTACATCACAGGCATTTTGAGTAAGAGTTGCTCTTTGACTGTGGTCTGTGACTCAAGAATAACCAGCATTTATTCATGGGTAATAGAATAAGAGGAATTTAAAGTGTGGATATTTGAGGTGGAGTGGCTAAAGAAGTATTATTAGTAATCATTTTTAATTATAACAGCTTGTATCCACTGAGGGGATATTCCCTGGTTCAGGGCCCACAACAAGTCCTATTCATCTGTGGGCCATAGCGGCGAAGCACAATGTCCATTGAACATACATATAATTACATTTTGATTGTTTGAAACCACCACATAATGTGATAGATTCAAAACAGATCAATTCCTTTCCTAAAGCCCCCCATAGACAGGCAGACTCCTCCATGCAACTTCTGTACAACCAACTTTTCTTCTACCAAAACCATGTAATAGGAGGACCTTTCTACACCTTCCAATCACTATGTATTCTATCAGGGAGGTCACTATACTACATAGTTGTTGGTAAGTCTCATGAAAGTTGTATGGAGGAGTCTGCCTGTCTATGGGGGGCTTTAGACCTGTGTGCATGCTCCATAGTACCAGTGTATGCAGATTAATCGAAATATCTAGAAAATCCGTCAGATACTTAAATGAAATTTACCAATATGCCCGATCACTGCTTGTTTTTTTGTTTGAATGGCATGCAAATATATTTTTTTTACATTTTTTTGCAAGATGTATTTTTTTTTAGCAAACTATGCTTCACAATATTCACAAACATAAGTGAATTATCACTTGTAGACTGATAATTGACTTTGCACAGTGAGCCACCTAAACTCTTCTAGTAAATCAACCCCAATGAGTTAGAATGAGGTTTCCTGCATGTGTGAGTGGATTACAAATTTTCTCTCATTAAAACTAAACTGTTCATGTAATGAAAGCTGGCACAGTCTTCCACCTCCACTCACCAGAAAGGAGAAACTAACTGGAATGCTTGTGTCAGAATCAACATGTTCAATTCTACAACCAAGACTTTCATAGTATATAAGTGACCAGGAAAAAATAGAAATAGAGATTTTCTTTATATTAAAAAGTCTTTTATGTAGAAAGATGACATATTTCGATGAGATTGTAAGAAAGCAGCCTGTGAAATCCAAGAAAGCATTTCTTTCCATTTAGAAGTCAAGCTTGAGGGGGAACATAATTGGAACGAAGAGGCCTATTCATCAAAGCAGCAAAGATATGCAAGAATACACCTAGTCACTAATACATACATGATTCTTTATAGGAAAATATGAGTCAAAGTATGTGCAAGCTGTGACCTCTAAATAGTTAGGTTTTGTTTGCTGACCAGTATAGGTTCATATTTTCTTTTAGATGTTTTCATTGAACAGATTGAGGTCAGACTGAGGCATCGCTCTTTATTAAAACATTCTACTCATTTGCAGACGGGAAGTGAATAAATTGTGCGGGTTGGGCAACTGGAAGCATTGAATTGCTTAAGCATTATTTGGTTAAAGGGTAAATACACCTTGTACATAGTAATGAAAATTATATAGGTATGAATGAAGACACTTCGGGCAATCTCACGAATATTAATAAAATTCAATATATTTTCTAAAAGGTATCATTTATATTTGTGGAAATGAAAGTCATTCTAATAAAAATCCCTCTGTCCTTCATTCTGTTCATATAATTTTGCTATAAATCATCCTGTACGATTTTTTTTTCTAAATATTCATTCCAAAGAGATCATATTTAAATAAGCCCTTTTAGCAACACATTTCAGAATTAAAATCTCACCTAAAGCAATACTTCTTCCAATAAGCTTGCTTCTATAGAATATTCTTGTGACTAAAACAATATTTTGATGAAATATATTATGCTAAATGGTTCAACCGAGGTGAAATTTTAACTATATTAACAAGTCTCTCTCTGCAGTTTGAATTTTAACCAGCCGCCTTTCCACATCCACTGCAGTTTGTGTTATTTTCTGTTTAACTTGCAGTGAAATTGAAAATACAATTGCATATTGTTTTTAACAAGATCATATGTCAGGAATCCTCCTGTAATAAATATTTGAAGAAATAACATAAATAAATAACATACATTTTAACACTTTATAGTCTTTCTAAAACCTGCAAAATTAACATGATGGATTAAAAAAAAGAGCAACTTCATGTTGTTAATTAAAGAAATGGGTTACAATGACCTTCGTCATTAAGAAAAATTAAGTCATATATTCTGAACTCTACTTTCATATATAGTTGGATATTTTTCTGTGTTTACTGGTTCTTTGGAAGACCACAATAAACTTAGAGACAGTAAAAATAAATAAAATGTTAATTCAAACTTTCTGGTACAAAAATGTTTTTAGGGTTATCACAAAAAAATTAATTATGGAAAAAATAAAATAAAAAGGGAGGAAGTTAAAAATTCTAAATAATAAAAATAGAGACTATTCATATTAATGTATTTAAGTGAAATGTGAATGTCCACTTAGTAAAGAGATTGAACCATCCATTCACATAAATTCATTGCTAATATTTCAATCTATTCTGGTCAGTTGAAAGCCATTCATTTTGTACTTTTTTCCACAAACACAGAAAAGGAGCTTGGCCTCATTGCTTGAACCTTTATGGATTGACTGCTGGGAACTTCAATGAAAACGTTACCGTTTAATTAGAACATAGCCTTTGATTGTCCTGGCTTGGTGGATATGCCAAACTTAAGTTGGCATAAGTCATTCAAAAGGACACCAGATAAGATACATTGCATGTTTCCCTTTATATCAACCCTTATTTGAAATGGAGCTCATGGGTGTATAAGATGATCTTTATTTTATGTCTTCCCAGCTCTGAAAAACATTTTCAGTAATATCCACCTGTTAGTGAATTAATTACCACGTACAAGACAATCCTGTCTTATTTCTAACAGCTATAACATTCAGGCCTGATAAATCTAGATAATTCTGCCAAATATTACATACCTGACCCTTCTCCTCTGAGCTTTTGGTTTAATATGATGCAAAATGGTGTAGGTCGTTGAGCCAGATGGGAGCATTACGCACTTTACTTTTTCTTTCCACATTACTCTTCTTCCCCTTCCTTCCACATTTTTCTTTCATACCTAAATTCGAAACCTGGAAAAGGTTACAGACCCAGAATTGAACAGAACAGCATTGATTAAAAACTAGATATAAACTTTAAATATGATATTTAAAAAACAACTAACACTAAAACAACAAAAAATGTAATCTTATTTATTTGTGCGGCAAAAGAGCTCCTTGGCTTTAAGCAGCACAAATGACAATGTTTATGTATTTTTGCTATATTATACACTTCTATACACTTTGTTATATTATACACTATACACCCGTCTGCAAAAAGTACAACAGCTTGAAGTATACTATTAATTTGATCACCATGTACTGTATATTCGTGTATAAGGTCTAGAAATTTCATGGGTGGACTTTGTCAATGAATTGCAAAACCCCTAAACATGACATTATCCCTAAAATTGCTTTAGATGTAGGGAATTGTTGTAGGAACATATTGCTCTAGCACATGTTTTTGCATAAATTAGATTTAAAGTCAAGTTGACATTTTTTTAAGTCGACTAAACTTTCAATGTAATCTAGAGCAATACATTTTTACATTTTCTTACATTATTATTATATTTCTAGTAATTTGATGATGGTAGTGATGGTAAGAGGAAGAAGTTAGTCCAAATTTCACAACCATAATAATTATATTGTGCTGCTGCTTAATATTTTCATCTGAATATTATTACCATATTATAATTTTATATATATATATATATATATATATATATATACAACGTGCCACATATATTTTGAAAGGGCCCAAGCAGTAAATAGCAGATTTTAATAAGAATGTAAATAGATAATAATTATTTTTGATTTTTTTGATGACATAAGGTATACAAATCACCTAATATTCACAATAGTAGTAAGTAGTAATTAGTAAATTTGAGAATTCATGATCTCCAGTCAATATTACCATTATTGCACAAATCGCCATTTGTACACGCACATATTGTGAACGCAATGCACGGTAGATCCGGGTACTGATGTCAAAAATCTCAAATAACGAAGATATAGCACTATATTCCAGATTTTTACAAATTCTCGAAGCGAGATATTCAAAATAAAAATCTTTTTATTTGGTAATGGCAGATAGTGTTGATCACAAATATTCTAATTGCAATCAACACTACTACTGCAAATACCAAATAAAAAGATAATGTGAACAGACCTTAATTTGTCACCTACCTACAAGTTTTTCTCTTAAGAACTTCAAATCATTTCAAATGTCTGTAACAGCCACATTATCAAATAGGAACAAAAAGTCTGTTAATAGAAAAAAGCCATGTAAATAGAATAGCAGAAATTACAGTGTATGTAAACCGTACAAATAAGCTTCTTTTAATGAATGCACTGATAATGTTAATATTCAAAAATCTATAAAACTCAAAAAAACACAAAAATAAAAGTTTTTTTTTTCTTAGCTAACCCATATGTTTCTCTATGCAGTGTTCCAATTATTAATACTTTGCCTACTTACCATCTAGTATGTTGACATTATGGCTGCTACAAGCCCCCTCCCTTAACCTCCCTAGCGCACTGCTGAGGTCCAGATTTCTGTACCAAAAGTGCACCATAGACTTCAATGGTAAATTTTTCTTTATGTTGTAGGCCTGTTACTTCCCACAAAATGTCTGTACAAGGGTCTAATAGACATTCTGAATATAATAATGTTTGAAACAAACAATTACGTAAAAAAAAAAAAATTGATAAAAGAAAACACAAAAATCAGGGCACAAAGCTATGCTGCTATGTACTAAATCTCACCCAAATAAAGTCTCTGGTGCCCCAGATGTGCCCATTTGCAGTTAACCCTCTCTAACCTGGTGTGATGGATGTGGTAAAATCACACCAGGGAAGAGAGGGTTACTGCAAATGGGCACATCTGGGGCACCAGAGACTTTTTATTCTGGCGATATTTAGTACATAGAAGCATATTGAGATCAGTTTTCTACATAGAAAACTGATTTCATGCAATGTACTTTCAAATTTCCCGCCGCCATGCAGTATTCAGCTTAACACAAGCCTGGCGAAGACTGTATTAATATTATCTTGTATTTATATAGCTCCGACATATTACGCATCGCTTCACAGAGCATATATAGCATATGATTGTAATGGCAATATGGTGACAAATCTGATATAACATATAAGGGTTTGTTCATACCAGCCATGCTCGCCCTGTGTTGTTTTGCCAACTAAGGACTTGGCAGCAATAATGCTACCACGGCCTCTAACCACTGTGCTTGCATCTCCCATACAAGTGTATTGACAGACGCTTGTGATGCGCCTGCAAAATGCTGTACCTCTCATTAACCTTAGCTTCACTGTGCTGTGTTGTGGTACTGTACCATGTACTAGCTGCAGCACGGCTACTGTGAAAGAGCTCTAAAACATATGAATAGAATAATAAGCAGTATACTTTTTAGTCTAAACTCTGCAGGATGATTAAGACTTTTTTGTCAAAATTATCTTTTTTTGTAAAATGTTAACCTTTTTTAAAACTATTACTTAACATATAAATGTTCATTTATTTAATAACTAGAAAGATATTAAATATATAAATAATATAATCCCCCACCCTATGTAATGAGTATAGTGATCTACCTGAACTCATTTCTAAAGGGTTTAAAAAATACATTATTAAGTAATTAATTGTATATTTAAACAAAAAAGTAAATTAATGAATTAAATAATATAAAAAAGAACACTTACAAACTGATGCACGCAGGTTGAAATACAGGTCTAGGGCTAGGGTTGAGCAGAAGCTCCTAAAACTGCTTATGCTCAAGTAACCTATCAGGAATACGCAGATTTGTGGGAAAAAAGTACATCAGCGCCGAACACTTCGAGACATCTGACCAGAAAAAGTTACAGCTGGGAAACTGCTTACAACTCTGCAGGTAGGTCTGTTGAAGGGCAAAATTTAATTTGAAAAAAATTCACAAGTAGTCTGTTTTAGACTTTCATTTAAGCCTTTAGGAACGAGTAAGAAGTCTGGGAGACCTCTATACTCATTCCATTTAATGTTATATGTATTAATTTGTGTAATTAGACATATAAACAAGAAAATTCTACTTTAATCACAGTTGTGCCATGGTCGTAGTCATTTCCCTGTAGAAATTTTTTTCGCTTCTAATATAAAGCGGGCCATAGACACCTTGATCCATGGCCGGCTTGTAGCAGACTCATTATAATGAACTGACGTGCTCCACTAACACAGAGGATTCTTAGCCAATAACCTTCGAGGGGGAGGAGAGCTCCCCTCCAAGTCAACTGCCTACAACAGGATCAGCCACAAAAAGAACCAGCAGGATGGATCACTGTGTGATCCCACCTTTCGGCTTTTTGGGTCGAAACTTTAAGGTGGGCATCCCTGTAGTTGCGGGTGACCGACCATAATGCATTCGGCAGGAGGGTGCGTGCCGGTCGATCGCTTGCAACTATGGCCGGGGATCAGCATATCTATGGCCCTCTTAAGGGTTGACTTCTCTGCACAAATACTTCTAGGCTGACCACAAATATAATGGACCACTACTATTAGCACTTACTCCTATTTGTATTTCAAAACTACAATTGACTAAACAGTAAAATCATATACCATACATTATGTTAACAATTGCGAAAATCTATGTAATGTGGGAAACTTGTTCTGTGTCTCTAAACATTTCAATTATTTAAAATAAAATAGTTGTGTTTAGGCTTAAATGAAAACTATATTATGGTATTAATGTGGAAAACCAACAAAAACCTCTTCCATTAGCAGTTCAGTATGTCGCAGCACTCTTTCAATTCATGACAAATTCTCTTCTTTAAAGCTTCTACAACTTTCAGGGCTGGGGGAGAGGGCAGTTTCAGTCTAATGTGGTTCAATAAAAAGATCTGCCTCCAATAATTTCCCATTTTAGAGGATACATGGTACCATAATGCAGGCTTTATTCCTCAAAGAACAATACAAAGATCTGCTGAAAATGTGCAATGCCTGGTATTATAATAGCAAATGGCTTTTTAACTCCCCTCTTATAATAAAATGTTATTGTTGTCCTCTTTAAAAGAAAATAACAGTCAATCACAGCAATAAAGCTGGAAACTGCTACTGCATCTATTAGACATATATTTTGTCCTTTCACATAACACCATGTCTAGGACTAAAATGTCTCAGTGTTTGCCTTGCTAAATTAAATTCTCCCTGCTCCACAATGACCAAAGCAAATAATATATGACCTGCAAACGAGTTATTTGCATTCTCCGAAGAGCTGCGTGTTTTTGTTCCTTGAGGTCATATTTCTTTGAACCTCTCTTCTTTGTAACAACCTTCTGTTGCTCATTAGCATGCTGATCACCATTAACGCAGCTATAATGTAGCAATTTTCCTGCTGTATACTGAGTGGGAATGTTCATCTGAATTTTGTCGAGGGACAAAATTAAGTACATAAATCTACAACATAAACCTGGATATCATCCAACTTTGGATGAGCCGTTCCTTGTTGACGACGTCATAATCTTCTCTTCTGCTAACAGCTGGCTAAGCATCTTTGGTCTTTTGAAAAAGAAAATGACAGAAGCTAAATTTGTGAGCCTCCTTCCAGTTTAAACTGTTCAATGCTGCCCCATTCTTCACTTATCTACGTACTCAAGTATCATAGAAGTAAATTACATTTATATGTTTTAAAATTGTGCAGTGGCAAATAAGAGAAGGCATTTATTGGCCAACTTGATAAAGAAACTGGTCATTTACAGAGAGTTGTAAGGATGTAATTACACTGAAATGAATGCCACATTGTAATTAGTTTCATGGTTATGTGCAATAACTAGGATCTATATTTAAATGGCATGAAATGAATAACGATTAATATTTTATTGGAAGCTCTACTATGGTCATTGTCAGGTAATCTTGTTAATCTCATTTTACTGGCAAAAGTTGCATAAACATGTAGCTTTGTTGTAGTCTGATGGATTCCGACTGTTGTGCACTTTTCTATGAATATTGATCTTAGGTTGGTATCAACATTTTTTCATGTTATTACTTAAATATTAAGTAATAACATGTCTGCCTGGTAGCTGCTATCCATTACAATAGTAGTCTTCTCAATGAGAGATTTCTGTAGTACATTCAAACCAAACCCTTTTTGAATAGAATAGGGAAGGGTTTAAACCCCCCTTTAAAAACTGTACTGCTATCTAAGTCTACTCTTGATGACAATGTTTTGTCTCATAGGAAGTAAAGTTAACTCACCAACAGCCATGATTACATAATTAAACCCCTTTTACTTTGTACAGTAGGAGATAGCAAGGCAATAGGACAATAAGTAAGGGTAAATCTAAAGAAAAATAGTATTAAAATATAAAAACAGGATTTCTCATCCTTCCCTACTCAAAAATTGTATAAAACATTGTTGCCTTGACCTACATTTTAAAGTACACCTGTCATGAGAAAAATATAAGAGATGTAATTGGTGGTCTCCTTCATAAAAGAAGGTAAAGTAACCTCTTTATAGATGCAGATCAGAAGTGTCAGTCCTTGAATTCCTCTTATGAAAAGTTCTCTTTATGTGTCTTTGATGTTACAGATCAGTAAGACATACCTGTCAACTTTTCTACGCATGAATAGGGGAAATATAAAGTAAGTGATGTCCTTGTATTTGGAATGGGGCTCTTTCATGTTCCAAATGCAGGAAGTGATGTCACTGACATAATTTCCTGTATCAGATTCCCCTTCCTGATAATGCCCTCCTAAGTTCTCACCCCGCTTGTGCTGATAATGTGGAAATTTAGGAGGCAGAGTAACGCCCCCTCCCTCCAAAATCACCCCGATTTAAGAAATCAGTGAAAATCCGGTTTTCTTTTTAATTGGGATTTGGCAGGGTAACACATAAAAAACCATGACTTTCCTGGGTAAAACGGGATAGTTGACAGGTATGCAGTAAGATATTTTCTTGTTTTATCTACTGGGTAAGACACATTGTTCAGTTGCATGAGACAGAACAGTTTAGCAGTCATTAACTAAAGGGGAACCTATCATTGCAACATACATCATATTTTACACCTTTTTAATGAATTACCTATTTAGATAATTATAATTATCTATCAAACAGTGATGGATGAGATTTTAGGAACATTTATTAACTCAGCATTTACAAATCAATTGCATGAGCTGTTTATCCATGTCTGCAATGTGTCCTACAAACAAAACAATGATCAGTTTATGCAACATAAAGATGCCATCATATCTTCATAGAAGAATAGCCATTGAAGTTTGTTGAAATAATATCATTTAGCTGTAAAATTGAGTGTACAAACACTGTACTTTAATCTGTTTGGAGGGGATGCAGAAGTTACATAAGACTGATATTGGAAAAACATGTTTCCTGGGCAGTGATATGTTCTCCTTTCAAATGATACATTTTTGAACATAGATGTCTTTCTGTGACTTGGAAAAAAAGGTAATAAATAGCACAAAAATTTCAGCAGCAATCACACAGTAGAAGTGATGTCAGAAACACACTGTATCCAGTACAATCCCTTTGGCACCCTCTCTCCCCTGGTGTGATGGATCTGGTGACATCACACCAGAGGAGAGAGGGTTAACTTCAAAGGGGCACATCTAGGGAATCACACTGAAAACAGATTTCTCCATAGAAAACTCTTTTTGTGTGATTTACTTTTGAATTTCACAGCGCTGCCCCGATGTGACATTCGGCTTCTATGCCAAAGCCAGTTCAGAAGATTGGAGCCATGGGACAGCACAGAATGTTGAGTTTGCGCTGCCAGGGCTCCGATCTCCGCCAAACGAGATGGGGCCGTTAGGAACTGCAGGGGAGTTAACTATGTTGCACTAGGTTGTTTGCCTCGTGTTCTTGTCCCTATTTGTATTTCTTTGATTTAACTTGTGTCTAATTAAACTCTGTATTGGACTCAAGAAAAAGCATGATGGCATAAAGCTTGGATGACTAGGGAATGATAGAGCAGCAAGTCAATTCTGACATCATTTTGTTGGGTCTGAAAAACCTTTGACAAACATTTAGGATTCCTCTTGAACTTGTGGTAGACCTACATGTTTTAAAAAAGCATAATTTAATTACACAACATAGTAACAAATTGATGAGTTTACGAATTCTTACCTTAGGGAGAAAATGACTCCCAGACCCAAAGCCCAGACTTATCCAAACTCAGGTTTTAAATTGTCCCTGAAAAAAATGTGAAAAGTGAACACTTGTGACCTCCAGTTCATCTCAATTAATGTGTTAGTATTAGTGTTGTAGCCAGTAGAACAACATTCCACTTTTAGTAACTGTCTAGTAAAGAGCACAAAACATGTACTTTAATTCATATGGCAAACCATAGAACTAGTAAGGTTTTGTTATGATATAATATTATAATGTAATATTTTCATATTAAATTTACTCTATTTAACCTCCCTGGCGCACAGCTGAGGTCCAGATTTCAGTACCAAAAGTGCACCATAGACTTCAATGGCAAATTTTTCTTTATGTTGTAGGCCTGTAACTTCCCAAAATATGTCAAATCACACCAGGGAAGAGAGGGTTACTGCAAGTGGGCACATATGGGGCACAAGTGACTTTATTTGGGCGATGTTTAGTACATAGGTGCACATTGAAAGCAGTTTTCTACATAGAAAACTGCTTTCGTGCTATGTACTGTTCAAATTTCCCGCCGCCTCCCCGAGTGACGTCATCACGTCACTAATATACCCTAACACAGCAAAACTTTCCCTAACTTTGAATGCTGACTTATTTACTGAATGTTGCAAGCATTTGAACCATATTAGCATAACTAAAATCCTGAAGTGAACAGATGTTTTAAAAAAAAAAAAAATTCTATTTTGTGACATGCCTGTATAATTTACATACTCATAATTTTGCTGATTAACAATTTGCCTGGCTATTAACATAGTACTAATAAGCCACCAGCCAATATCCTGACACAAGGCAAGATGTAATTGTGCCACTTCAGCGATGGGCATTTGCTTGATGAGCCTGTGCTTAGAATATTATATATATCAAAGTGACTTCTTAAACTAATGTTCCATTCGCTGGCACTGTCCCCTTGTTTGTTGGTGGCCATTATTATCTGACATCTGTCCCATTGTTTACATTAAATGAAATATACAGTCAGCCCAAATCACAATAAACAGGTGTCCACAATAATTAAAGTCAACACTAGCCACACTAATGAGAACTCATGTTAGCAGCCAGAAAAACTTTTTTTTACCACGGGGCTCTGGTGGATTAGCACAGTTTGTGAAATGCTTCTCAAACAGATTTATGATGAAGAACCACATTTATAAGATACACTATAAATATGTAAACCTTAACAATAGGCTTCTCTTGTGTGTACCCTTTAATGAGTTGTATCTGTTTAATACATCTATATAGAAGGGAAGATGTTCTGTATCACCCACATACATCCTAAGGGCCCCCATACAACTTTAGATCTCTGTCAGATATCCTTTAGATCTACCAACAACTATGTAGTGCCGGGTCCTCTGCGATTAAATACATGTAGACTTGATGGTTTAGAAAGTCCCTTATATTACATGGTTTTGGTAAAACAAAAGGAGATCTAAAGGAAATCTGACAGAGAAATCTAAAGGTGTATGGGGACACTAAAGGCCCCCATACACCACATACAATTACCATGCAATTTCTGTAAAATCAACTTTTCTTCTACCAAAACCATGTAATATGAGGACCTTTCTACACCTTCCAATCACTATGTATTCTATCAGTGAGGTCACTATACTACATAGTTGTTGGTAGATCTGTTGGAAATTGTATGGAGGGATCTAAAGGTGTATGGGGGGCTTTACTCTATGACAAGTGACTGCTTCAGGGATATTGTTTAGTAATGTTCCCTTAGGTCAAGAAACGTGTTACTAGATGAATCACCAGGTGAAAGTACTGAAGATATTGAAAAATACAAACTAATGCAGCACCCACATTAAAGGACATGCAAGCTCCAAAATATAATGTTTTTTGTTCTTGGGTTTAGATACACTTTAAGCGATTAAAGATGCCAATATAATTATCTGATGCAATTGAATTTGTTTTTTTAAATATGATATTCTAATATGTTATAAGCAATATGTTATTATTTTTTCCACTGCATCTTTCTCCTCACTTGGATGTGTGTAGTTGGAGACAGACACAACAACTCCCATTCAAACTGTACAACTGTACAAGGGTAGGGAGTGTACCAGTATGTTTTCAATGCAGGGCACCGCTTTGTCCTTGCGTGTGTCCTGAAGCTACCACTTTTGCTTTCCTTCATGATTGAAACTGGAACATTTGTCAACTTCTGTTTTTATGTTCCCATGTATCCTCTTTGGATAATAGATGTTGGAATAGCAAAGTCTGACATCTATTATAATATAGACCTATAGGGATCAAGTAGGTCTGGACAACAGGAAATTAATTAAACTTTATGGGAGAAAGTTGCAATGATCTACATTTTTATCCAACAGAAGCTTGAGGGTGAAACTAAAAATGTGTTACCGATTCTGTGATGGAATGTGTTTGCATAGGATGATAAACAATATGTAAGGTACAGTTATCCAGCATCGGTAACCCCAGGCATTCAAGGCAGTGTTAGAGGAGCTTGAGCAGCAGACATCATGGCCTTAACATATCTCCATGCTCTGGCGAAGCATACTTTTCTTTCCATCTACTTTTCAGTCAAATGGCATACAATATGGATGTGTTCAACACAGTACAGACAGGGCTCAGTTCTGGTGGAACTATTGTTTGGCCAAAACTGTATCCCCAGACACCATATGGATAAGTTTAACATAGTACAGTCCAGGTGGATATGTTCAGTTTGAATTTCCTGCGGCACAATAGGCTGCAGGAGATTCACCAGCTAATTGTTTACCAATCCTAAAGCCCCTGAACATGGTATAATCACCATACTTGCTGGAGATATAGTGAAGGATTAGGGGTATACTACAAAACAAAAAATATGTCTCTAACACAAATAGTTATTGCACAAATTAAGTTCAAAGTCAGGTAAAAATTTCAAAATTCGGAATTTCATCTTTAATTTTGAACTTAATTTATGCAGAAACTACATGTGCAAGAGCAAAACTTTTTTTTTCCAAATGTTCCCCCAACCTTTCTCTACATTTTCAGCAAGTTTGGTGATGATACCATTTTCAGAGGCTTTGCAATAAGCTCACAAATTTAGCAAGTCGAAAAATTCGGCCATCTCTATTAATGAGGCTCTGTCTTGCACACACTTGTTGCCAACAGTAAACCGGCTTGATTTTGAAACTTGCTTGAACTCCTTGAATTCCTTGCCCTGACTTTGGATTGTCCTTGACCACATCTCCTGCCTTATCCATTTGTACCATACTTTCTTGAACTGACCTTTGTGTATGACCCTTCAGCTTGTGTTCTGGATTACCCACTAAAGCTGGATATCTAGTGTTGGAAGTGATTGTGTTCCCAGGCACATCAAAAAATAACTATTTAATTATGGGTATGTATTCAAACTAATGAAAAGTTTTTTTCCAAACTTTATATCATGTAAGAAAGTTTGGATAATACGTTCTCTTTTTCCCTTAAACTACCTTTGTCTAATCATAGCTGCAGGACTTCTTAGGTAGAATCTTCAACAGAACAAAATGTTAATAAGTTAAATTGTTGCTAACAAATGAGCATTTCCTACCTGACAAAGTATCTTAATCCAGGAATATATCTATGTCTGATTCTACTATCTAATTTGAGACTCGAGAAAATGTGTGGTTATATATTAATGAACAGAGAAAAATGGCAAAAATGAGGAATATATATTTCACTCGCTATAACAAAGATACTACTTTATTCTTCTATATAGTGTCTGCTTCCCTGAAAATCTCACTTAGTCAAATGCAGCCATCTATCATAGCAGTGCCTCCAGCGCTCAGCACTGTGTGCCAGTGATTACATGTCTTTTCCAACTACTGACTTCTGTGCAGATGTTTAAATCACTAAGAATGGTAATATACTATAGAAAGGATAAGGGGGAAAAGAAATGGGACAAACATTACATAATATTTGCTAAGTAAATATCAAAGTTTCACCTTTACATAGGTCATCAATATATGGTTTCACACATTTCTTTTTTATTTGAATGTGGTTTAAAATATATAAAAATAAAGATCCTACAATCTACAATCTGTCTAAAGCCCCCCATACACGTCTAGATTTTCTGTTCAATCAACTTAAAAAGATAAATTTTTGGGGGTCAGGGAAATTGGTGATTGATTGTATGTTTGCCAACTGTAGTAACAGATATTTGATCAACTTTTTGGGGATTCACTGAAAGTGTAATGCATTTCAATACAACCAATTAAAATTTACCAGCACGCCCAATCCTTTTTCAACCAATTTTTTCCCCAATTTTAATTGATTAAGGTTGGTCTTACCATGTGGGCTTCCATAGATTTGCAATTAATCAAACCAAAAAATTGATTGAATTTAGACTGTCTTAGACTTACTTTAGATTCCTATAATGCACTGCTCAAATAAATAAAAGGGAACACAAACAGAAATATTCTTATTATATTCTTTGTTCTTTATATAGCTGAATGTGCTGACAACAAAATCATAGAAAAATTATCAATGGAAATCAAATTTATCATCCCATGGAGGTGTGAATTTGAGTTACACTCAAAATTAAAGTGGAAAAAACATTACAGGCTGATTTAACGTTGATGTAATGTCCTTAAAAGAAGACAAAATTAGGCTTTAGAGTAGTGTGTGTAGCCTCCACCTACCTGTATGACCTCCCTACAATGCCTGGGCATGCTCCTGCAGAGGTGGTGGATGGTCTCCTGAGGGATCTTCTCCCACACCTTGACTAAAGCATCCCCCCAACTCCTGAACAGTCTGTGGTGCATCGAGTGAGACATGATGTCCATCCATTGGATTCAGGTCTGAGGAACAGGTGGGCCAATTCGTAGCATCAATGCCTTTGTCTTGCAGAAACTGCTAACAAGCTCCAGCCACATGAGGTCTAGCATTGTCTTGCATTAAGAGAAACCCACCAGCATATGGTCTCACAAGGGGTCTGAGGATCTCATCTCTATACCTAATGGCAGTCAGGCTACCTCTGGCAAGCGCATGGAGGGATGTGTGCCCCCCAAAGCAATGCTGCCCCACATCATTACTGACTCACTGACAAACCGGTCATTCTGGAGGATTTTGCAGGCAGCAGAATGTTCTCCATGGCGTTTCCAGACTCTGTTACGTCTGTCACATGTACTCAGGGTGCCAGTGGTGAATTTGCTAATTTTGGTGTTCTCTATCAAATGCCAAATGTCCTGTATGGTGTTGGGCTGTAAGCACAACCCCTAGCTGTGAATGTCAGGCCCTCATACCACCCTCATGGAGTCTGTTTCTGACCAGTTTTTGACCAGACACATGTTGTCCTGATGCTGGGTGTATTGGCCTGTCTCCTGGTAGCACCTTCACGCTGTGGTCACTAGGCTGACAGACACAGCAAACCTTCTTGCCACAGCTTGCATTGATGTGCCATCCTAGATAAGCTGCACTACCTGAGCCACTTTGTAGGTGTGGGTTGTAGACTCTATCTCATGCTACTACTAGAATGAAAGCACCGCCACCATTCAAAAGTGACCAAAACATCAGCCAGAGAGCATAGGAACTGAGAAGTGGTCTGTAGTCTCCACCTGCAGAACCACTCCTTTATTGGGCATGTCTTGCTAATTTCCTATAATTTCCACCTGTTGTCTATTCCATTTGCCCGACAGCATGTGAAATTGATTTTCAATTAGTGTTGCTACCTAAAGGCCGGGATCACACATCGCGATATAAGCGCAGCAGCGCGATTAAGTCATCGAAGGAGCTGAAGGCGCAGCATTGCTGACGACGATGCTTTGTATGGAGACTCTGTTGTCCCCATGCAAAGCAATGGACATTGACCATGATTTACGGTCAATATCCCTGTTTTCGATATGGGCCAGATGGCCGTCAGAACGCACAGCGTGTGTTCCCAGCTTTAGTGAACAGTTTGATTTCACAGAAGTGTGATTACATTGTTTTGTTTAAGTGTTTGCTTTATTTTATTAACCTCCCTGGCGGTTCACTGAGGTGCAGATTTCTGTACCAAAAGTGATA
>CM070033.1:59236637-59262798 GCA_036250615.1 Ptychadena robeensis | reverse complement strand
AAAGAAAGCTTTGTGAGCAGAGAAAATGGCCATCCCAGGGCTCCTCAGGTCCTTCTACCCTTTTCACCCTCCATTGGCCCCTCAATATATACTTGTGAGGTGCCCCTTGTCTAGTAATTAAATACATATGTTTGAGACTGTGTCCTGTATAGACGATAGGGAGAATATTTATATAAATGTACTCGACTACGTCATGCTTCTGTCCGGCGGAACGGGTCAGCGCCGTGAAAACTGCTGATCCGCTGGCAGTGCATGGTAAAATTCCAAACTCCGGACCTCAGACTGAATTGAAATTTGGTAAGTGGACCTTTCAAATTTACATTTGAATAGCCCTGACTTAGACCGTATAATTTCACTGTGATGTCATAGAAAGATCTGTACATGGTATGTTTGTGTGTTAGACCCCTTGTGTGAAATTGTCACTTCATTTCATAAGTTAAAAATCCAAGGGCTTGTTTTTTTGGAAACAGTTAATAAACGTATTTAACTCCACAGTCTACCTTGTATCAACTTTATGCTCCAATAAACAAGACAATAATGACAAATTATCAAATCAAGCCTCAGATGTGACCCTCAATTGGGAGAGCAGCAATTTAATGAAGACAAAAGCTATGTGAAGACTGCTAATATCATTTACTGATAAACAGGTTTTCTCAGGAGGCCTCTAGCTCAGTCCCTGGAGGGCCTATAAGCCAGCATAATTCCATTTAAAATATTGTGCAATTCACTAAATTAGTCTTTGAACATCCTTACTATCCAATTACGAGGCCCCAGCAAGGACAGAATAATGACATTCTTCAAACAGTGGAAAGCATGTGGTCTGAAGCAACTTATGACAAACACGAAAATAGGCTTTCGGTTTTGAAACCATTGCCATTTCCTAGATATATCTCAAGTTGGAGGTTACAATATTAGCATGGTACAGGAGCGATAAGTGGAAACCGGAAAACTAAATCTTTGGCTTTCAGACAATTCTGCACACTGGTACCTCCAGGAGAAGGAAAATCATAGCGCTGAATGATGTTTTTGCATTTGCAAGCTATTTGGGCCACTTAAAATCTAGTGAAGGCATTTCTGAATAACGGGTATGGAATACCTCTTGGACAGTTTTATCTTCAAGGCAGGCAGAAAAGCCTTGAGTTTTAGGAAGTGAGATTCATCTCTGTTAACACACTGCAAGCCACATTATTAAAGTCGTTTGTCATGGTTTGAATATTTCTGCCTGATTCACCATTAAATCGCTGTTCTAATTACCAACTTTGTCATGAAAAGTGGCGTAGCTGCTGTATACACAGGAAAACTTAATTTTTTAATAATGGTCTGACTTGTTCAAGGAGCATTTGAAGCACTGGGTTTGCTGTAATTGATGAGAGCAGGCCTTGTGAAATCATAAATCAGGAAATATAATGACAGCCAGTGCAAACATCCTCCAGTAATATTCTAGCAGAAAGGTTCTGATTATTATTGCACTGAATTATTCTGCTGTATGATATCAATAGATTTTGTATTAAAGGTTCAGTAAGTTTAAATTATGACTTGATTTATACACAAGCACAGTAAATATTAAGGGCATATAGATGGAGCCGTTTTGGAAGCGTAGTTTTGAATAAAAATAGCAAATGTAACAAACGTAAAATTATGTAAATGTAAAATAATGTAAATGGTCAAAAGGGGAGACAGTTTGATCTATGTAGATGATTTCCAGTTCACCAATCCATGTAAGTCACCGCGATCTGGTGTGGGCAAAATTCATTTAGTTTAAATGGCTCAAAGCAGGAGTGCCAGTCTGTTACACTATAGATGTAAAGAAGGGCAGTAACCATTGAGTTATACTAAAGGGCAACAGCAATTAATATCAGTAGGATCTGAGCTAAGAGGCCACAATGTTGCCAATTAAAGGGAAATGCCCTTATAAATTTTTGAAAATACTGCTAAAGTATTTTGAGATTTTGAAATTTTGTGAGGTAGTTGCAAAGCCACTGAACATGGTATTATAACCAAACATAGTTGAAGATGTAGGGAAGAGTTGTAGAATTAATTCTAGCACTATAGAAGTCTAGTTCAACTACAACTAAACTCAACAACCAATAATTTCTTTATCCTCATTAGCGGTCAGCCCCTATTGCACCTACTCTGCTTGAGTTTCCTGGTAAACCGAGGCCCCTCCATGATAATAGAGGTCTATGGCACAGACCCCTTCCCGCCCATTTGGACTCACCGATGACGCAGCCGGAACCCTGAAAATGCTGAGGTGGTATAGAGAATCACTGCAGCTTTCCAGGGTTGTATCAGGTTTTATCAATCCCGGTAGACGAACCCAAACCCTGAATGAACTGGTTCGTCTCAACCGCTAGGGAGGTTAAAGGTTCCTACAACCCAAATCTACACCTTCAACAATTTTGGTGATACCAGATTTAAGATCTAATTAACTCACATCTAGCCAGCTTGTCAAAATTTAGCAAAACTTTCATGACTTGAGACTTTTCCCTACATGAGATAATCCATACAGATTGTATGAGCACTAGTAAACCATGCCTGAAATAGGCAACACTACCTATATTCACAGCAGCAATGATGCCTAAAGTATGCCAACACGTGAAAAGCAGAGACATGTTAAATGCAATGGGCAAGTTCATACCTGTGCATTGTAGAGCAGGGTAGTGTACCTTCTTTTAAAAAATTCAAACCGTCTGCACATTTTCTGCAACCCCTGCCCACAGCAGCACTAGATGCACTTACATTTTTTAGAGGGTTTAGATATGTTTTAGATATCTGCATACAATCTGTATATGCATAGACTGCAATATTTAACATAAACAGAAATGTGTGTTTTTAAAAAAATCTTTTCTTCATATGTTAATTCAACTATGAAATCAAATAAAGGGGATTTCTTTAAGTGAAGTTTTCCATTTGTTGGTTATAAATACAATTAATGTACATCATACTAGAATGGGCAATACTGCCGTACATATGGAGCTTAATATTTATACCCATAGGAGGTATTTTTCTACTACCGTAACAGCTTTGCTCTTTGCTTTCATGTACTCCCCCTTTTCTCACTGTATGTTGCACTTTGCATATTATTGATTGGCACAGATGATTACTATTGATTGATAAAGATGAACAAATAATCAAAAATCCGCTCTGCCAGTAGCTTTCCTGACCGGCACAAGCCTGTATTATCATGGACTTGGCTTCTTAAAAGGTTAAAGCTTATAAGGTTAAGAAAAATGGAGACAAGAAATGTAATCTTTCATTCTTTATTAATATATTAGTGATCAGTAGGAGGCGAATTGTACATAATCACTCCACTGAATCCATCAGTATCTTCTGCACACTGTGTACAGTAGAACGTATTAAAGCCCACTAGTATTGTTTATTTTGGTTTTCTTTTTAGAACATACAGTGTAAAGTATAGCAGTGGATTCTTATGTTTATAGTTCTCTTGTTGTTGTGATTGCTGCTTTACATTCTGTCTGTGCGGGGCCATACCTTTTAGAGTAAAAATGTGGCAACTATTTTTTAAATAATAAATTAAACTAAGTAGTTAATTTTTAATTAAGGAGAAGGTATGTCCTTTCTTTGGCGTACCAATAGGTGCTCAGATTTTTAGGACGGTAAAAAGGAAGAAGGAAAGTAAAAAAATCCTTCTTGAATCTAATAAGGTCAAAAGGTGAATACAATTGATTACTTACACTTTCGGTTGCTGGTATTCAAGCTTGGGCTTATAGAGAAGTAAATATATATATATATATATATATATATATCTAACAAAAAACAGGGAAACAGGGAGGGGAAAGAGGAATAGCACCCACCCATCCCCCAACTCAGATTGGAGCCTAGAACTCCTGGGACTTTTAAGGCACCAATGATCAACAGTAGTCCAATGCATATATATGTAACTCCATTTTCTACATCATATATGTTTATACAAAGTCCATAGTGTTAAAAAGATCTTGTCTTGTACATGTACACATTTTTCACATTTTGCTGTGGGTACGTTTTACTCTCAACATGTTTGGCATTTATGCTTCTTCAGGAGGTCAAACATCCAGCATAACTGCAAAGTCCATCAACAAAAGTATATCACTACATAGTCTACTTAAATCATAAATAAAAGGTGTGTACATTATACATACTTACAACATACAGTATAAAGGTTGTATATGCTCCATGCCTTGTTATGTATTGTGCACATAGATTCTTCGGACTAGAGATGGACAATGAAATGACAACATTTTACATTTGCATGCAAATGTGTATGTGGTCTGAAACCACCCAATCTATTACAATCACTGCTGTGCTTCATTGGCTCCGTGTCAGTCTGCATACAATTGGCATGCATTTACATTGAAATTTCTGCTTCTTATTGACTATTATGTTGAGCTTGCATATTCGAATGGCGAATATTTTTTGTGAATATTGGCAATTCTAAAATTCACTAATATCTTAAATATGGTGGCGGATAGTTGTGATTTTGAATATTGGACTTTTTTTCAAATAAACATGATCCTGTGCATATGCCCATGCATAGCCATAGTAATAATCGCAACACAATAATAAATATTGCATGTGGAAATTAATTATGTTGATAATTGCAATGCATAGCGCAAATTTCGTATTTTCGAATATCGAATGGACTATTAGTAGAATTATTCACAAAATATCACAAATTTTAATTCACTATTCACTGGTAGTAATGGCTGCAGTGTTAGCATGGCGGACAGTCCTCAGCGAACACTGCATGTTCGATTTTCTTCAACAGTACGGGTGGTCGACCCGCCGTGGTGGCAGCAGAAGAAGTGTGAGTGTTCTTCCTCCAGCTGGATCTGAATTCTTTTATCACAGCAAAAAACGGAACTGTGCGTTCCAAATACCGGAAGTGACGTCGCGGAGTTAAACTTTCAGTTCACCACAAACTTTTCCAAAAGTCTGAGCCACCTGTTCACAAATGGACACAGCTGATGTTTGGCCATCACTATTCACTAGTATTCACTATTGACAAGTGTAGATGTAGCTGGCTGTTATTTACCTCAACAACTCTCATGAAAATGGTAAGAGTATAATGGTTCTCCATTCTGACTTTGCACAGCATGCATTTGGCCACAGTGCAAGCGTCTCCCATACGCTTGCATTGTAAAGGTAGCACAGCAGAATGTGTAAACTCATTGACATTTTGTTACCGTGCTTCCTCGAAAATAAGACAATGTCTTGTATTAATTTTTGCTCCCAAAGATGCCCTATGTCTTATTTTCGTGGGATGTCTTATTTTTCCATAAAGAAGAATATGGCACTGGGGTATCAGGGTGGGGCGATCACTTAAAATTACACAGGGGGGATCAGAGGGGGGAATCAAAAGGGCACAGGAGACTCAGAGGGGGGGATTACCATTTTAGTAACCCCTTCTTATCCTCCTGTGTCATTTTGATTGCCCCCTCTGATCCCCCCTGTCCAGAATTACAGTACCGTAGGGGTACTAAGGGGTGCCTTATTTTCGGGGAAACAGGGTATTAAACTGTACCGCAGCTGCAGCGTGGCTACTGTGAAATGTCCATAAATAATGATATGGTGTGCTTTGTTATAGGTTGTCACCTGAGCTAGATATTAACTAAGCTGTTTACTATGTACAATTCTTAGAATGAAAAGAGGATGCACTTTTATCGCATGACTACATTCAAAAAACCATCCATACTCATGATAAGAAAGATGCTCACATGTTTTGTTCTATTATTATTTTAATATTAAGGTAAATTTACTTGCACACTAGTAAAATTTAGTTTACCTCATTTTTTTACTTAAATAGGTAGGTATTCAGTCCACTACATCCTCTTTATTAAACCAGCATAACAGTGAAAATTAATGAAACTATTTGATTGATTTAGACAATGTACAAAAAGGGGTGTTGGCTAATGCGTACTCTCCAAAGCCATTGATAGTTGTAATGTGCCTCAGAAGGGCTATAAGACCATGAAAATGCTCATAAGATTGAGTGAAACCTAACAAAACCACTCAAGCAGTCATTTTAAAGCAGAAAACTTGTTCACCTCCCAGAGAGACATATGTAGATGTAAGAATCTATAAATGAACAAAGACATATCAGCTAAGATCAGCTACCCTCAATTCAACAGTTTATTTGGTCTTTTGTTTCATGTGTGTACTCTGTTTAACAAATGCTCATACACAAGCCTCCTGGGAATGTTCCAGTTCATCTACCGCTTTGTCAATGTTTGTAATTAGCTGCCTAACAAATTGAGCAAAATGAGTCCTTTGTTGTAAGATCCATATAGAAAACAAAGGGGAACCCAAGCATATGACAGCCAAACAAGGCATTTGATAGAGTTTCAAGAGGTAATCTGCCATGGTTTAAGCATCCTGACAATCATTTAGTGGCTACAATGTAATTAAGACTTATAGCAATACTACACAACATACACACAGTTACTTCCATCCTCACATGCATTTGTTTAATATTAGTAAATGGAGCAGTTGATACATACAGCAATATGTTTGTTTATATTCGGAACTTCAGACAAACCATAAAATATACCACCAGAATCTGTGCTTTTGGGTGTATCTACAGTGGATATAAAAAGTTTACACAAAACTGTATGTAAAATGTCAGGTTCCTGTGTTGTACAAAAATTAGACAAGGTTATATCATTTCAGAACTGTTCCACTGTGTCACTAAAATGAAAAACAAACTGAAATCTTTTCAAAGGAGGGAAGAAAAAATATAAAAATAAAATAATGTGGTTGCATAAGAGTGCACACCCTTAAACTAATACTTTGTTGAAGCACCTTTTGATATTATTACAGCACTCAATCTTTTTGGGTATGAACATATCAGCATGGCATATTTTGGGTATGTGTCTATCAGCATGGCATATTTTGGGTATGTGTCTATCAGCATGGCATATTTTGGGTATGAGTCGATCAGCATAGTATATTTTGACTTGGCAAGGTTTGCCCACTCTTCTTTGCAGAAATACCCCAAATCTGTCAGATTGCGAGTGCATCTCCTGTGCACAGCCCTCTTCAGATCACCCCACATTTTTTTAATCAGATTCAGGTCTCAGCTCTGGCTGGGCCATTCCAAAACTTTAATCTTCTTCTAGTGAAGCCATTCCTTTGTTGATTTGGATGTATGCTTGGGATTGTTGTCATGCTGAAAAATGTTCAGCTTACTAGCAGAAAGCTGAAGGTGTTGTGCCAATATTGACTGGTATTTGGAAGTGTTCATAATTCCCCCTTAACTAAGACCCCAGTTCAAGGTGAAGAAAACAGCCCCAGAGCATGATGCTGCCACCACCATGATTCACTCTAGGTGTAGTATTTTTTTGGTGATGTGCAAATAGTTTTTGGCCACACATATCTTTTGAAATTATGGCAAAAAAAGTTCAAGCGTGGTTTCATCAGACCATAACACCTTTTACCACTTGCTTTTGGGAGACTTTAGATGTGTTTTTGCAAAATGTCGCTTGGCTTGGATAATTTTCTTCATAAGAAAAGGCCTTTATGTTGCCACTCTACCCCATTGCCAAGACATATGCAGAATATGGGAGATTGTTGTCACATGTAACACACAGCCAGTACTTGCTAGATATTTCTGCAGCTCCTGTAATGTTGCTTTAGGCCTCTTGGTAGCCTCCTTGACCAGTTTTCTTCTCGTCTTTTCATCAATTTTGGAGGGACGTCCAGTTCTTGGTAATGTCACTGTTGTACCATATTTTCTTGGAAATTCTTTTGTAGCCTTCTCCTGACTGATATATCTTACTAATGAGATCCCTCTGATGCTTTGGAAGCTCTGTGGACCATGGCTTTTGCAGTGGGAAAAGAATTTTAGGAAAGACATACTAGAGCAGTTGAACTTTATTTAGGGTTAATCAGAGGCACTGTTAATGGTGGCAGGTGTATGCTGACTCCTTTTTAACATGATTTTGAATGTGCTTAATACTGAACACAGCTACATCCCCAGTTAGAAGAGGTTGTACACACTTATGCAACCACGTTGCATAGTTTTTTTGTTTTCTTCCCTCCACCTAAAATATTTCAGTTTGTTTTTCATTTGAGTGGTACAGTTTATAGGTCACATTCAAGGTGGAAAAGTTCTGAAATTATTTATCTTTGTCTCATTTTTGTACAGCACAGGAACCTGACATTTTACCAGGGGGGTGTAGACGTTTTTTATATCCGCTGTATAAGGGTGAAAAATAATTTTCCACAGTAAAGTAGTAGTCAGTAACCTACTTCTACATTATGTGACTTCATCTTAGTGAATAGTGAATTCAGCTTAAAGAAGCACAATTTGATTCAGGATTGTTACTGCTAACTATAGATGTGCAATGCTTCTGTGTTTTATTCTATGCATGTACTGCTGAACGTTCTTACACTGTGTGCCCATAGCATAAGATTATTAATAATAGCTAATGTGACTAGACTAGAGTTCTACTTATCTAGCACAGCTTGTCTTCAATCCTGAATGATGAACTAATTCTATTTGTGTCTAAATGTAATTTGGGCATCTAAACTGTAACTTTATCTGCTGATAAAAGCTGAGAACAGGTTGTTATTGCAACAGAGAACTATCCTCTCTTCTGTAATAAAATAATTCTTATTTGCATGTTTGCAGTCTATCTACGTTACTTTATACTCTAAGCTAAACATGCAATTGCTTTGATGAATGGGTGTTCAATTCTGTTACCTACCCAATCAAAATGGCTGAACCCAAAGGTCACACCCATTGAGGGACCATCACTAGAGGTTAGATGGGAATAGTGGAATGGCCCCTGAAGAGCATACATGCTAGCAAGGGGTGTCTTACTCAAATATAGAGCGGCCCAATTTTTTTAAATTGGTACATAAAAAGTAATGGGCTAACCGTGATATTTATAAAAAATAAAAAGGTCTACAATTGACAATGTTTTTCCATGTCATCAAATATAATGATGAACCTTTTCATAGGTAAACAAAGTTACATTTTGCCTAAACATTGAACCAAGCAAAGTCTGTTTCTAGAGCGCGTGAAATCATATGTCAAATACAAGACACATCTGTGACATTCATTTCCTATAATATAAAATTTTAATTTCAATATGAATCTTGCAGGCCAAATATAATTATGCTGCTGGCCAGATTTGGCCCGGGGGCTGGTGTTTGCATCTCCTGCTGTAAACCATCATATGAATAAGGCTACAGATGCAAAAATCCACTATGGTTTGATTTTAACAAAGGTTGGTAAAATCTCACTGAAATGTATTCATCTGTAATTCTAGATATGTTGAGGGTCAAAAGGCAAACCAAGGGAAGCTAGGCACAGGCATGGGGAAGTCGCTGCAGGTTCTTATTATGCAGTTTCGTGGGCACGAGTTAAAATACCTATACAGATCCTTCAAATAAGTTGGTAGATGACAAAACTTACAATATACTCCCTGAGCCAAAATCTCCAATCTCAGTAATAGACATGACACACCCTTGACCTAAACTCTAAGGGGGCTTTGAAAGCATGTAGAAATACGCAAAAACAAATAATACTTCAGGGGAAACCCAAGCATGAGCTGGGGGTATCTTTGGGTACATAGGAGTTGCCCATCTTGTGGTAAGCTAAGTTATATTTTAACAAGTGAAAAATAACATAATTTGTGATCAGTAAAGGGTAATCTCTATGGGGGGAGGGGGCCTGAACCTGTATCTTGGGGCACCATACCCTTGGTACCATTGGAAGGGGTGTAAATAGACTCAGCATTGTGAGATATGTGTTTAATGCATAAGCTGTTGTGTTTTTGCCCAGATGGGATTGGATAACTAAATTGATCCTTTTTTTCCCAGCAAAGCATATATACACACCATCTCTCTCTCTCCTAAGGAAGCCCTATGATCAGGGCGAAACACGTTGAGAGATAAAAAAAAACATGGGACATGTGCCTCAGTAGCCCTAATGGACTCTACTAGCTACTTCCCCCCAAGTGGTGTAAGAGTGGAATTGGGTCCATACACTACCCCCACTCTCCTGAATATCCAGTGTGATGGTTGGGGGACGGGATACTGAGTGTTATATATTAGGTGTATATATGTATTGAATTGGTGTAACAGCTGAGGGCTGAACTGTTTGTTAGGGGATTTTGTATAGAGTATAGAGTATATTTTGTATATATTAAGTTATGATGTTTTAAGATATTTATTGGTCAGTATCAATAAAGACCATTTTAATTAAGTACTATTTGTCTTTTTTTGCAGATTTCTACATGTTTTCAAAGCCCAATTTGTTTGTCCCTCATATTGTTTGGTCTTAAGTTGGTAGATGCCTTGAAGCTGTACACACAGAAAAATATCAATTCTATAAACAAAAAGCAGATAGTTAAAAAGTGAATGATATTGGCAATACCTTGTCCCTTCTTTATTGGAATGGGTTCCAGATTTTCAAGGACATTTACATAAGGAGAGTATGTGAGTTGGGGATAATGATTGCATAGAATCCTTCTTGTAGACCTGGTTCCATGGGTATATACAGTATATTGCTCCTCTGATTGAAAATGGGGTTGCTGTGCTCTTAAAGTTTGTTTTGTATTGCTTGGGGCATTTTGTTATTGCTGGGAATCATTTCACACAACCTTGTGCATAGTTCTGCCCAAATTAGACGCATGTCAGCATCATACCATTAAATCTTTTTCGCACAGCCCAAAATGGATCCTTGGGTTCTCTACATTTATAAATTACCTTCAGACTTTCTTTACAACTCACTGATAATTCACTGTTTGCCACATATATAATTGGTTTCATGGGGTGCTCTTCATTCCCACCTACCTTGTTCTCCAACCCCTATGTTTTGACTTAGCTATAACTTATACTCATTTATTGTTTCACCTGGATGTTAAGTCTCTCTTCTTTACTATGTCTTAGGCCATGCTCACTATATTGTAAGCCTCACTTATCACATATGGATTGGGGGAATAGCACACAAAGTTTGAATGAAACTTGAGAAAATTTACATGATCAGGAGAACATATAGATTTCTGTTTAAAGCTGCCTTACTTCAGTTTTCAAAGTCTAATTGTTCTATAAAATGATACAAATAATACCACATATTTTATTGTTTTACTGTTCCATTGGGTTAGCATATTAATGTAAGAGGTTTTCCCCTTATTTTCATGTTTGTAATCCAATCACATACAACTGTTTTTATGTTACCATGCACCGAACTGGGCATTCAAAAAGTCAGTACAGCTTAATTTTCTTCATGTTCTCAGTAATCATTCTCTGCTGGTTTAATAAATCAACCCTGGTGTCTTTTTGCATAGTGAATTATCCTAAGCGGCATCCTGGATTAATATTTCTTTACAGCAAGTTAATTTTCCAAGTGTAGTAAACTAAATGCATGATAAATGGAAACAAATTAGACGTATTACTTTGCACAGGAGACAATATTGACCTATTCTAAAATGCATTATAAGCTCGGTTTAAAAGTAGAAGATTCACAGTAATCGATCAGCAGGAACACTAATGTTCTCAACATCAATAAGTGTGTTCATTCTTTCACTGGTAATATTACTGCTTGTTAGCTAAGTAAAACATGTTCACAAAGCAAAAATAAGAACCGTACAGTATTATTTACTTGGCTTAACATTGATTACATTTATATTTCAAATGTTTGAATCAAATATACTTAATACTTTTACAGAAAGAAATAGCTAAACTGACCTTAGAATTCATCATGTCTTGTTCCACAGTTGTCTATCTTCTCAGTTGTCTGTTATATCTCCAATAAAGCCTTCTTCCTAATAATTAAAGGTTCATGTTATTAATGGTATAAAAGAACAACAAAGCTTGTAGTGGTAGATATCTGTCCATTTAAGACTTTACTTGTATTAAAGCATTTTAATTCAAATGTCTACCCATCAATCAACCCCCAGGCACTGCTTTTAATGTCATGTACTGAAACTAATGGAATCATGTTTACTATACTGTTGAAAAGTACAAAAAGGTACATTGTGATACTTATGTTTACTAAGTGAATAAGTCCAGCTGGGAACTGTTGTAATACACCAGCATATGCAATAGTGACCTTTTGTATATTGACTTCCACCATGCTCTACTCACTGTTATATTTCCATTCCATGTTCCATTCTCCCACTCAAACCTTCAAGGCTATTCTCTTCTTTTTGTTTCAGTTCTCATGCAACACCCTTTCCTTTTTCATAACTTCTCAAAATGTGCACCACTGTCTTATAATTTCTCTACTTCTATCCATACCTAATGGTTAGCTCTCCAGTAACTTAGTTACAGTTTCCTCATTGACTTGTGCTTCTGCTTCACGGCCATACTCTCTTCTTTAGATGCCTTGCTCCATTGCTCTTATAATCCCTGTCATCATTGATTGTCCTTCTCTCTCTAATACATTGTCAGTGAGTTCCTTGGTCCTGGCAATGTACGGTACTTCATATTATGGTTAATATTTGTTTATCAGTAATGTCATGGAATGAGTTGTGCAAACAATATCCATACGATTGTAATGCAATAGCTAACAGCTGAGTGGACAAGCTGTAGGACCTTCTCTACACCATAGTTAAGTCTATCAGAACCTAGAATGCAGACTCTGTGGGAAGCATGTGGCAAATTCTTTTTTTAGGCAAATACTTGATTGACCTTCTTTCCCACCAGATTCAATGCAGAGATGAATTGTATTTTTAAGCTACACTAAACATTAATTTGGTTTCTTGCTTTTTTTTGTACCCCAGAATTGTTCACCCTAGGAAGCAGAGGGGCCAAAGCAATACATGCTCACTTCTCAATGAGATAGTTTCACAATGCCTAAAGGGAAATGCTTTAAGAAAAAAGGTATATACTTTATTGATTCAGTAAACATGAACAGCATAAACACATCATTATTATTACCAATAAATATTGTCAGAAATTTTAAGCATCCAGACAAACCCAAAGCCAAAAGACAGAGACCTAGGTGGAGGGACTAAAAGATGAAGCTGGCATACTAAGGGTTAGTAAATCTTGTAAACATGTTTGGTTATGCTATTATATTGTTATGTATGTGATTGGATCAGTTGCGAGGAGGGGCCCTCCTGTAGTTTAGAAAATAGCATAGAAAACAAAATCTCCCCTGTGAAGGCTACAGGGGCGAGAGGACTTTAACGGCTTCAAGATCAGCAAATAGGTAAGCAACTGGTTAAAACAAGCATTTATTAAATAAGCATTCAGGTATTAAACCCAGATGCGCATTGATATCGAAAAATAATAATATATACAAAAATGTAGCACAGACCTAGAAAGGTGAGTATAAAACACAGGATACAGTTAAAAAAACATAAACCACAGGCCTAAAGCTTAGTCATTTGATCTGGGCATCCCCATTGGATGGATAGAGGATGTAGACCGGTGCAGACCTTTCTTGGTCTGTGCTAAATTTTTGTATATATTATTATTTTTCGATATCAATGTGCATCTGGGTCTAATACCTGGATGCTTATTTAATAAATGCTTGTTTTAACCAGTTGCTTACCTATTTGCTGATCTTGAAGCCGTTAAAGTTCCCTCGCCCCTGTGGCCTTTACAGGGGAGATTTTGTTTTCTATGCTATTTTCTATTGATTTCTTGGATGTTGACTTCTCACTTTGAGAGAGTTTCTCTTTTTCATTTCCTCCTGTAGTTCAGTGTGAGTTGAGAATTTACCACACTTCAGTCGGAGGACAATGTGCATTGGATTAATTTACCTCCCTCCCTCAATTTTACTTTGCTTTATAAAACTTTTATTAATTCCTTTGTTTTCAGGGTTCAAAACTTGTCACGGCTGCTGTGTGGCTGTAAGGCCCTTGTGGTCTGGTCATGTTAAAGGTCATTGAAAGAGACTGTTGTAGGTACGGAGTCCCACCCTTTGTTAAGGATGTTGGAGTGCTAGGAAACTAGTTCTGTAAAGCCCCCCATAGACAGGCAGACTCCTCCATACAACTTTCATGAGACCTACCAACAACTATGTAGTATAGTGACCTCCCTGATAGAATACATAGTGATTGGAAGGTGTAGAAAGGTCCTCCTATTACATGGTTTTGGTAGAAGAAAAGTTGGTTGTACAGAAGTAGCATGGAGGAGTCTGCCTGTCTATGGGGGGCTTTAGGTGGTATCTGCATTGAAATTGTCAGTGTAGTACGGCTGGAGGCCGATGTATTGGGTAATGCAGATACAGGGTGCTAGATAACTGCCTTCAAAGGATCTTTGTTTTAATTTATAATGGTCTGTGTAATGATTGTTATATATTATATTTTGTTAGTTATGTTGGTAATAAAAGGCTGCCAGGCTATTGAAAACCCAATCTCAATTTTTCCTTTTAGGTTCTTCGGGAGTGAATGTTGTTGAACAATTCAGACAAATGGGACAGCAATCTGTTATACCCTAGTCTTGTAGCCTATATGTCTTTAACAGAATGTATAAGGTGTCTACACACAGGGGCAAGGGTGGAAACTTGCACCCTGGATTTTTTTTACATGACCAGCCCCCTTAGAAGTCCCATTGGTGCTAAAGTACATTTCCATTCCTCTAGTCTTCTCTCTGTACTCAAATGAACTACACTTGTAATATTTGTGTGTAAAGCCTGGCATACACACGCCGATTAGCCGCTGACCGACGGGAGTGCGCACTCGCGCCGTGAGTCGGCGGCAAAATCGGCCGCCAATCGGCGTGTGCCCACATGGGGCGACAGATCCCTGTCGCACCACAGCTCGGCCAGCCAGAGAACGGACATATCTGATGTTCTCTGGCCGATGCCATTAACTTCAATGAAGACTGGCGTCTTCATTGAAGGTAATGTCCGGCACACAAAGGGTGCCCGCCGATTTAAGTCAGCCCTGGAATGCAGCGTGATGACGTCATCACGCTGCATTCCAGACCTCATCGGAGCTCGTCTGTCGGCACCCATCTGTGGGTGTATGGCAGGCATTAGGGGTGATGGCTTCACATGGTATTAGGTAATTAGATGTAGACACTAGTTAAACCTGTTAAGGGAAAAGAGGCTGATACAATCTTTTTGTGTGTGGGGGGGCTGGCGTGCAGTAGGAAAAAAGATGATGCCTACACTTATATAGTTGATAAAGAGATAAAAGTTTTAGTAAGTCTATATGATTTTCAAAAATAAAAACTAGCTGACACCATTGGTCAGTTTCATTATAATGAAATGTGAGCAGAGTTTCAAACAGAAATAAAAAAGAAATATCTAATGAATATAAAAAAAGTTATGACATAAAAAAAAATCAGTAGCAGTTGGTCTTTTGATAAAAAAATTTAGCAGATGGCATATTCCTTGAACCAAAAAAATTCTTCTAATATTTAAGCTTTCAAGTGGCATGATTTATTGTACCTTCCAAAACACAATGGCACGTGTTATTAGGAATGGAACGCTACCTTCTATTTAGACCAACTGTTTACAGCCGCAATGCCAACATTCCCTTTTGCTCCATAAATAATTCTTGAGCACTGTGGGCTCTGCCACTATGGCTATTCCTGTTTAGCTGTTAATAAGGCCAAGTACATTTAACTGCTGTGATTCTTTACTGGGCTCAGGCAAATAAGTTTAATCTGTAACAAGTGCTTACAGGTTAATTAACAAGAAGGAGCCTCTTTGTGTTGAAACAAGACTCCCCAATGCTGCTCATGCAGGTGCTGTTAAGGTCCAATAGAGCTCGGCTGTATAATTATCAAATACCTTTGTGTTCTCAATTTGTTAACAAAGCACTGCCTGCAATTTGCCTAAACCTATAAACCATCATCTGTGATCCACAGCAGCAATTAAGTGACAAGCCCCTTCTCAGTGGAGACTTGGCAACACATAAGAGACAGGATGTGCATTTTAGGAGCCAGATGGATAATTTAAAAAGTCAATTTTGACAGCCCCTTTTCAATAATACTTCGGCAAAATGAGTATACATTAATTACATTAATATCCAGTGAGAACTCATATTCCCAGATCGACAGACACAGGCTGAACACAAACCTGCGTTGCAGGGAATGAAAGGTTAAAGTCTCATTAGAATGAGAATGTCCATCTTTTCCTTTAATTGTCTTCTTTCAGCATCTCTCGAGGGGATAACATGATTTGTAGTAAAATGGCATTTGTCCTATGGTGTGCACTGCAAATAGTCTAATTAAACAGAATATTATTCTTCTATAAAGATTACTTTTTATGTTTTATTCATATTGTCCCAAGATGATCTGATAAGATTTTCTCCAACTTCCAAATATACCACCACGCATTTATCAGAATATTTCCAAAAGTTAATTGGTTTTATCAGGTAACTCCTCTTCTGGAGTTCATGAAATTGTGCAGACGGAATGTTAGCAGCATGAACGCTCATGTCATTTACTTTAAGAGTGCAAAGTGTTAACCTTTTGTATGCCATGCAGAAGCCATGTGCCCATGTTTTACCCAAAACATAATTGTTTATGGCATATACACTGCATCCAGAAAGTATTCACAGCACATCACTTTTTCCACATTTTCTTATGTCATAGCCTTATTCTAAAATGGATTGAATTTGTTTTTTTCCCAGAATACTACACTCCACACCCCATAATGACAATGTGAAAAAAGTTAACTTGAGGTTTTTGGCAAATTTATTAACCTCCCTAGTGCACCACCTGTACCGCACCGTTTTTAACAGTGTGGTACAGGCAATGGCAGCAGTGTACACGGTACACTGCCTGCCATTTCCCCCCTCCCCTCTCCACACAGACATGACACCGGCTGTGAGGGCTGGAAAGCAGAGGCCCCTCCATTAACATGGAGGTCTATGGCACTGCTCACCCTCGCCCCGTTCCGCCTCACCGCGACATGATCAGTGAAGCCGCAGAACCCTGGAAATGCGGCTGGAAGCAGCATCTCCGTAGCTTTCTGGGGATGTGCGGCTTTCATGGGAGCCCAGCTCATCCAGAGTTTGTTCTTCACACAAATTCTGGACGAGATGGGCTCGTCATGAACACTAAGAAGGTTAAAAATAATTAAACTGAGAAATCAAATGTGCATACTTATTCACAGTCTTTTCTCAATACTTTGTAGATGCACCTTTGGCACCAATTACAATATGATGCCCCAAGCTTGGCACACCTATCCATCGCCAATTTCTTCCATTCCTCTTTGCAGCACCTCTCATACTCCATCAGATTGGATGGGAAGTGTTGGTGCAGAGACATTTTAAGGGCTGGGCCACTCAAGGACATTCATAGAGTTGCCCTGAAGCCTTTAATATCTTGGCTGTGTGCTAAGGGTTGTTGTCCTGTTGAAAGATTAACTGCCACCCCAGGCTAAGTTCACGAGAACTCTGAAGCAGGTTTTCATCTAGGATGTCTCTGTGAAGTTTAGAAGGCCGTCCAGCTCTAGGAAGAGACCTGGGGTTTTTGAACGGCTTCCACTTACTAATGATGGAGACCATGTGCTCATTGGAACCTTCAGAGCAGCAGATTTTCTTTTTGTAACCTTCCCCAGAGTTTTGCCTAGACACAATCCTGTCTACAGACTATTCCTTTGACTTCATGTTTGGTTTGTGCTCTGACATGAACTGTCAGCTGTGGGACTTCACTGCCTTGAGTATCCTCCTGGAGTACTCATTCCCATTAAATTTCCCCCACTTTTTCTTAGATTTTTTTACTTTCTCATTTTTGTTTTTATGATTTTATTTAATTTTATCATGATAATATTACATTTTTTAATTACTTTGAAAGGATATCTGGAATACCCAGCCATGCCCTAGAACCTACCACCAAATGGCGGACCCACACCTGACACATTGTTTAACTTTTTTTTCAATGGGGGCCTTGTTATTGATTCACTTTATGATATCTCATTTTATTATTGTTTTCTATTACATGTTTCAGGACATATTTTCAACACTTAAGCTGTGACAGTTGTTGAAGTTCTAACTTTTGCTGCATTTTGTTTAATTCTTGATTTTGCTTTTATCAGCCCAAGAAAAAGGAATCTTCAGCATCTAGCATACTTTCAAGGATGCATGCAAATTGTACCTCTACTTCTGACTACTATGTTGGTAGAACCAGTGAACCTAACCACAGAGCTCTTGGGGAATGCAGACATTCAACAGTCCAGGAAGTGTTGGATGTAGTAGACTTTTCAGCAGGCTTACAGTGGGCTTTATTGATGGCAGAGGGAGGAATGGTATATTATTTTATTGAGCTGGCTGGCCTTTTTTTCAATATCAGCCACCACCGCTTCTCCATCATTAAAATTTTTTACCCCCATGGCAAAAATCTCTTACATTTTCCAATAACACCTTTGGCCAACTACTCTATTGCACGATACATGTGGCAGGCGTCAAACAGTTCATAAAAATATGTTTGGTAATCAAATACTATTCTTACATGAAAGTTATGAATCAAAGAACATTTAAATAACATCACAATTTAATATTCCTCAAGGTCATCAACCCTAGGAAGTAAAAACCAACGCAGGGGTAAAAAGTCAGGCAAAGCTAATGAAGAGCTCCTGGAGGCTCAGCAAACTCTCTGATAACTAGAACCGATTTGACCCTTTTCTTTGTACTTTAATGGGTGATTGTATACCTTTGCTACTTTCCACTGGATTTATGCTTTTTTTCTTTCATGAATTATTTAAATGCTGCAATTTCCAATCTACAATTACTTTTCAAAGAAGAAGAGATGGGGGAAATAATCACAATTTAAACTACTAAAAACTGCATGACACCAGCAGAAAGCAACACTTTGGACCTGTAGTTAATTTTTTGCAAATGCTTCCTTCTGTGAATAGCTCATTATTTTTTTTCTTTTTTGTCTTATTAACTTTTGGAGCATATACAAAGGCAACATGACTTTAATTGAAATCAAATAGAGGCAGGAAACTTTTTTTTCTTTTTAAATGTAAAGTATTTTTTTGTTTTTTTATGGAGCTTATTATATTTAAATATAATTATATGGTAAATGTCAACAGTAAAGTCAAAATTGTCATGGAGAGGCAAATCCAATTCAATCAGCATTGGTCCGGGCAGGCAGTTAGAATCAATGTCAGAGGCATAGCGATATCAGTAATGCTATGGTATACAAGAACAAAGCATGGCTCTAGGGCAGACATAGGCAAACTAAGACCCAGGGGGCAGATCCGGCCTGTTGTCACCTTGTTTAAAAGATGCTCAGAATCCCCTCTGCTTGTTCCCTGCAATGAGCATACATGATGCCTAATGAACTCTGAATTTCACCTTATCTCTGCTCATTGCAGTGAACAAGCAGAGGGGAGCCAGAGCGCCTTGTAACCGTAAGGTCCACAAAATCTCTGTATTTTTACTGAAATATGGCAGTTAATATAATTTTTCTAAAATGTTTTTTCTTTTTTTTACATTCTGGGCAGTATGATTTCTTTGTTAAAAGTATAAATAAAATAAGATTACAATGTCTCGGGTGTACCAAAAATGGCCGCTGGGACTTGTGGCTCCCTGTTTCCGGGTGGTATATGGCGTGTACGTCTTGCTTGGATTTTGTCAATCCACGAAACCTGGATGTGGTGACGTCATCTGACATGGACGCCGCCACCCTGGATACAGGCAGCTGCACGTGTAGGGAGAGGATGGTCCGTTTCCCTGCACTGTGAGTCACACAGCAGATCCCTGGGGGGGCGTGACCCCGGAGGCAGCACTTTTAGGGCGGTCCGGTTCCGTGCTCCCTCAGAGGAGATTGCTAGTCGGAGGGGCGAGCATCGAGAGAACAGAGGGCGGTTCATTTTAACTAAGCCAAGGTAAGAGAGTGGGAAACCTGTAGTGGGCAATGGCTCGATGTCTCATTGGTTCGAGGAAGGCTCAGAGATGGGCAAAAGGGGTGGGCAGCCTAGGCTATAGGATGGGACACAAATTTTTCAAGCAGGGACGTGAGGTTGAGGGTCACAGAGTCACAGTTTGCACATCACCATGCAGGCACACAGTCAAACACGACAGGGGTAGCCAGTGTTGGGACACAGGGATAAATATTCACACATACTCACAAGAGACATTAGGTACACAAACTTTGGGAGTGGGGAGGAGAGGAAGGGGGCTGGCGGGTGAAAGGGGATGTTTTTTTGTTGTAGGTTGATGGGTTTTTATTATTTTTTTGTTGACACTTGCTTTGTTTTTTATGTATACACACATACATACACAGCAATTCACCATAAACACACCCAAGAGGTTCGGGCTAAAACATAGGGAACTATTTGGTAGCACTATCACATTCTCTAAAACGAGCTGGGGGAGAGGGGAAAAGTTTGGGTTGGAGGGAAAAGGCTTTTCGGAGAAAGGCTAAAAGGACTTTCCTTGTAATGTTTTTTAAAGGTGGTTTCTAAAAAACCATATCCTTCAGGATAGAAAATTTGATCTCTGAACAAGGGTAAAGATTTATACTGATCCATGGAAAAGAACAGTGTGCGGTTTTCTTGAGAAAGTCCCTAGGGGACGAAACACGTCAAAAATAACATCTCTGCACAAACAATTGGAACAACACTTTGGAGGAGCTAGATGTTTGAAAAAAATCTGTTGTATACAAACACCCGGAGAGGAAGGACGAGGACCACTGATCTGTGGTGATGTCCTCTTCCTCTTTCCCTGGGGCAAAAAAAACTTGGAAGCCATACTGTTTTGTTTATTGTTTTTAAGAGAACATTTGTGAATGGCTAATGTATTTTATTGTTACCAATAAATAAATGAAAATACTTTTAGCAAAAACTTTTTGTCAACAAACACACCTCAGAAACCCCCGCTACATATATTGCAAAATATATGACCCCCCTTGTTCTAACTGTATGAAAATCCTCACCACCAGTGAGGTGGGGGGAGGTGTCTTTGTTGACTGGCCTGGCCTGACACAAATCATTTTATACAATAAGATTACAATGTCTCTGCTGCATGCCTTCAGCATCATTAATGAAGCAGGGCATGTGTGGAATTGGGACACCTATGGTGGGCAGTCATTAGAGACTCTTGGTCCTTCCCTCTGTCAGGTTTAAGAACTCATTGTGGCCCACGAGTCAAAAAGTTTGTCCACCCCAGGACTGGATTTACATAATTTATTATATATTTTATATCTGCGTATAGTTGCCCTATGTACATACATTATCGTTTAAATCTATGTACTGTTAATTCCACATGTTAATAACTGGGAAATAGATAGAACATTATTTTCAGTAGAGGAATAATAAATATTTTCCAAGAGTAAGAAAAGCAATCATCACCAAGAAGAACTAAAAACAGAAAGTGAAAGTGAGGAAGAACGCCTACATTGACAAATACAATCCAATAGGTCGTAGTGTTCTCACTATTATATATTCTATATCCTTCCAAGAATCCTAGATATTTGATTATCTGTCAACCTCTCTGGTCTTGTGGGTGTCTGATTATCAGACATTTACTGTAAAACTGTTCAATGTGCCAATATTTTCCTGAACTCTTCTTTTTTCCATTTTGTAGTTCAGCATTTGAAGACTGGATTGTAGGTGAAGTTAATGTGATAGGTGCAGTTGTGGATCTGACATAAGGGCCAAAAGGCTAAGACAGATTATTGATGTGAATTTTGTCACGATTGTAATATTTATTGAACTGCCGGTGCCTCCCAGTAATTGTTCTCCTCTATCTAATACATTTCAAACTCATAGGGGGAGCGTAGCTCAACTAGCATAGGCTATTTATAGGGGTTAACGTAAATAACAAATTATCTTCCTATTTTATCATCTTATACAGCATATTCTTAAATACAAAATGGGAGCAGCTTTTTCCCAACAAGTTTAACTTAATTGTTAGGAATGATTAGTGCAGCATCCGATTATTTTATTTGCAATCACTTTACTATAAATTCATTTTTTCAAATGATCTGTCTGTATTTTGCAAACTGTGTTAAATAATATAGTTGTAACTATTACCATCATTAATATTAGTTAGTTAAGTTTTTCTTTTGTTTGCTCCACCAACCCAGTTAGTTACAATAAACAGAATACTTGTGAATCTGTTATCTCCACAACTTTAAAATCAGAAATTCAACCTTGGTTACTACAATGTGTGAAATTCAGAGTGTGTTCACAGGTCTGTTCAGTAAAATGAACAATTATTAATAATTAATCAACCTAATCTGCTTATGTGCATAAACCTCTGAGCCATGAAATGGACATTCACATTTGGTTCTAGTCCAAAAAAATGTCTGTAGCACTTAATGAAACCATAATAATATGACAATGGAAAACATTCATTTTACCAACAGAGCCAAAAATTTTTTATTTGAAGCTGTAAAACAAGTTTAACCATTAATCAATCTTGAGTAGATGTGTGTATGTTTGATAGAATGTATTTGCATGTGTTTTCATATATATATATATATATATATATATATATATATATATATATATATGTGTGTGTGTTGTACTTGTGCTTGTTATAGTCTGTGTATTTGTTGGATATAGTGGTTGTGTGTTATATGTGTTATGTTTGTTTGTGTATATTTTTTATGTGTGTGTTTTGTGTATATTTGTGTGTATTATAGTATGACAATCAGCAGTATTTGGCAAAGTTCCTGTTTAAAGTCTCAGAGCAGTACATAAAATGTGCATCTTTCCAGTCTGGGTGGACATTGGAAAGAAATATAAGCCAAATACTGAAGATAAGACCCTTCAGCAGTTTTAGTAGAAGAAATTCCTTTCCTATTACCTAAGATCAGAGGCTTCAATGTCAAGTTTAAAATTTCTAGTAGTGGTGATAGAACATTGGAGGAATGAGTTGTTATCTCTGCACAGTCCCTCAGGAAAACAATGCATGGCACAAGTAACAAGTCTGTTTCCTTTCCAGTTTACATAGAAAAATTTGATGTCTTTAGTCTTGCAGCTATTTAGCTATGGGTTTGTGCACGGCTGCCCTGCTTTCCCCAGCGCAGCCAGAAGATGGCAAGCTCTCTACATTGATTGAGTTCTGTCATGCAGAATTTAAGGTTTAAATATTTATTTATTAAGTATAAAATAGCAAAACTACATTTTTTGGATAGGCAAGTTTCTTGTGTAACTTACAGAATTGCTCAGAGAATTTCAGATAAGACATGCAACACTGAATCAGGAAGAAGTCGAATTGAGTTTGAAGCCATTTAAAAAAAAAAAAATAATACATGATGCACATGATGAGTACATAAGTTAAAAAAATTTGTAAAAAATAAAGTAAGTTAAGTAATAACACCCATACCGTACCAAGGTTTTTTCCATTGAGATATTTATCATTTATTATTAGCTAAATAAAGTCAGGCTGGAACTTTGTTTGGATAACTGGACAGGAAGGTATCCATGTATTATATAGTTTTGTTCTTTATTAATAATTATTTTACATGAATCTACCTGTTACTTTTACATAAACATAAACTTAAATTTAACAAAACCAAAATCACATGTTACATGATTCTCAAACTTTTCTTTCATGAATACCCAGTTATCCTATTATAATTGTTGTTCGGTAGTGTCTCCTAAAGTTGCCCATACACAGTTCAGGCTTTCTTTTTACCTGAATCGTTTGACCAAATGATTGATCGATGCTAGACTGATTATTCAGATGCACAAGTGGATTGAATCCAAGATCAATCAAGCAAGTTGATGTGTGTATGGCTATACTAACTGTGTTTTACATTGTCACAGCTTCATATGCTTGATGGAGACTACAATTGATCATGCCAGCTTACATTGTGCATAATTTCTCCATTGTTTTCACTCATCATTGTGGGAATCTAGATAAAATCTGGAGTGCATGGAAGAGAGGAAAAGGATGAATGAGATCTGTAATTTTGAAATAATTACTTAAAAAATGAAAAAAAGTCTTTCTTTCACCCAAAAAGTAGTTGTTTATGACGTAATATACCTAAAAAAGCGTGTGTTTATACTTTAAATGTATACATACCACCATATGTTTAGTATAGTTATCAGGGAATGTCATAATAAAGCACAACAAAGCACTTCTGATGTGATGAGAAACTGGAAGCTATGTAAAATTAGATTGTAAGCCCAATCGTGCAGGATCCTCTACTCCTCCTGTGCCATAATCTGTACCTGTATGTTATCTTGTGTTGTATCTCAACTCTAATTTATTATATAGTGCTGTGTAATATGTTGGTGCTATATAAAAAAATAAATAATAGTATGCAAAAAGCATTTTAAATCTCTGTCTGATGCCTCGGTGGCTTATAGTTTTAGCACACTGCCCAAGCAGCACTAGTGTCTTAGGTTCTAATCTCGGTCTGGGCATTACAAGCAAGAAGGTTGCATGTTCTCCCTGTGTCTAGGTGAATTTCCTTGCACAATCCAAAGACACGCTGAGGTTGATTGGCTTCCCCCAAAAAGATTCTCCCATGTCAGTTACACATGCCTGTGTCATATGACTGTATAAGTTACATAAAGTATACATGATTATTGCTATGTTTCCACAAAGGCGATAAGCTATGGGGCCAACGTGATTTTAATCTCATGCAATGAGACTGATCACCTCCATTTTGTTGAATGGGCTTGTGAGGGTCACCGCGTTTCTGATCACAGGCCGTGGGCGGCCAATCGCCCCTGATTGCTGATATAGACCTGAATGGACGTAGTTAAAAACTTGTGTCATTTCAACTGCGCCCATTCACTGTCTATGGGCGCAATCAGACGGGAGGGGCAAGATGTCCTGCCCCACCCCCCACTTACTGGCTGCAATCTCACAGCTGCTATTCTAATCACAGGAGCCAGCGGGAGGTCGCTGGGTGCTAGCGATCTTCCACAGCTCCGCTTCGCGATTAGAATTGTGGAAGTGGGAACATAGCCTATGGTAGGAACATTAGATTGTAAGCTCCCTGAGAGACAGATAGTGATATGACTTTATACACTCCGTGAAGCGCTGCATAATATGTCAGAGCTTTATAAATACCATATTATGTTTAATATTCCCTCTGCCTAAAAAAAATAATAATAAAAGAAAGAAAGACAATCTGCCATAACAAATGAAATATCTATTTATAGTTTAAAGAATCATTTCTGATTTTCATTGAATATAATATTGCATCTGAGATTTCTAATATTTAAAACTTAGTTTCCCATAATGGTGTTAAGACTCTCTACATCCACTGGTGCTTTGTATGACTAGTGGGAAGTGCGCTCACCACCAGTTATACTATTGTGGTTTCCATCAAACATTATTTCTATACCTAAAGGCTTGAAAACATGGTAGGGCCAATAAGGAATAGAAAAGAAACATGAAAAGGGAAAAGTAAGGTGGCTATACACATCTAAGTTCATAAAGAATATACAACAGCTAAGTTACAGGCAGAAAATAGGTGAAAAGGCGATCCGGCGTTTCTGTAGTGTCTGGAGCTCTGACATTTAGTTCAGACTGATGGAGCTTGTCACAACAAAGTCAATAAACAGTTCAGACATTTAATTCTAAAAAATAAGAACTGTTGAATTCTTGTGATTGCTTATTTATAGGTTGATATTTAAGTATATTCTAACATGAGCACAGAACAATAGGCAGTAAATGCACCTTGTGTTAACTAAAAGCAACAGTGATTGTTTGTGGGAAGATTGCACACAGGATAAAATTTCCACATCAAGCTGTAGAGAGCATCTCCTTTTATGAGAAATCCATAGTGCAAAGCTGCTCTTGGAAGCTGTTGATCTATATTATTTTGCAGAGTGATTTCCATGTTTGACTTTTCCATTTCTAAAACTCAGACTGGGATGCAAATATGACATATACTTTTCCTAAGGTCTGAAGTATATTCCATGGTCCCTTGGCAAAAAGTGCTATTCCAGTAAGTCCATTTCAAAACATCAATGAGTAGTCCAAATCAAATTATTCTACAAGCACAATCTAATCCTTTATGGTGTATATACTGAGTACACATGTACATTTTACTACCATATTTTACTCCAGTACACACAGGTCCTAAATACCCTGCGGCCCCATTACTAGCACCATGATATGATTTCATCTGATGTAATGGAGCAATTCCAATGCAGTATGTCTGCTAAAACCATTTATAAGTTTGGACCTCTTCAAATAAAAAATGGTAGCTTAATAGTATATTGTACAACTATAAAACATTAGTTTTGCACATCGTATATTATAGCTGTGACGAATAATCGATGTATTCGCCATATATATTGTAACCTAAGCCACATTACATTTCC
>CM070033.1:59204999-59225273 GCA_036250615.1 Ptychadena robeensis | reverse complement strand
CTGTTTGGACCCTATGGGTCCTGGTTGCTGGTTTGGGGTGGCCAGCTGTTTCCCTACCCTTGCCCTGGTCATGTTGACCTGTGTGTAAATAGTGTACAATTTTTATGTGTTTTATCTTGTAATTTTTGCATGGAGCGAGGGCCAACCATGTCTGTTTTAGGTTTTGAAACCTAGTCCTTTTTTAGTTGGAGATGACTGGGTCCTAGAGCTATCTATGTTGCTTCTCTGATCCCCACCCATTATTTGTACTTTTACAGTAAGATTGCTGTTTAAATTTTTTACTGAATTTCATAGGCCATCCTTGAGGAGCTAACAATTCTTTCTGTGGTGGAGACACCCATGATTCTAATATTTTGGTCTTTATATTTATGTCACTGGTGGTACCATCTTTTTTATTGGGGGGTGGTTGAATTATTTGGTACAAAAAAATAAATTTTTTACATTTTGCACCCACTTTATGAGGCTGGACACCAATGCCTGTAGGAAAATACAGGCAGATGGTGGGAGCTGCCTGCTCTGTTTGCCTGTTTTTTCCAACAGAAATTGGCATCCCAGGAAGAAGAAATTGACTAGAGGATGCTGCTCACTTGACTGAAACAGTACCGCTTTTTCAAATTTACCCCAAACCACATGTGGGAATACTGCCAGGGGGGTTAACTGGCAAAATATTCAATTGGAGTTGAAGTCTCTTTACATTTGCATTTTTTACATTGAGAGCTACAGAGTGAATTTATTGGCCATTGATAAGTAAAATAAACATATATAGCATAAATCAACCAACTGCCACAAAATCCTAAAAATAAAAGGAGGAATAATATCTAAAAATAACCAAGCTAAGTCGACTTACCAGAACAGATATAGTTTATACACAGCACAAATAATAAGTATAGACAGTGGGCCAGCAAGAAAAGATATTTATTTTGCTTTACTTCCAGGTTTAGCTGCAAAGAGAACAGCTGACAGCCTTTCAGGTCAAATCAAGCAATAATGAAGTACTTTCTGGTGACTTGAGCACAGCTCAAAGAAAAAACAAAATGAAGGAAAATGTCAAGCACATTCTTTTTAAACCCTCAAAAATCTTGCCAGAAATTCATTGTGTCTCCAAACAACTGTACATAACACTTGGCTGCAGTGGAATAAGGGTGTTTAATAAAACATCAAAGGTCTTTAAAAAATACACAAAGCAGAGAAAACAAATACAGTCAAGGCTATTAAGGATCAATATTATTCACGTCACAGAGACAGAGAAAAAAAATGAAAAAAGACTTTCATCAATTAAAATTCCGAGCAGTAAATTACATCGTTCCAAAACGTCCACGGATGGATGCCTTTAAGTGTGGTCGACACATGCTAGGTGAATGTTTCTATTGACTTACAAGCTGGATGCATGTGTCAAAATGCAGGCCAGTATTTTGGTAATAATAGCTAGCAGTCATAGCTGTAAATTATTGATGGGGACTATTCAGTGTGAACAGGTTAGTGTACAATGTACATATTGTCTTCAGCTTGACTGGCCTGATTCCTGATCACTCATACTTTCAACTCCTTCGAGACTTGCTGTTATCACTGCAATCCTTAAAAAGTAACAAAACTACCGTCACCGTGACAACTCGGGTTGGCCACGCAATTTGTTCACTCTTTTCTCAAGGTTCATTGAAAATATTCTTGTCTGATTTTTTTTGTCTTCCAACAAATCTTTTTTTCTTTGTAAGTTTTCATGATATAAGGGATGCAGAGAGCCATTCATACTGCTGAGCTAATGTTCAAATATTACTCAATTTCCTCAGCTGTAACTGGCAGCAGATGTCAGTGTTGTTGATCCTAACTAAAAGTGACAGCTGGCTAATGGTGTGTTACTTAAAACTGAGAACTGGTACAGGGGCTCTGATTAAATTGATTGCTGTTTTCTGGTTTAATAAGGTATGCTTACATCATATGGATATTTTTATGTAGTTCAAAGTTTACACTGTATATCACTTAACAATTTATTTATTTGTGCGAAAACCAGAATAACAAATGTTTTAGGTGCCCAGTGCGCTGCTTTTGAAAAAAAAAAAAATGTGTGAGGTTGGCTCCTTTTATGTAATAGAGTCTGTCAAGTACAAGGGACAATGAAGGAAACGTAATAGGAATTTCACTCTGGGTGCTGCCATGTTGAATTACTATTTGCAGAGATTCCCTCCCAAGTCTATCTATTGTGCCAACATCCTATCAATCATGTATAAAAAAGATAAGATCTATCAAATGTCTCTTATCTCTAAAAGGACATAGAACTAGGGAACTTTAAGTGGCACAAATTATACCATAAATCACTTACAAAAAATCATTCTGTTAATACATTTTAAATAAAGCTGGGCATACACTGGTAGATTCCTGTGCAATAGATCCGCAATCAATCACAGTGTGGTCATTAGTGATGGCCGAACTGCCCGCAAGGCGGACAGTTCGGCCGCGAACAAGCATGTTCGCCCTCCTTCTCGCGGCGGACAGTACGGGTGTTCGACCTGCCCTGTTCACCAGCCAGAAGGAGCCCTCTATTCTTCCTCCGGTGGGATCATTAGCAGCGAGATCCCGCCGCAGGAAGAATATTTCACTGAGGACCCGGTCTTTCAGTGAAATTCCGGCTCGTAAACACGGATGTGACGTCAGTGACCGGTTAACACATCCAGGAACTATGCGTTCCAAGATGCGTTCCAGGTTTTCCGATTCAAATTCCCTGCCTAGAGGCGGGGAATTTGAATGTGTCCGCGAACGGGCGGACGGTGGACTTTTTTAAAAGTCCGCTCCGCCCGTTCGCGCACGAACACGGCCGAAGTTCGGCCATCACTAGTGGTCATTGATCGCGGGTCAATTGAACGGGGATCCAGGCACATCTATTGCTGTTCGATTGGGACCCGGTACACCCGTTTTGCGAGAAAATCTCTCACAACATGAACTGACAGCTTCATAGAGGAAAGAGGGCAGCCTGCTGCCAGCATGGCTCCCCTTCCCTAGCAAACAGAGCAGTGGCAGGCCCCACCCCCTTTCCACTGCCAGGACCTGATCACAGTCTGACTCTGTAGGCCGTGCAGCTGCAGCTTTCTGCCACCGGTACTTTGGGTGGGGGGACTCACGGTCTCCCTCCAAAGTAATGGGCATCGAACAGGGTTTTCCAACATGTTCGAACCCTGTTCAATCGAGTTGCAATAGATCACACTCGAAGGAAGGCATACACGGGTAGATTTCCTAATAGACTACAGCACACTTGAGCTCTGTGAGCACGCACGTCGCTCAATTGTACTTAAATCTATTTAGAAATCTACCCATGTATGTCCAGCTTTAGTGTAATAAAATTTTATTTAAACAATCATATAAAGAAATATTTGATCCATAGTCATTATTATTATTATCATCATCATCATTTATTTATATAGCACCAACATATTAAGCAGGGGTGTACAATAAATTAGAGTTGAGATGCCACACCAGATAATACACACAGGTACAGGATATGACACAGGAGGATCAGAGGACCTTAACCTATCAGGCTTTGAATTGAATAGGCTAGGGAACAAAGTATGCAAAAGGTGAGGGGATGGGACTGGCATGGTGGTGATGTTAGGAATTAGAGATGGTCGAATTTGTTTTTAAAAATTCGACCATTTCGACGGTTTCGAGTTAATTGCAAAGCCCCTGAACATGGTATCATCACCAAACTTGCTGGAGATGTAGAGAAAGGTTGGGGTATACTACAAAAAAGAAAGTATATCTCAAACACAAATAGTTTTTTTTCACAAATTAAGTTCAAATTCAAGTAAAAGTTTTTAAAATCAGAATTTCGACTTTAACTTTGAACTTAATTTATGCAAAAATGACATGTGCTATAGCAAAACATTTTTTTCAGGGGCTTTGCAATCAGCTCACAAAGTTAGCAAGTTGAAAAATTCGACCATCTCTATTAGGAATGAGATGATGATGATGGCCACACTAAAGAGATGGGTTTTCAGGGCTTCAGTGCCAAAGGTAGGTAAGAGCAAGTCTGATGGGGCAAGGGAGAGAGTTCTAGAGAGTAGGAGTGTCCCTAGAGAAGTCTTGAAGCCACGCATGTGGTGATGTTATGAGTGGGGGGATGTCATTAGTAGGTCTCTGGAGGAGCATAGGAAGTGGTTAGTGTTGTATTTATGTACAAGGTTGGAAATGTAAGGGGACAGGGCAAGTGGAGTGATTTAAATGCAAGGCACAGAACTTTAAATGTAATTCTCTGGACAATTGGAAGCCAGTGGAAGAGCAGATGAGGAACAATTAGCGGATTAGATGAGTCTAGCAGCAGCATTGATGATGGACAGTCTAGTTAGAGGGAGAAAGAGAGGATGATGTTATGGTAGTCCAGACAAGAAATGATGAGAGCATGTACCAGGACTTCGGAGGTTTATGGGGATAGGAAGGGGCATATCTTGGAGATGTTGCAGAGATGGAAGTGGCAGGATCTGGCAATATTCTGTATGTAGGGAGTAAACGAGTTGCATGGTTAAAAGTAACACCAAGGCAGCGTGCTTGAGGAATAGGGTAGATGACGGTTTTATTTACTGTAAGTAAGATGTTACTTACAGCAATATTCTGTATGTAGGGAGTAAACGAGTTGCAGGGTTAAAGGTAACACAAAGGCAGCGAGCTTGAGGAATAGGGTAGATGACAGTTTTATTTACTGTAAGTAAGATGTTGAGGGGAGGCATGGAAGGTGATAGGTGTTTTACACTGGTTAAGTTTAAGGAATCTTAAATAAGACACTGCGAGATATTGTCCAGGACAGAAGGAGTAAAGGCAGGGGTAGTCATTAATAAATATAAAGATGTAGGAGTACTTTTAATGGTTTAAATTAGAATTTAAGTTTCCAACATGCTTAATGCTGACCATTGCTCAATACGCTTCTCCTCTTGGCTTCTTCAGGAGATTTACGAGTAAATCATAAAAAGTACTTGACCAACTTTATCTATTTTAATTACTATGTATTAAAATGTTTCTTTATATGATTGTTTTGATCTAATTGTATCAGCACAATATATTTAAGTCATCTATAGTATGAGTTGTGTCACTTAAAGTCCCCTAATCTCATGTCCTTTTGGCATGGGATCTAATATGTCAGCCCCTAAACTAAACAGAAATAGTAAATTATGTTGCTGATAAAAATGGTCTTTCAGTTTTAAATTTCAATATTTGTATACTCCTACCGGTAACAGTAGATTTAGTGCTGTGTGTCTTAAAAAAGATTATGCATCATTTCCTGTCTTGTCAGAACTTTTCTATTATGTTATATTGCCCTCCATGCTTTACAACCCCAGCCACAACTTTTCTTATAATATCTTGCCCTGGTGTCACAGGAAAAGAGTGAACATTTCCTTACTGGTTTACAGAAAAAAACCTAATATAAATGTAAGTCTTCCATGATCTATTCAGAATTAAAAATAAACAGATAAAGACTTTAATCTATTTAAAAGAAATTTTGCTTTTTCTTATTCCGCACTTATTACACTAACATTAAAAACATTAATAAAAGCTCTCTGTCTTTAAAAATAGACACTTCGGGGTATCCAATGGTTAGTACATTGTACAATTGTCGATTTTTTCTGTCTTTTTCCCAAATATTAATAGAAGATAGATGAAAAGATGAAAGCAGACATTTCTTTCATAAAGGTGTAAATATAGGTCAATATTTTACACTCATAGCAAGGCAGAGAGAAAATTTGTACTGACATCAGACATATCCTACAAATATGTCTTAGAAAAGGATATTTCCTATTGTCTAGAGTGAAAGATGCCCGCTTTGTATTACTGTAGTTTATTTTACACAAAATACTTGGGGTTTCAACAGTTGCTCAAAGAGAAGTAGAAATCCCATCGCTTGTTCTGTTGTTGTGAAACTTCTCTGCGTCCAGTCTTAGGTGGGTCACACATGGCTTAATAAAAAGCAAATGTGACCAACTTGATCATCACAGCGGCAATAAGAAACCTTTTAACATTTCATTAATAATACAAAAATAAAGAACTCCAGGTGGAACCTCTGACAGGATGAGGTAAACTTAAAGCGGTTGTAAACTCAAAAAAAAAATCCCCCACATACATTACATGGAATATTACACACCTGTCAGCAGTATACATCTGTGAAAACTGCTACACAGAGAAAAAAAGTACTTACAATCTTCACTTCCTATTCCCTAAGGCACCCTTAAGTACTGGCACACTGAATCTACTTCCGCCTCATCTGTTGAACATTACTAAGGTGCCCCTCCCCTGCAGAACTATTTACCACCATCCCAAAGGGTTTGGTATGGGAGATGACAGTTCTGGTCCTTCCAGAATACTATGTCTGCAGTTTTTGCATAGGAGACAGGCAGTGAAGCTGAAGGAGGACACTGTAGGAGACAGGAGAGATTGACACTGAAGTGGGTGTTGAAGGGGTTCAGTGTGCAGTGATAATGGGGGTGACTGGATTTGGGGGGCAACCAGGTTAGGCTGAGGTTATAATAATATCTTATTACCCTCTCGCTGCCAGTCCCAGCAATTGTCTCCTCTTACACTTCCCCCACAATCACCTCACCAGATAACACTTTCATGTCAGAAAGGGTCTCATTCATCCATATCATGGTATAATGGATATGAGGACAGACTGACTGGGTTACTGGGGTGTAATATAAAATAATATCTTATGTACCACTCCTCTGCTGCCCATCCCAGCAATGTCTCCTCTACACTTCCTCCCACAATCACCTTACAGATGACACTTTCATGTCTGGGAAGGTTCTCATTCATCCAGATCATGGTATATGGAGGATGAGGACAGACATGACTTGGTTACGAGTGTAATATAAAATAATATCTTATTACCCTCCTCTGTCTGCCAGTATCAGCAATGTCTCCTCTACACTTCCCCCACAATCACCACAATGACACTTTCATGTTTGGGAAAGGTTCTCCTCATCCAGATCATGAACTCCTGAGACAAGAAGGGGAGGGGGAGGGGGAGGGAGGGGGGTATTGTATGCTGAGAGAAGAGAGCACACAGGACACAGGGACATTTCTCATTCATGTAGATCATGAAACTCCGAGACAGAGAAGGGGAGGGTGAGGGAGGGGGGGGGAGATCACACAGGACACGGGCTGCATAGAAAATCTGTGATAGTGACGTCACAGAGCAGAGGCAGAGCAGGCATTATGGGACCCCACACCAGCTGATGTTTTCCCGTCAGCCCTTTCACTCTAACAAGCGACCTCGTCCCTAGGCGCAACGTCACACATGGGAGGTGCTACCTCGGAAAAACTTCGTCTTTCCTGCTTTAAGATTTTTTTTTTTCTTTTTGGACAGTGATTGCCCTATCTTCTGGCAGCCTGATGCCGATAGTGCAAAGTGACCTACAACGTGGTAGGTCCGCTTTAAGCATAGATCAGCTTTGTTTATATCCATTATCTACAATTTACAGATAGGTATTTATATAATATATATTTATTATGGAGATTACATACATTTTACAATCTCCATAATTGTTTCAATGTATGTAAAATTGTAAATGTCCCGCCATAAATCAATTTCATCTAAAGCCATTCATTTTATTTTTGTTGAATAGAGGTGGAACATATCACCTTTGGAAAAAAAGAAAATTGTGATCTATACAGACATACTCAAATTAGATCAACTTGAAAAAGCAAAGGGGTGAAACACGTTGTAGATCGATTAGTGAATAAATTGAGGCATTTCCCCAAACCAATACCAATCTTGGATGCACTTATGTATTGGTTAAAACATGTATCCGTTGATTAGAAAGCACTGAATATAAACTGTATAAATGTTTTTTTTAAATTAATTTAAAGAAATATTAAGTTTTATATAATGAATTTTTTTTATTTGTTGCACCTTAAAACCCCACTAGCGGTTGTCTTTTCACACTTTTGTCATAATTCCTCTAAATTTTTTGAGGTAGGGGGTGGTGCATTAACTTATAGGAAATTATATTGTGGGGATCCCACACAATGCTTTAAATGGAACCTATCCTGTTAGGTTTGTATTGGTGCCTCTGGCACCACTCAAAAAAAAAAACCCTGTACATACATTACAATAAATGGTTGAGTTAGTTCACTAGAAATCATAATCCTAGTCTAAATGTGTAATGGATATTTAATTAGATGAAGAGTAAAGGCACCCATACATCTTACAATCTTACCATACAATTTCTGTACAATAAACTTTTCATCTACCAAAACCTTTAAATATGAGGACCTTTCTAAACCTTCCAATCATGATGTATTCTATCAGGGAGGTCACTGTACTACATAGTTGTTGGTAGATTTAATGGAAATGTTATGTAGTGATCTTGAGGTGTATGGGGGCCAAAGGAGTGTGCACATGTCTGTAGAAACAGGGTATCAAACCATCTTCCAATGCAGTTTACAAAAAGCAGGGTAAAAAAGATCTTGGCAGAAAACGAAGTGATAGCCACAGGTGATATCTGAGAGATGGATATTTGCTCCAGTTGGCAGCAGTGTACAAGGGAGGACCAGATTAAAAGCAGCTGCCATCTTTGGCTCTTCATATATTCTGTGGGCCTTTAAAGAAGTGCCAATGTCACATAGCGGTTAATTGAGCCCTTGTGCAGAGGAATAGGAAGCTTGCTTAGAGCACACTGATCTAACATGTTGACAGGGGCAGATGTCTGAAAAAGAACATGCAGCATTCTAGAATGGCAGCTAAGGCCAAAAGATGTACTTTATCTTTTCAAGTTAGCTTATGGGTAAGAGGATTATAGAATTAATAATTCTGAAAACTCCATTTGTAAAGATGAACTCTTGGCAAGTGTAAAATCATATGTAAAAACAGTTATACTCATTTTACACAATACACTTTATGTTATCTGTATTTATTGTTTAATGTCAAAGGACCCTTCATGGTGTGGGATATTTTGATATCAACCAGATATCTACTCCCACCTAGTAGAATTAGTACAATTACACTAAAGCCCCCTTACCATTACAAGAATTATTTGTAGAAATAGCATAGTCTGCACACACAATACAAATGCTGTAGGGAAGCATATGTGTATAATCTTAATAGAAATGATCGCATGTAATAGGCAACTCTAACAAGAAAAATACAATTTGTGTTATGTATCCTATAATAATCCTTCTGAATAATACTTCTGTTTACAACAATGATTGAATTGTTTCAGAAAGGACATCTCTACAACTCAACAAAAAAACTTTTATAATGTATAATAATACATGTATGTAAAATTGAAGATTTTGATTCAATAACAAATAATGAGATTCCTTAGTAGAGATGGTAAAATTTTTTGACTTTGTGAGCTGATTTTAAAGCCTCCGAAAATTATAGCATCACTAAAATTGCTGGAGATGTAGAGAAGGGCTGAGGGAACATTGGAGAAAAAAGTTTTGCTCTAGTACATGCAATTTTTTTATAAATTAAGCTAAAAAACAAAGTCGAAAGTCTGATTTTCGAAATTTTGACTTGAATTTGAACTTAATGTGTGCAAAAACGATTTGTGTTAGAGACATAGTTTTTTTCTGTAGTATACCCCAACCCTTCTTCACATCTCCAGCAAGTTTGGTAATGATACCTTATTCAGGGGCTTTGCAATTAACTCGAAATCGTCTAATTAACCTCCTTAGCGCACTGCTGTGGTCTATAGACTTCAATGGTAAATTTTTCTTTATGTTGTAGGCCTGTAACTTCCCAAAATATGTCCGTACAGGGGTCTAATAGACATCCTGAATATAATAATGTTTAAAACAAACAATTATGTAAAATAAAAATTTATTTTATAATAAAATTAATGAGAAAACACAAAAATCAGGGCACACAGCTATGCTGCTATGTACTAAATTTTGCCAAAATAAAGTGTCTGGTGCCCCAGATGTGCCCATTTGCAGTAAATGCTCTTTAACCTAGTGTGATGGATGTGGTAAAATCACACCAGGGAAGAGAGGGTTACTGCAAATGGGCACATCTGGGGCACTAGAGACTTTATTTGGGTGAGATTTAGTACATAGCAGCACAATGAAAACAGTTTTCTACATAGAAAACTGATTTTGTGCTATTCACTTTCAAATTTCCCACCGCCTCCCTGATATGACGTCATCACGTCACTCGGAGGGAGGGGGGGATGAGCCACCAGCCAGCATATCGCATCGGGGACACCGGGACAGCGCAAAACAGTAAGTATGCGCTGCCGGAATTTCACCCCATACTTGTTTGTTCTGAAGAAGCCCGATAATTGGGTGAAACATGTCGCACACGAAATAAAGACAAGTATGGTTTTCTTGACAGTAAACTTGTTCCATTTATATGTTGATGTAAATATTAATTTAGATGTCAACTGATGTATATTGTTGATTGTGATACACATCGAAATAAATGTAAACTTTGTATTTGATATATGAGTCCAGTGCCTTAAAAGCCCATTGTATTGGCAAAAAAATATTTGGTTTAATAGTACAAAAACTTAGTTAACACTTAGATGGGGGTCCATATTAGGTCCCTATTTGGTCATGATGTATTAAATGGGTCTACAATATGTTACTATTCCGCCTTCTATATACAAATTAAACAACATGCAAAAACATTAGCATTTATTTGACATTATTTTTGTTTGGCACTGCTGATGTAAAAAAAATCTGATATGTAACATTTCCCCAGAATGTGGTATGTCAGTATTATTGGATGCTATCATTGACTTTATTGACAAGCGCGGAGTTCTTACCTTTGTTCAGCTGGCCCAGACTTCACCCTTCTGTCAGACTACAATTCTAATGCATTCAGAAGGGTTAAAAAGCCTGGCAGGGGCTGTATATCTGTCAGTTAAAGAAGATGCTCCATGACCCTGCATCTGAGTGATCTCAGCAAATCAATTCAATCATTGAAGTAAACAGATCTGTCCCTTTGGCTGTGTAGTAACTTGATATTTCTTCCTGTTCTTACTGACACAGTGAATTGAGAAATTATATCTCCTGACATTCTGCCATCGCATTGAAGTTCTATCCCTGCTAGTAAATGTTATTTACATAAAAACACTTCTAGAACGAGACAAAGAATAGAGCATTTTACTTCTTGTATATTGTAAGTGGTCAGAGACCAAGTGAGAGCCAAAGTCAGGTGCCAAACATAACCAGAACGAACACCTTTTTGTGGAGAGTGCTGACAGACAGGCTTTCATCTATAACAAAAGACTGTCATAACAGTTCCTACCTGCTTGTCAGCACTCTATTTTTCTCATTGTTCACTCAGGTCTGGAGGGAAATAGTTACTTCAGGAAAGATGACCACTGAAGAGGCCAAAAACTCCAATCTTAGAAGATCAAACCTCATGAATATTCCGTATATATTTATTTTAAGCCAACAGATAGAGTACCAGGTTATTTTACAATGTATATTATTATTATATTTTAAGCATGACAAGATGCACTTGACTATTACATGAACCATGTTTTTTGGAGAGAAATCAAGGGAAAAATGGTACAGAAAGACTCATTTTGGGCTCTCAACAGTGCCTCAGAGTGGATCTCTCTGTGAGTATATTTTTCCCTCCCAAAAACTATAGTGCATCTCTCAAGTCTTCTGAAATATGTTATATATTGGTATTTTCGCAAGAGGAAGGGCAGCGCTTAGAGCTGAAGACTCAGGTTAACCATACTTTTTTAATAGATTTAAGCACAATTCGTGCGCTTTAATGATGATCGATTGCATCTAGCTTTTCTTCAAGCGGAAAGCTCGATCGAACAGGGAACCAACATGTTGGTTAATCCCTATTAAATTTCCAACGATTGCCATTTGGTCCCTATCCAAAGTATTAAACGAAATCGACTGCACAAAAGTGCTATGCATCGATTCTCCTTTCAATTGACGAAGCTCAAGCGCAACATGGTGACGTCATGACGCTGCGCTTGAGGGGTCATCTATTGAACAGGTATCGACAAGTGTATGACCAGCCTAACAGAGAGTCACAAAGAGACTTGCTCTGATTTACATCTCTGCCCCTCCCGAGTAAATACCAGTGAACTATTTAAGAAGCTAGGGTTGTGCTGTTTTTATTTAAAAAATCTGTTAAGAAGCTTTCTTTTCTTTCTCACATATTAAATTTATGTAAAAACAGAATAGGAAACACGGACAGATAGTCCATTGGACTATAGCTTTACAGAGTGCTTTTAGAACATTTGACATGCTCAGCTCTGTTTAAACTGCACAGACAGTTTGGATATGGATAACACAAATATCAACGTTTCCAAGGTGAAGTGACTCAATTAAAACTTGCTGCATATTATCTCTAAGGTCTTACAATTGATGCCGTATTTCTAAAATAGTGAGAAATAACTGGAAGCAGTTGAAACTCAGGAAAACAAAACTTTTTAGCTGTTTATTGTTGATTACTGAAGTATAAATATTAAAATGAGAAGGATCCCATCCTGTTTAATTAAACATACATTTATTTTGTTTCTTAATCATTATGTGCCTATTTTTTTTTTTTGCATGCAATACTGATGTCTCCTGACTCCTGATGTCTCCCAGACTCAAAGTTTTCTGATAGCTCACTCCCCTTGGAAGGTATACTTACCCATCTACCATTTCTTGCAATTTTCCCATTACATCAAAGCCATTGTTCTTACCATAATAAAAATCTGGTAATAGCATAAAGGCCAGAGCTTGTAACCTTCTCCATGTAAATATGCTCCTACTTGAGGAGCCATTTACCAGACCAAACACTGCCACATGAGTACACAGTGACAGCATCAATTAGTGATACCATCTGGTCTTAGGTAGCCAGGTTGTGGAATGGGTTACAGGGTTAAATATGATAGCAAAATAATAAAATGTACAGCAATGATTTATATATAGATCACAATAATAAAGTTACCGTATATATACTTGAGAATAAGCAGAGGTATTGAATTTTACCTGAAAAATCTGAGTGATGGGCATATAGACCTAGAAATACATCGACACAGAAATACATAGCAAATATGCTTTTGATTTTTGGGATGTCATTATTATGGCTTGTAGGAACATTAAAAAGTGTTGTCCTAGCTTGAAATTAAATAATGCAAACTACATGAGCTAGAACAGTGGTTTCCAAACTGGGGTGCTCGGAGGTATTCCAAAGGGAGCACACCTAGTCGGGGCAGCAGAGGTGGCACTCGAAGCACTCTGTGAACACAGGAGGCTGTTGGAGGGACAACCAAGAAGCCAACCATGAAATAGCCTCAGACAGTAGAGAGTTTTTATCGATACAACCAACCATGATTTCTGTGTGTATATGATGCATGCCTCTGCATCTGCACTGAGGCCCGGGGGCCTAGTTTTTTGATATGGCCTTTTGTCACCTTGGTGTCGAGACGCTCTGGCTCCCCTTATTCCCTGCAATAAGTGAAGATAACGCCTAGAGGATAATTGTTTAGATTGTTTCCTAGAGACCATAATTTGCCTGCAATAGAATGTTTAAGATTCTCTATCAAACGCTTCTATTTATTAATATTTTTTTCATATTTTGTTTTTTAAAATATTCTGTCCTAGCTAAGAGGACTTAGGACGCCTATGCCGGGCAGACCTTGCAGACTCTTGGTTTGGCCCCAATGTCAAATTTAAAAACCCATTGTGGCCCAGAAGTCAAAATGTGTGCCCACCCCTGATCTATATGAAGCATGAGGCCCTACAGCAAAAGTTCCGGAACCATTTAGCTATGGCAATACTTTTTACCTTCTGCCCTGACCTAAAGCTCCAACAATTGTGGTTACCAATAATACTTGATAAACTATAATTGATAAACAAAATGGTTTAATCCAAATAAGTCATGTATCTGCCATTAGATAATATAGACGAAGCATCAGAAGACACAGCCAATATATTTATTTGGTTGTGATAATATTCTTATTCTATGTATGCACATTTTCACCATCTAGTTTTGTGGGTGAACCAAATGTTATACCTTTGCCTTTGGGAATACCAGAAAGGATTACTAGCCCTTTCACACTATTTACGTTGTGCTTGCAGTTGCGCTTTTTTTTAAAATTCAGAGCAGGTCTAGTGTGAAATGTGTACCTTGCATTGACCCAAGCTGATGTGCGCTGTGGTACTACCCCACCACAGCTGCAACATAGGTGGTGTGAACAAGTCCTTACAGGTCCGAGGACACCATACCGAAAAATGTGGCATGCCATTAGCTGGGAGAAATCTGACTATTCGTAGTCATAACCCCAGACATTTGGCACATGTGTAGCATGCAGCTCATCATACTATCAAAGGATGCTCTTGTCTTTCAGTAGTCTTTCAGCGCTGGTCATACACCGTAGCGTTCAATTGACTTAAAACGATCAAAGTTTACATCGATCAAATTTTAATCATTAACTGCACACATGGTTCAATTGACAAAATTGTTCGATAATGATCAAAACATTGATTGAATAGTGATTGGACATGTTGGAAACCATCAACCATCAGACTAAAATCGTAGCATTTTTTTTGTTGGTTGGGTCAATTGTATTCGATGAACACATTTATATATGACTCTTTCCAGTGTTTGATGGTCAAAACTAAAATCGTCCATATTACAATCAAACCCTCCTTGTGGTACTACTTGGATTCCATTACAATCGATGTTTGATTAAAAGATCTAAAATCAAAGATCGATTGTGCTAAGATCGAACCATGGCCAACTCTTTTACACTATCCCAGGGGTGCGTTGTTACTTCCTATGCTTTTCCTTTTGGGTTGCCATTATTTTAAAATGGCACTGAAACAATAATATCACACAGCCAGTGTTCTTTGATCCATTGCTGAAACACAACCAAGTTTCAGCATCAGAACACAGATTTCTATTAAGCCAGCTACCATCAGACCATCAGACATACAGTACATACTCCTACCCAATAAACTGATGAGTTGGGAGAATGCAATCCCCTTGTCATGCAAACACAAGCTGGTATTCTTTTCAGCATTGTGGCATGATTTAAGACCGCTGTCCCAGAATAGAATGGGGCCTTTCAAAGCTATCCTTAATTTGGGGTTTTCAGTGCCATTACTGCCCAGGGGGTTGCAGGGGGTGCAGGTGCAGTAACTAGAAAGAGGGGTCACATGAAACCTATGGTAGATAGAACCCTTAGAACATAAGCCTAGGGGCCTACTAGATTTTTTTCCTGTATGAAGAGTTACAAAAAATATATTTAAGAAAGCATCACAAATGAAATAAACAGAAAATGTACCACCAAATAAAAAAACAGTGCAATAGGTTGTAATTCACTTATGCAGGTCCACTATCAATAAGGCGATTCAACAATTCAATTGAAAGCCAAATAAATGTAATATAACATATACATATTGTTTGTTGCACACAAAATACAATAACTGCTAATAAGGGTTTTAGTAGTTTCCCTATATACTAAGTATATTTCTCAACATTAAATGTACCTTACAAACACTGATGACTTGCCGGCACTACAAAAATGTTCTTTCGCTTTTTAAACAATGTTTATCTTCACTAGTTATCCTGAGACGTTTCCCATTTTTATCCGTTGTACATTTGTATGCAGTCTGATTATGATAAAGACCTTTTATTAAAGAAGTCAGCTCCTATTTGCCGTGGAAGAGTCTGTGTATGCACACAGGCTACCGCAATATCACATTTCCCTTTAAGCTCTTTGTCAGGCTGACCATGCCCTTTATTTATCTGCAGCACAACATGCTTATTCTACTCCTATTCACTCTGCAAATTTATGATGCCCTATTAATCTTCGGCCCTGCTGACTATCCCTGTTACAAAGTGTCAGCAGACTTTTGTACCTTGCTAATGTACAAAGGGCTTCCTATGAGTAATATCAGCATTTTGCCTTTTAATTGCACATATAATTTTTAGGTCTTACAGCTAATAAGGGAATTGAGACCACACTTCATCACTGTCTCCAATGGTACTCCAGGGGTGTAGGGACTGTTGAAGCTCATACCGGAATATAACTGCACTTGTTTCTCTTGCATAGGCTACAATGCCAGATGAAGTGAGCTGTGTTCCGTGCATTAAGTTCCATTGGAATTTCACTGGAATACATAAATAATCTATTTGAATTTACTAACCCTTTTAGAGGACTTTGCGGGGTAGATCGACTAAATTACATCCTGTTATAAATACTGCATGAATTAAAAAAAGCCGATGGCGACATTTTTATTCTTCAATGTCAAAACTGTTTATGAAATGAAAGTTCACTTTTTTTAGGTGTCTGCATGATCAAGGAGACTCACAATACGGTGCTGAAATGTCAATTTTATGCAACAGAGGTAACAAGAGCGCTTAGACAAATCTGATCTTGGCCTACAACAGATTTTGCATACTGGAAGATGTTACCAGCTGTGGGTACAACCATGTGTCTTAAGTTTATTCCGTTTTCTATATGATCTTAGTTGTATGTTGCCATAAAGAGATCTTGTAGAGTAAGCTTCTGTATGAAGCTTGTTATCTGCTCTTGTGGTTAAAATATTGTACTTTTCAGCTACCTTTAGGGCTCATTTACACGGGTGGTTGATAACCGGTTACAGTAACCGCCCTGGGAATGTGCTGACTCTTGCTGCTTCAACATTCCCATGAGGATAAGCCCCTTAAGGCTCCACTAGACAGGAAACTAGATCCAATGCCCTATTTGTCATAAGTTAAGTTTTTTTGTGGAAATCACAATTAAAGACTAGAGATAATTATGAAAAAACAACTAGCTGACCTACTAGCGGACCTACCACCTCTGATTCTGGGCCCAGATCAGAGGTCAAAAGTAAAAAAAAATACTTACCAGGTAAAACATTTAAAATACACCTACACTCCACCTCCTCAGTGACTTGCTCCGCGGCGTACGAAAAGTGAGATGGGAGAGTAGAGGTCACTTCTGCGCCCCCAGCCAGCCACATCTGAATCGAGTGACGCAGAGGGGCAGAATGTCACCTGATTCAGATTAAGATTGGTGGAGGGAGCGGGACTGGAGGAGTCCCACTTCTCCATTTTGCTGGATGGTGGTTTGGACATTCCAAGCATGGCGGCGTGGGAGCGAGCAGGCAGGAAAGGTGAGTAATTATTTTTTTCTTTGTCACTGTCCCTGGATGAATGCTGCATGGAGGTAAGTCATGTATATATGTTTATTTTTTCAGGTTTTTTTTTTTTTTTAAGGGAGCAAATGCATGGTAACGCCTCATGTCGTGTTCCCTGGGTGGTTGCTGTTATCGGTTATCAACTGCCCGAGTAAGCAAGCCTCAAGCCACAAGAGCAGATAACTAGATTCACACTAAGCTACCTTCAACTAGAAGTGTGGTTTCCATTAAGGCCTTATATGCAGAAGCACATTGTACTTCCCCTTTAAAAACTCTCACAATGGTGTTACATTTAGCTAAGTCCACCTGCTACTTGCTTGACGGTACTGAATTGCTCTTGGATTCTTGCTGCCTTTTATGTAATTTAATAAGGTTTACATTCCAGAAGTGTGGGTCTTGACCTAAACTTGGTCACTGACCCTCACATTCTGGGATACCTATTATGTTGATAAATACCCCTCATTAATAAATTTACCAGCAAAGACAACATCTTCTGGGCCCAAAGTAGTGTCACTAGGCAAGCTAGTTTCTGCATTAACACACAAAAAATTGGGACTTTACAATGTACTACATTTTGTCCCCACTTCAATGCAGTGTAATGCTAATTCTCTCCTGCGTCTTTCTGCACCCTTTTCATATTTAATCCCTTCTCACCATAACCTTCATGGTTGTTTCTCTTTGTTCGGCTTCCAAGCCCTACTCCATACAACCATGGTTTCCATGCACTGCACTGGTTATGGTGAAGGAGCCTGAAACAGCTGTATGCAGTTTGGAATAAATGGCTCCATACCATAAGGCTATATTTGCACTGTACACCAGCGGCTCTGGATGTGCATTTGGCTGATGGGGAGTAAAGGAATCATTTTTATGGCTCCGCCCATTGTCCTGAAAAAACGTTTTTTACCTAAACTTTTGGGATTTGTGACGCATTTGGCCATGTAAATACCTTCTGTTTTAAGAAAGCTTGATTGTGCCATATTCATTATGGAAAGCCTATTTTTATACTCTGGATTGTGTATTTCCTATTCCCCCAATCGCATCCAGTACCATGCGCTTTGCATACTTTATACTGTTTTCTGTGCAATAGATTTCCTATCTCTTGCTGCCTCATTTACACTGTTGTTGTTATTCACCTCTGATCCACTACCTCCGTGTGCTCTATTCATCTCTTCCTTATTCCATGGTCTGTGTTGTATGGTATTTTTAGAACTCTGCTGCATTTCATGGTCTGTGCAGTATGGTATTTATTCAACTTTGCTTTGTTACATGGCCTAACTTTTATGGTGTATATTTACGGCTGCCTCCTTCCATTGTCTGTGCTCTATAGTATTTATTCAGTGGACCTATACCCACCGTTTCTACTCTCTGAACCCTTGCAGACAAACCCACAAAAAAAACATACCTAAAAAAAGTAAATTCTGATTTTACCTCAGGTCCCTGGTGACATATCTCAGTGGAGGTAGAAAAAACTAAATAGCTGGAAGCCCAGAGACAGTCACTTTAATGTGTAATTATGTGTACAAAACTTCTTACATTTTCACCATTTAAAATGATCTACTGGTCACTCTGAATACTGCAGTCAATCAACCCCCAGAAGATTGCCAGCTAAATAGGGAAACTCCTAAATGGCTAACCGCAGGTAAGTATATGTTTTTTACGAATTGATTGCGGATAAAATTGTGACTCAGAGATATGTTAAAGTGAATTCTTTTATATATATTTTATTTTCAGTATACATTCACTTTAACTGTGCCCCTCCTACTCCTATTGCTGGGTGGCCACGCCAATATCATCCCATTATTGTTTTTACTTAAGTGGCTTTAAATGCCCTAGTTCCTTTATAATCCTTATGGAATATCACTCTAAAATCTTTTCTGTTTTAAAATAATTTTTATTCAATTTATTTTAATTTTTACTATTACCAAATAACAATGGCACTTAAATAGTGGCACATTCATGTATACTTAACTATTTCTTCTTATGTAAAAAGAGGTATTGCTGATATTCTTGTAATAATTCATGTTCTGGGTTCCAGTAATGTAACGGTTTCTTTATTTGGTTCCTTACAATTAAACTTAAAATTAACTAGCTTCAAACTAACTAACAACATGTTACACCCCTATAAATTCTGAGCTTAAAGTGATAATGTAAACGTTCTGGTAAAAGATTTCAGGATGGTCAACATCACTGGTTAGCTGTATACCTAAAATATAAAAAATATCACATTGATTTATTAAACAATTGCAAAATAAATGTGGTTTCCATTAGAAATTATTATCTCTTTTTACCTGTCTGGCTAGCAGTGTGCATCCTCTCTTTATTATTATTTCACTTTCTTCTATGGTTTGTACATTAGTTTGTCAGCTACATTAGTTAGTCTGATCTGCTGAAGAACTTTTTGCGTTGAGTGTTGAAGTGCATTTACATCGGCTGCTCCATGCACCCAAATAGACCACATAGGCATGAAGTGTGTTATTATGATATTAATAGGACCACAGAGCATCAGGAAAAACAAAAGATGCAGGTTTTTGTGCTTTGTGGTATTTGATTGTGGTGACTGATTGTGGTGAATGACCCTTTATTTATTGTGTTTATATACCTGGCTAAAGGTCACCATACACCTTACAATCTTTCCATACAATTTCTGTACAATCAAATTTTGTTCTACCAAAACCATGTAATATAATATGAGGACCTTTCTATTCCTCCCAATCACTATGTATTCTATCAGGGAGGACCCGGCACTACATAGCAGTAGTGATGGCGCGGGGGTGTTTAGGACAGGGTGGGTACACTGGTGGTGACTGGTCAGTGTGGAGGACACAGGGGGGATGGGCATTGTGTGAGGACACTGTGTGGATTGGACAGTGGTGAGAGAATTGGGACACTGGTGGGAGGGACACTGGTGGGAGATGGACCTTGTGGCGGACACTGCGTGGAGATGGACAGTGTGGAGGACCACTGGTCTGGTGATGGTCAGTGGGGAGGACCACTGGGGGTCGATGGATCTTCCCCATGGATGGCTGGCTGGGTATATTCCAGTGAGACTGTAGATCACACAAGAAACATAGCTATGGTTTCCCTATAGCAGTAGCAGGCAGCCAGCTCTCTTCCTACTCTCTGCCTTCTTCATCAGAATGTGTTCTAATGGCGTATTGTACTCATCAGGGAGGACACTAT
>CM070033.1:59165430-59203721 GCA_036250615.1 Ptychadena robeensis | reverse complement strand
GAGCAGCAGATGAGGAGCGGTTAGAGGAGTAGATGAGTCTAGCAGCAGCATTCATGATGAGTTGTACATTTGATAAGGGTTGAAAGGCAGCACAAGCTTATATACAGGTAAAAAATATGGCACAGGAGAAGTGGACCCTGCCCAATCATGCTTACAATCTAAGGGCTTGTTTCCACTATGTCCTGTTCCTCGTGATGCATGTCCGTCCAGTGCAGGGAGAAAAACGCAGACAAGATGATTGTCCACGATTTGCTTTGCCTTGTCCTGTTCATTTGCATTACAGAGGCGTGTAAAAGCCATGAGCAATGCTGTTCGGACATAACATTTCCATGTCCAACTGATGTGTCCATTGAAGACCCCTACGTCGCCATGATGACAATGCAGGGCCCCGCATTGAAAACAAAGCTGCACTGGCACGCTGCTTTGACAACATGGAAGTGGACAATTTCTACACTGTAAACAAGCCCAAGGAGAGCTTGGAGAACAGCATATATAATAGGTTGGGAAGATAAATCAAGATCTTTTCATAGCTATGTGTTTCTAACAAAGATTGACAATAACTTGCAAGAACATAATTTAAGTCTTGCGCAAAAGTATTGCTGTAGATTTAGAGGCCAAGTAAGATTGGTAGATATTCATTCCATTCTTAGAAGGACCTTTTTCGAATGTTAAGAATCAATACAATACATTCCATGAATGCCCACTATAAATGTGTGCCATAGACATGTACTTTATGAGGTACATTTATCAGTACCCAAAGGGCCTTATAATGTCCGAATAATTGTTAGAAAATGTAGGTAATAATATGTGACACAAATTAATTTTTTTTGTGAAGTATATTAGATATAGCTTTCTAGATTTACATATTTAAATAATATTGTTGTTTTCAGATACACTGAATGACCACAACAGTGACCTGTCCGCAGAATGGTAGGTCAAAAAAAGTTCATGCACAACTGCACAAAATATAAATCAGTGTCAGTAAAATTGCCTCCATAAAAAGCATCCACTGCATCAATAACATCATTTTCTCCACATCATTATTAGTAGCTCTGTAATAGTCATAATGAGCCCGATCTTTGCACTGATTTAATAAAGTTAGAGTAAAAAAAATGGTAGCACATAAACACAAATCAAATGGTGTCACATTTCTGTTCCAGATAATAGCCATCCTCCTAAAGTATTGGTCATTACAGAAGAGTAACAGAGACACAAGGTCGTGTGGGTCTCTTTGATCTCATTGGTAATACAGTAGAGCTAGATTTTTATCAATCAAGCTGGGCAGACTGACCCAAAACTCATGTGTGATATGATAAATACCTCCAGCAATACAAACCTAAAGTAACAGACCACAGGCTTTAATAATCACATGTGTTTGGTTAAAAATTTAGGCATGAAATCTTTATTGATTTCCTTATGAAATCTGTTATTGTCCCAGTTTGTACATAGGAAGAGAGACTATAGAGACAAAGCTTGTGGTTTATGAGTATTCATATTAATTTATGATCATGACTGAGGGTTAGTCATGACTGTCTAGATATGCACAGGTATCTGCAATTCTTCTATGTTGTATGTTTAACCGTTCATGAACAAAACCATCAGAAAAAAGTAAAAAAAGAGTCAATTTATAGAGCAATCTGTCCGCTATAATGGTGGGTCCCCGTCCAAAGTATCAAATGGTGATGACATTGCGCTGGGGTCGCGCTGTGTGTGCCAAGCTTTACTCAAAACCAAAACATTACTGTCATCCTCTAATCTGATCAAAAGCAGATCTAATATGTAATTTGTGAGTCTATTGTAAAAATATTACATTTTGAGTAGAGTCCCTCAAAAATAGCAACCTTATCAAGAAATGCTAATTCAATGTAATACTCTAAAGGCAAAGGACCTAAAATGTTTCAACTCTGGTTGAGGGTCCCTAAAGTTCTTCATATTCTTACTGGTTCTTGTCTGCTGAGGTTGTAAAGATAACTCTAATTCGGTTATAATAACTGTAACAAATTTCATGTCACATTATTAAGTCCATTTGTTCAACTCCTTGTTAGCACAAATATCTAATCATCCAATTACACGACAGCTGTTGAATGCATTTAGAAATGTGGACATACCCAATACCACCAGCTACAATTTAACCAACCATTAGCATGGGGAAGACAGAATTTTAGTGACAATGATTTTTACATGGTTGTTGATTAATGTAGATGTCCTGATTTGAGTAGTTAAGAAACAGAAGGCCCAATCCAATACTAGCAAGGTGTACCTAACAAAAAACCCCAAACAATCAAATAGCATTGGAAAAGCCTTCCAAATTATTGATTTAAAGCTGGCCATACACGTGTCGGATTCCATGGCCAATTGATCCCTCACCCAATTGATTCCGGCGATCTCAGCGGGAATGGGAGCTGCAATCCATCAGCCAATTAAGAGGATCCGATCACTGCATACCACCTTGTCCGAGTGATCGTGTCCAATTGATCGGGGGCTCAGAATTGGATCCGACAGAGAACCAACATGGCCTCACATGTATAAAACAACTATCCAGGCATGTGGTTTCTGGTAGAATGCCACCTGTACAATAAGTCCATCCAAAACTTTTCTTTCTTCCACAGGCTCCTGTAAGTGGTATTGTAAAAATATACAAGCAATTGGGAATTACAGCAAAGGCTATGTAGAATCACAGTGCATAGTAAGAACATTCTGAGGTGCACACGCTACAGAAGTTGTCAACCTTCTGTAGAGGCAAGAACTACGTGCATAGCAATGGTGTAAAGCATGCCACCACTAAACTCTTGAGCAGTTGAGACACAGTTTTCAGTTGAGATGTGATCATTCACACTTCTCTGTCTGAAAATCTAATGGAGAGTCTGGTTTAGTTAATGCCAGTAGAACTGTATTTGCCTGACTCTATTGTGTCTGGTGTGCAGATTGGTAGAGGCGAATGAAGGTGTGGAGTTGTTTTTCAGAGGAAGAACTCTGAATACTTCAGGATACCAGTTTTGGACAATGCAATGCTCCCAACCTACATCCCTGAACACCAGTATATTCAGGGATGTAGGTTGGGAGCATTGCATTGTCCAATAGTGTTGAGCTCGAATATTCGATTTTCAAATATTTAGCTCGAATATCGCTATTTCGCCATTTGGCCAATATTCGCGAATATATCATTGGATTTTTTGCGATTATGTAATCGTGATCCATTGCAATGAATGGCATCGCGATTATATAATCGCAATGCGATTTTTTAAAACGGAAATGACGGATATTCTCCCAGTCAAATATCCGAGCTCCATTGACTTGCATGTATTGCGCATATTTGATCGCAATTGCGATTTGTAGATCGCAATTCATGTCGTAAGTGCGGATATTCGAGATTACGAATATGGAATCGAAAATTATGGCGGATATTCGCGAAATTACGCGAATTCCATATTGCCTAGTCGCTCATCACTATTGTCCAACAAAGATGTGAATAAGTAAGTCTGGTGTGGAGGAACTTGACTGGCCTACACTGACCCCAACCGATGAATACCTTTGGGATAAGTGAAGGCTGCAAGCAAGGCCTTTTCATCCAACACAATTGCTCTTGTGAAAGAATGGTTCAAAATTCCAATAAACATTCTACTATTTCTTACGGAAAGCCTTTTTAGAACCTTTGCCACTATGATAGTAGGTCAACTATATTTAAAAGACTATAGGTTAAGATTGCAAAATCATAAACATTTATGAATGTGTAAAGCCATACTTCCCAATACTGTCAGCAATATAGTATGTACAGGGAGCAAGTATTTCATGTTTGAGAGGACCCTGCAATTCTGTTAATAAAAAAAAAATGCTTCTGCTTTTTTAGTCATTAAAGATATTATCTACAGCAAATGTTTGCCTTGTTATTTTACAAGTTGTGTGTTTCTGGATCTCTTGTCTGTCTATCTATGTAGTGCTATTTTTCTGGATTTTGTGTAGATGAGTACCTTCAAGGTTTTCACTGTCCTAAGAATAGTTAAAAACCTTGGAGTAATCAATTTTGACTTCAGGTTGACTCTTTAAGTATTAAAGCCATGGAATGCTGCCAGCAGACATTACTAAAAGGAGGTCAGTGTGTTGTTCTCTTAAGATAGTCTTTGAAATTAACCAGTAAGTAACATTTCATGCCTTTGGCATTTTGTGAAAACCTATAATATTGGAAAAAAAAAGATAATACAGCATTTCAAACCATTTTCAGGCATTCCAAGGTTTCTGTAAATTAAAACATCTAACACAATTTGGCTACAGACTTAAAGGTGTGTAATTTTCATTATTTGATGTCTAGAACTTTGTAGCATATACTTTTGGGTCTCTAGGCACTTATTTTCTAGAGGGAAACTCTAAATATTTGTCTTTGAGCTGCAGAAGCTGTGGCATCATTGATTTTCTTTACTTATGAAGTATGCAAAACTGTCTTAAAGTGCATGGAGTCCCCAGAGCACAAGGTGTAAGGATTCTGAACGTAGCCTTAAAGCAAAGAGCCATGATCAAACAGAAAAGAAAGGGTAATAGACTAGAAACGAGAACAGATGTAATCAAAGAATTACTGTAACATTGTTAATTGTTGGGCAATTCATGCACTGTTCTTCATAAACCGATAAGTGTTTATAAAGAAAGAAATCATAACAATATATATCATATACAGTATAGTGACTGGTATTATAATGCAGTGTTAAGGTTTAACCTTCTGAGCGTTTGGCCCGAATTAACTGCATCATGAAACTCAGCCCCAGTTAACTGCAGCCGCGCACAGGGTCTCGCCGTCTTCTGACGGCGGTCGGGACCATCGGCAGGGGGGGGGGGCGGGGGTAGGCGGCGCCATAGACCTCCGTCAAACTGGAGGGGCGTCGCCTTTCTTCAGCATAAGTCCGGCGTCTCCAGTGACGCCGAGCTTATGTTTAGAACCCTGAGCTGAGCAGGCAATCGCGGCGGAGCATATTGAGCTCCGCCGCGATTGCCCGTGGCACGGTTATGAAAAAACCGTGCCACGTGGCAAACGCTCAGAGGGTTAAGGTAAAGGAAGCCAGGGTTTTTAAGACTTGAAAAATGATCTTCTACCCAAACTACACAGAGTCTAAATAGAGTTAAGGAAGCCTAAAGCCAGCCATGCACATCTCAATTCCCAGACGATTGCAACGGGATGATGCAAGATGTGCTGAATGCCTCAGGGGGAATAGACACCTTCCTTAAAACTTTGGATGAGGATCCTTGGAAATACCAGCATGTGGAAATCTGTTGGATTTACATTTTCTGAGAGCGGGATAGATTGCTCCAGGTGGGCTGCGTTCGATTCCCGACGTGTCAGCAAGGTGGAAGCAATGCCATTTGTTAGCCTGAATATACATGAACTTAGTTGATAACAGTATTATACAAATCAAACTGGGCCTGATATGTTAAATAGTTAATGACAGAAGCACGGATGACCATAGACACTAGAGCAGTGGTTCCCAACTAAGTTGATATGGAGGGCCACAAGTGCGGCCCTTAGCATCACTTAAGGGCCGCACATAACATTTTCAATCTATATTGACTTGTATAAGCATTTTATAAAAAAAAATTACAGCAGGCATAGCTAGAAGACATTATTTATGTTTTAAATGATTCTTCAAGCATTAGGGAACATTGTAGTATGGTAAAGAACACTTTGTGTCATATACATCGTCAAAGGTTATAAGCCTTGTAAATATCATCAAAGCCTTTTCTCAGGTTATGTTCCGCAATATATATCACCCCCCGTTCATTGGTGGAATAGTGGGAGCATAGGAACTCACCTGTCTGCTGATCCCCTGACAACACTAAAGCAGGAGAGGACTGAGGGAGGTCGCCGAAGAACGTCCAAAGGGCCGCATGCGGCCTCTGGGCTGCAGGTTGGGCACCTGGGCACTAGAGGGTAGGTAAACTGAACAGGTAAATCTCATGATTATTAGGCACTTTGTTTACCACTGCATGGTTTAATAATCTTGAGCATTAACATTGATTGTTGGGCAGAATAATTGTGAATTTTAGCAAATCTTTTTTCTCTTTCTCCCAAGCAGCCAGCAGCGTCTTTAAGTACCTTAAGCAACACCAGATCAGCTGCAATATTTTGGGGTGCTTTAACATAAATTTGGACAAATACAACTGAGCAAACATTTAACAGATGTACAAATGCATAACTAAAGCCCCCCCACAGACGACGCAATACCGGGCCGATTCCATCATCATGCACAGCCGGTCGTTCCGAGAATTGTCCATGCACCCTTTGCGTGCTGGCATTTACATTGGCTGGTCCCTATCCAAAGTAATGAGACCAACCAAAGAAAAACAGACATGTCCGTTCTTTTGCCGATCAATATTTGCAGTGCCCAGGATCATTCGCTCCAGGTGGGTGGGTCGTCAATCTGCTGCTAACTGGATCGAAGCATCTATGGTTCCATAAGTTCCCATAAGACAACCTTTTAACAAATTGCTCAAAGTAGGAACAAATGTTGTATACTTTTATTTCTCTGTTTATACTGTTTATATCTCTGGATCTAGTAGTGATATAAGTGGTTTTCTGTGAAGGTATGCATATTTGTTTATATTCTTCATTTTTTCATATTAGGAATACACTGATCATATCCTTAGAAACCTTATTGAGTTACTGTACAAATAAAAGAAACACACTTTTACAGCAGCAATTTAGAATGAATTTGGTATTTAAGAAAAAGTGAAAAATCAAAGAGGTGTTTGTACTTTTGTAACTGATAACTGGATGAATAGCTTTATGAAAACACAAAAGATGACAATTTGGTTGAAAATATCTACTACAAAGACGCATCTTTGGCTATGAGTGACATTAGCTAGCTCCACAAAGATGAAATGACAGCAGGGGTCTGCTAACAGGATATAAAATGTCCAAAATCAGATGAAGGGGGAGAACTCAAGGAAACAGAAAAGATGTGATATCTTGAAGGAAGGAAGGACCTGCTGCACACAATTCTGAAGAGAAGATTTCTTACGAACATAACTATTGCCTGTCATCTGTAAATGTTGTATTAACAAATCTGAGTAACTCTTATTTTTTAGGTTTTTTGGTTTAAGTGTTATATATGAGCTTCTTCAAATTGTGTCGTTTCATGAATGTTTGTGTTTCAGTAACACTGCTGAGTGGTTGTTTTTTCTGTATCTATGAATTCTGGGTAGAAAAATATACTTTTGTAAGTTTTTCTTCTTTGTTATAATACACCATAAACATAAAATGGAACTTAATTCTAAGTCAAGCGCAGAATTGACTACTTTTTGGTTATGGAAAACCTCACCAGAATATTGCTGGTCCACTATAAATAATTACAGCGTGTGTGGTCCCCCTGGATCCAATATGCACACCCAATCTTACCTCACTAGCATCTCAGGTCTACAAGTCCAGCATGTCAGGATAAGTAGCCTTGCTAGCCCCACACCTTTCCCATCCCCCTCCCAGGTTTCATTGGCACCTTGTTCAGTTCCTCTTCCCCAGTAGCCTGGGCTACTTCATTATTTGCTTCTTGTTTAGTTTTCTTTATGGAGTTGTTAATCACAGTATTCAATAGTATTCACAGTATGGTGCTTGCTTTAGCCATACTGATCCCAATTTAGTCTATTTTTGTCTGAATTTGCAATCATTACACTATTTCTTATACACTGTATTTCCTGGGGAAAAAATGTTGTATTGAGATACTAAAAGGAACTTTATTGTTAACATTGGAAGACCTATAGCATCCTATACAAATTATAAACAATATAATGCAGTATGTTTATATAAGTATATTATGGTACCCCCAATGATGTGTAATTCCACATATAATTGTCCTGGGACTGACTGTCTATTTTTCTAAATAAAGATTTGTACCTCTTGTAACTTAAGAGAACAGATAGTTAAAAATGGTAGTTAGTCTTAATATAGATTCTTCTTATTTAACCCATGATTTATTAAAATTAGGTGTATGTAATTATCCTTCTCTCACTTTCAGTCCCCTTGGTCGGATATATTGGTGATACAAGGGCAGTGCCATTCTCTGCAACACTGAATTTTGATTGCAGTGTGCATGGTAATGGTATGTCACCTTGCATTTGCATGAAGTGTGAGTGCTGAGTCTGGGACATCTTTAGAGAGGAGAGAAATTATCACAACAAGAACATTATTAAAATTGAAAAAGTAGGTTGAGGAATGTGGTATCATAAGTTTACATTTTAAGTGATATTGTATGTATGTATGTATGTAAGATGTATGTACATACATGTACATTTTTACGTTTTTTTTTATATCTGGGTTTACATATTCCATATTGTGCATTCCATAAGAGTTCAGCATCTGATTCCGGTAAAAATACCATGGATTACAGCTCCTCTGGTTTGAGCTCCCTGCCTCCTGGTCCTGAAGATCTCTGTATGTGAGCGGTGGGTGGATTTTTCAATGTGCAGGGACTGTATGAAGGCTGGCACATCTGTATATGTCTGCACATGTCTGTATGTGAGCTGGCAGCTAACATACAGTCTGCACAGAGAATAATCGTCCCACTGGCGTATTGTCCCTGCTTACTTATATGTATTCAGCCACGGGTGGTTGCGCCTTCGCAATGTAAGTTGCACAGATTTATTTGTGTCTTTTAGTGCAATAAAACAGGGTCCTTTAAAAATAACCATTTATAGATAATTGTTGCAAACAAAGCTATATATAGCTTATATGTATATCTTTGACAACATCATTAAAAAATAGAGTGAATTCCATAAGACCTCTCCAAGCAGTTCTCCTGCCAATCCCTCATCACACACACTGAACATTATTACCAAAGTACAATTTGATGGTCTAGGCAAAGTGTCGATATCTTTTTCATCTGCCAGTGATCCTTGCATGAAGAATTGACCCTGGAGGCAGCTTTGTATAGGTCTGCAGGGTTTAGCTTCAGAGAAATTAATAAAGAGATGCTAACAGTGCCCTCACTCCACCTGGTAATGTTAAGATGACAGTCATAGCCCCGAGGCATACTAATTACAAGCGTTTAGCGCACAGCGTTTAGCATACACCTGCCTTGAACTGGGCTAGGATCATATGAGATACAGCTGGCTGAGGCACTCAGCAAATTATTTTACACTTCACTATTCCAGATTCCTAGAGTGGTCATAAAATATGTGGTGCAAGTATTGTGCACAAACAGGTAAGAGAAATTCTCCCTAAACAGGCACATAAACATAATGTTTTAACCTATGAACAATTTTTTTTCACTTACTCTTTTTTTTACTCCGTTCCCATACCGGGAGTCGAACCCGGGCCGCCTGGGTGAAAACCAACACTTACTCTTATGTCTATTGACCTAACAAAAGAAAGGCTGCATTTACTACCAGCAAATGTGAAATAGATTTATTATAAAATACAGTAAGATAAACAATCATTGATGTTTTATTGTATTTAGAACCATTGCATTTTTCCTGATTTGCAAATTACAAATTGCACTTGATGTCTCATCCAACTGAGGCTAAGGCTCCATTGTGTTGTTTGTGAGCTCTAAAAGACACGCCTGTAACGCTCCCCATTGTTTTCAATGGGACAGTTTATTAACCCCCCTTCGCACTGCTGAGGTCCAGATTTCTGTACCAAAAGTGCACCATAGACTTCAATGGTAAAAAAAAAAATTTTTTGTAGGCCTGTAACTTCCCAAAATATGTCTGTACAAGGGTCTAGTAGACATCCTGAATATAATAATGTTTGAAACAAACAATTATGTTGAATAAAAAAAATTAAAAATTATTGAAAAAAAAATTAAAATCAGGGCACAAAGCTATGCTGCTATGTACTAAATCTCTCCCAAATAAAGTCCCTGGTGCCCCAGATGTGCCCATCTGCAGTTAACCCTCTCTAACCTGTTGTGATAAAATCACACCAGGGAAGAGAGGGTTACTGCAAATGGGCACATCTGGGGCACCAGAGACATTATTTTGGCGATGTTTATTACATAGCAGCACATTGAAAGCAGTATTCTTCATAAAAAACTGCTTTCGTGCAATTTACTTTCAAATTTCCCGCCGCCTCCCCGATGTGACGTCATCACGTCACTCGGAGGGGGGGGGGGGGGGAGAGCAGGAGGATCCAAACAGGCATGTTGCAGGTATGCGATGTCGGTGCCCCGATGTTCACTGGACGGCACCATCTCGTCCAGTGCGATTGTGGGAGTAGCAGTGCTGGACGAGATGGCGCTGTCGCGAACACTAGGGCGGTTAAGACAGTGCTAGAAGTCGCAAGCTCATATACACATGCCCAATGCACCCTTAGCTTTTCAGACACGATTCGGGCATGTTTATTAGACACATCAAACTCCCAAGAAATCTACTAAAAACCTACTGAAAGTTAACCTGCTGGGATGTTGTTGTTTCTTTTTTTAAAGGGCTATGGGCATCATCTGCTATCAGAGCAGAATACAAAGTAAGTAAGCAAAACAAAGCATGCATAATTTCTTAGTGGTGCAATAATGGGGGTCTTCATATGGATCTGACATTTAACCCACTTTGCTGTTGTTTTTCATCACTGCCTATGATGACATGACATTTTTGCTATGTGACGGGATTTTGATGTTTTTACTTAAAATATTATCATTTTTTAAATATTTAGTACTTTATTATCTGTTTTATAAAAGAAAGATAATTACATTTAAAGGTATAACTAAACCATAATTCAGTTTTCATAGAGTTGTTTGTTATTGTACCAGATATGTACTAGATTTTATGGACTGCGCCCTTATATGGCCTCATTAGTCAGCAATGACACATACAGCACATAGTAAGTGCATCATGAACCTGAAGTGTTAATTTTCCAGTAAAAGGACTAATTAATTCTCCTGTTTAAAGTTAGTAAGTAGAAAAAACGAACAGTGACATTTGACAACTTGACATAAGATCATAATAAAACTGTCCATGGAAAAAGACAATTACTGATTTTGCTTATATCTGCACTTCATTAGGGTGTAAATGTCTGTAGAGAGTACATATCTATGTACATATACAACTTCTCAGGAGAGACTTCCAGGAAAAGGAGGCGCTCAGGCCGGGGATCGAGGAAGAAAGACAGGTTTACTCTGTGTCACTCTCCCCTGCCGGGACTTTGGTACAACCTCCTTTGCCGGCGTACGTACAGCCAGTGAGAAAAATAGTATGCGACGATCCGACCTGCCAGTCGCCTCTCTGGCTGACTTCAGAGATGACTCCGCTCAGAGTGGGGTGGCATCCCCCCACATCGTGTTGTGCCACGCCTGCCTACCCGCGGCCTACCGGCTGTTGTGCCTGGGGAGCATTCCCGCTGTTCCGCTACCCTTCCGGGGCCTACCCACAGAGGGGACTGTGCTTGGACCTCCCCCCGCTGGGTGGCGATCTTTCATTCAGCAGTGACTACTCCTTTGGACATTTAGTCTGGACTATAGCTTGTTGCTACGTATTGTTGGCCTAGTGTGAAGGACTATTAACCTCCCTAGTGCACCGCCCGTATCGCGCCGTTTACAACGGCACGATACGGGCGATCAAGGCAGTGTACACCGTGACGCGATCGGGGCGGTGCCGCCAACCCGGAAATGCTGCAGCGATGAATACAATCGCTGCAGCTTTCCGAGGAGGCATAGGGTCTCCCCGCTGCCTGCTTTCCTGGCGGTTGGGGCGAGCCTGAAGCTCGGACGAGCTAGGCTCGTCTCAACCGCTAGGGAGGTTAAACACCACTTTTGCCTCTGTGTTGAGATTCAGTTTGTGCAATCTATAGCCGTCTCTGTCGTCTGGTTGATTCCTGTGTCGTTACACAATGAGTTTAGATGTCTGCCAAAATCTGAAGAGGCCTCATTATAGAGATCACTGAGTAATAGACAGACAACTTTGTAAAGAGGGAAGTAATACATGTTTTTTCTAGTTAATTCCGAACCTCATTGTAATATTTAGTTTCATCCTGATTTTTTCTTTTTTTATGTAGCTGTATGTATACGGGAAGCAATATAGCCACAATAATCACTTATACATTTTGTGTGTTGCTAAGTGAGTAGATTAACCTCCATATTTCATTTGCAAGTGCAACAGGATCATGCAAAGCACAGTAGGGAAGAGTTATGCATTGTAATAACTGCTGAGGAGCTCTACATAGGACAAAGTAGCTAAGCAAATAACCTATTTTGTACAATAACATACAACGCAGCCCCACAAAATACTGTTGACTGTAGGGCATGTGTGGGTAATATACAATATGCAAGTCCTGTTTTAAATAGATGAATAGCAAAAACAGAAACTGCACACTTAAAGGAACCATAGCCAAAAAAGAAAATTGCAAGGTAGCACAACTCATGTGTCCAAATAGGCATGGATGATACAGTAAGCAGTAATATGTATGTTTATCTATTTATTAATTGCTATATATGACCCAGCTGTTGTGATAATTTGCAAAGACCACAGACTTCTGCTCTAAAAAATTTTTTAAATATAGGTAGCTGCAAGATGGGGGTACTCCCTAAGTGGGAGTGTAGGGGTTGCCTCAGGCCCCAGATTTGGGGATTTCGAGTGACCTCGTGGTATTCGGCTATGGTCAAATGCACCTATACACCTAGTAACACCATGGGGTAGTGTGGATGGGGTGTGTGGACATAGGAAGGGCAGAGGAGCATGTTATTACCCACCACAGGAAGTGCCCCGAGATCCCACTCCATAGGTTGGCATGCAACCATGCAGATACAGGCTGGTAAAAGGTAGAGCGATGTATATGCTGGGTGTAAGGGTCAGAGCCAGATATAATGGTTACGACATTACCTTGTTGATTGGTCAGGCCTCAGCAAGTCCGCGGTCGGTAGGGAGACAAACAGTCCGGCAGCTCCCCTCCATGTTTCAATGGAGAAGGTACAACAATTTAAAAATCTTTGTTTTATTGATTTCATGTACTAGTCAAATTTTCTGAGATTTTCATTTTAAGATTTTCATAAGCTGTAAGCTATAACCATCAAAAATAAAGACTTTAAATATCTTGTTTTCCATGTAATCATTCTATTTCATATATTAGTTTCACCTATTAAGTTGAATTATTGAAATACAGGAACTTTTGGACGATATTCAAATTTTTCAGAAATCCCCTGTATAGTCTACTAATCCTTGCTCAACCCTTGACTTTTTGTAGATATTATGCTGCACATGGAATTTTTCAGCTGAATTTTGCAGTACAATTGATCAAGCCTCTACAGAGGACTACATAAAAGCATTCAGAGTAGGCAAATGTTGTAAGGGCACCACTTCTGTCACATGCAAAATGGCATAGTGACACAATTGCACTGATCATGCCTACATCATAGCTTGTTGGGAACCATATGCCAACTGTGACAGCTATTAAATATAATGGGTTGTCAAGGAGAGGGGCCGCATTGATGTGTAGTGCATCCTTGGCAGTCAAGATCTTACATTAAAAATCTGTAAATAACCATATACTATATACAGATCTAATCTAAATACATAATCTAATCTAAGTACAGAGCTTGTATATTATAGGTTTGAACAGAGGACAGAGATACATCACTACTAAGGTGATAAGCGAGTATGTATAAAAATATATGCATATGTGGGAAGTTATGTACTCTAGTTGAACAAAAGTGTTGCTACACTTGGAATTTACAGCTACAGGACTTTTATGACATCCAAGTTCCATGTAGTAGCTTTCACTTTTCCAAGAAATTGTTTTACAAAATGTTGGAGTGTGCCTTTGAAAATTTATGAGCAATTGTGAGGTAAGGCACTAAGAAGACCTGGATAACAGTCTTTGCTGAACTTCATCCTAAAGGTGTATGAAGAAGTTAAGGTCAGTGCCCTGAGCGAGCACTCGGATTCAGTCTTGCATTACATTGTCCAAATGTCTTGATATGATCATGCATTGCAATGTCCATCTTGTGGTGCTGTGCAAGCATGTAATGCATGTAGGCCAGGAAAGGCTGGAAAAGATTAGCTAGACTAGAATATAAGTAAGGATGAAAATTTTGGTAAACGACCATTTAGAATAAATTGTCCACTAGTTTTGTTTTAGATAAAATTGCTTGCACATTTCCAAAAAGGGACAATGAAAGAAAGTGAGACAGAAAGGCTGAGTATTAGAGATGGTCGAATTTTTTTTTTAAAAATTCGACCATTTTGCCAGTTTCGACTTAATTGCAAAGCCCCTGAGCATGGTATCATCACCAAACTTGCTGGAGATGTAGAGAAGTGTTGGGGGTATACTACAAAAAAGAAAGTAAGTCTCTAACACAAAGAGTTTTTTCACAAATTAAGTTCAAAGTCAAGTATAAAATTCGAAAATCGGAATTTCGACTTTAACTTTGAACTTAATTTATGCAAAAACTACATGTGCTAGAGCAAAACCTTTTTTTTTTTCAAATGTTTCTCCAACCCTTCTCTACATCTCCAGCAATTTTGGTGATGATATCATTTTTTGCAATAAGCTCACAAAGTTTGCAAGTCGAAAAATTCGACCATCTCTACTGAGTATATTAACAGCTCACACTGCCGCCTAATAAAGTGTACCCACGTGACAAAGGCATTAAGTGCAGTTGGTTACCTGCAGTCCAGAAAGATGTTTATCTATTTCCATCACACATATAAAACTATAAAATAAATAAATACATATGTCAAACCAATTGTTTGAGAGTTCAATTCCCATTATTATCAGTACTACCCAAAGTAACATAATCATAGTATTATATGAGCTGAACTATCAGAATTTACTGTTTTTGCAGGCTAGTGTTATTACATTTATATGGACATAGATATTTTATGCTTGTGTTAAGAATCACATATAAAATATGCAAATCCTTGGTGTAAAGTTGCATTATGTTCCCCATAAAACAGAAATTTGAACACTTTGGTAGAGTTTCTAAAAATTACCACTAAAAAGGATGGAAATGCTTCCATGAGACGCAAATACTCTCATAAGTCACCAGCAATCTCATTTGCAGCCATGGTATCATGAGATGTATAAACATAACACTACATTTTAAATGGGATGGTGTAATTAAAACTTTATTAAAGCACATGCTACTGGTACCAATGAAGCACTTCAGTAAATAATAGCATCTATCTTGTAAAACTGCATCTTAAGTAAAGATGTTTACAGTAGATCAGTAATGTATGTAAAAAGCATATAATTGGATAATTGAACAGCATCAATTACGCCACTGTCAAAATGAGGGCAAGCATTCATGCAAGAAAAATATGTATAAAATATGTATTTGCTTTAGTAATTTGGGGAATTTCAAATGGTGGAGAAAAACATGTAATTGGGGATTATAGCACCAGATGGTGACCCAAAGTTTAGTTTTTACTCCCTTGGTTAATAGATGTGCTAATCTTCTACTGTTAAATGCAAAAGGCAAACTCAAAAAGGATACTGTTTTGCTTCAAACTAAAATACAATTTTTTGGAATAATAAATTTCTTCTTTTAAAATAATTAAAATCATTCTGCAGAAACTCAGGCAAGTGTGTCCTTAGTTCAAATGTACTCTCTGATCTTGCAAACAATGTTATATTTAGCTAGCCACATCTTTAATTGTGCTAACTACCTTCTACAAGTCTTTCCTAGCTCAGGGATCGATACATTTCTCCTGGTGCTGTTAAGGTGTGCCCGCAGATAGGGAGTTAAGGGACCTATCCTGAAAGAGGGATGTTAGCCCGTCTCACCCAATCACTAAGGTGTTTGCTTAGGTGCTTGATAAATACCTGGGAATGACCTTCTGGAGTGCCCTTTGTAGACAGGGAGTTCTATAAAGTAGCAGAATCTGTTAGGGATTTGCAATCCTTATACCAGGGCAGTGGTTGGCCCACCCAGTACTTACTAGAAAAGAGGATGGTCAAGAGGGATTTCCTATGTCGAATACTGTACCACAAGGGCTTGTAGGCAATCAGTATGTTGTTCCATCTTTGGATGTCAGAATCAGTTCACCCCATCTATTAAATTAGTGCTTTAAGGTGCATAATGTAGTAGATTGAGAGGTTCTGTCTAGAGCAATTGTCAAATGTTAATATGATCCACAAACAGTAAAACTTTTCATTTAGTTAAAACACTTAAACAAAATAAATAAATGAATAAACACACAAATTAATAAATAAAGGTCCCTTCAGTTAGCATATTTATTTAGTTCTATAGTGTAAAACTATAGCAAAAACCCCTCTCTTCTGAATTGAAAAAACCCTAGACAACAGCAGAATAACTGGGCCTACATGATTTGCCATCCATTCTTAGAAAGCCAATGCATTATTCTAAGCACCTTTGATGAAACCCATGAGAATGCTGATAAAACCTGCGAAATTATTTTGATGCAAATGTACAGGAAATTTAATGCATAAAATACTGCATGTAGAAATTGTTTTAAGCTGGCCATACACCTTGAGATTCCTCCATACAATTTCCATCAGATCAGATCTACCAACAACCATGTAGTATAGTGATCCTCCTGATAGAATACATAGTGATTGGAAGGTGTAGAAAGGTCCTCATATTAAATGGTTTTGGTAAAACAAAATCTGATCTGAAGGAAATCTTACAGAGAAATCTGAAGGTGTATGGCCAGCTTTAGACTCCAAAGTATTTTTCCAAACATTATGTTGTGTTTCAGTACTGAGAATGTAGAAGATGTACAACTCATAATTGTCCTACAAACCACTTCTGAACAGAAACAAGTAAATATATTCAAGTTTCACACTTTAATAACCTTACATGAGAGTTTTCAAAGAGCTGCTTGTATTTATCTTTAAATTTGAATTTTAAAGTAAAATCCCTGAGCAACATTAAGTCTTCCACCACCACCATGTACTCATAATATTTGATGAAGTCTCCATAAAGTTACTCCAGAAGCAGTGTTTGACAAGAGGCTATAGATGATGAAGCAGGCTGCTGCAGTTGAATAGAGGTAAGTAGGCACCTGGGTGGTGGTGGTAGATTACCTAATACACTGGCCCCTAATTTACAACTAGCTTGACCCAACTTGAGTTATAACCAAAATGTTAGTAACAACCAAAATTATGGCCAAGGTCACATGTTTCCACTTGTGCGGTTGTAATGAAAAACCTGGGATGCAATTTGTAAGCTGCACTCTGATCTATTCATGTTTGAGGACTGAATTTTGGACAGGTAAAGAGGGCACACATTTGAAAAAAAGAAAAGGAAATTGGCTTTCATGTGACCCTAGTACAGAAGATCATAATAGAACATGTCAACAATCTACAAAAGTCTACAGACTCTTCCAAGGAGAGAAAGGACACCAAAACAGGCAGATTCCTGATGTTCTTATGAAAGGAGACTCTGCTTTCAAACAATAACCACCTTCTATTTCATCCTCTTCCTGAAAACTAGAGATATTCAACAATTTTGAGTTAATTTCAATTGGTATAATCACCAGACTTGCTGGAGATGTAGAGAAGTGTTGAGGGTATGCTACTAAAATTTAGAGAGTTGAAATTTAAACTTTGACTTTGAACTTAATTTTTGAAAAAACTACATAAGCTAGAGAAAAACTTTTTTTTTCTAACGTTCCCACCACCATTTTCTATACCTGCAGCAATTTTTGTGATGATACCATTTTCAAAGGCTTTGCAATCAGGTCACAAATTCAACCGTCTCTACTCAAAACCAAAGATGTCAACTAGAATGGTGATTTTTGTTTCTGGTAGGCTAGGATAATTTTTGGTGAGAAAATGTATTGGTGTGTCTGGTAAATTACAAATATGATATAACTGTTTTTTATTATGAAAAGGTTAGGTAAGGGTTCAGAACACATTATGGGCATTTCCATTATCGCTAATGGGAAAAATAGTCTTGACTTACAACCAGCCCTTGGGAATGAATTAAGCTTGTAAGCTTGTAAGTTAAGGGTATCTTGTACTGTATCTAGTATGTTAAGTAAATGGGGAGGAACCCAAGATCAAAGAGATGTAAGAATGCAGTATAAAATATAAAGGCTGCTACCGTGTTTCCTCGAAAATAAGACAGTGTCTTATGTAAATTTTTGCTCCCAAAGATGCCCTATGTCATATTTTCAGGGGATGTCTTATTTTTCCATGAAGAAGAATACGGCACAGGGGTATAAGGGGGGGGGGCACTTAAAATGACACAGGGGGGATCAGAGGGGGAATCAAAATGGCACAGGAGACTCAGAGGGGCGATTACCATTTTAGTAACCCCTTCTGATCCTCCTGTGTCATTTTGATTGCCCCCTCTGATCCCCCCTGTCCAAGATTACTGTACCATATCTTCAGGGGTGCTTTTTTTCCGAGGGAATCCTTAGATTTCAGCATGAGGCAAAAATGTAAGGGTGCCTTATTTTTGGGGGATGCCTTTTTGTTTCAGGGAAACAGGGTATTTATTTGACTATAATTTTTTTTGAGAAATACACTGATATTGCAATTACTTAAAAAATCCAAGCTCCGTTTATTTATTCAGTTGGAGTATGCATGTGTTTTAGTTATAATTTTTGCAAATATAGCAACATAGAGATAGTATTTCCAACTGTAATATTGCTAAATAAAATATTGCCAACTGCTTTGTATTTGAAATGACCTGCACTTTATATCATTTGCATAGTGACATTTTAAATTTTTCCAGTTTTTCATACACAGGGTTAGCTGAATATATGTGTATCAAACGTCCCGGGTTACTGATAGTAGCTTAAGGGGAACTATTATTGTCTTAACATTGAGATTAAGAAATACAACAATTGTTGAAAAGCTAGGCCTTTTAGTCTAGGATGGATTATCACTTGATCCTTCTTTAAGCATTTTTATACAAGAGCACATTATCCTTGGAACCACCCTGGGCTCCATGCCTCATCATTAACCCGAGCGTTAGATAAATCAAAGACAGTCTAAGAGACAAAGATAAGCAAACTGCAGGCCAGCAAGACGATGATGTATAGATCCAGGAGGCTAATAGGAAAGTATTGACAGGAAAATGGTGTGCTTATCCAGCAATCACTGCATATTGCAGTGAGAGCTCCCAAAAGCAGATGGGATACACTTTGGGGAATGCATAACCGTGAGATACTGTAGTTAGGCAGAAATGGATACTAGCCTCTTAAATTGTGAAAACTTTTTTTTCCTAAATGCACATTTTCAAAGACAATATCTATGTTTTATACATGTGGTGAATGCTCTGGAGATAAATAACCTCTCAACATATTTCATTTTTCAAGGAACTGTCCTTCACTGGTCCTCTCTATATTTACATATAGTTCATTGCATGGGAATATAACATGCTTTATGAGGTGTTTCCGGATGCTCTGTATTATAAGTTGGATTTACTACTGGAGATAATTACAGGTGCTGACACCAGCTTAATAAAACCTGTTTGCAAAACATGAAATTTAACTACAACATTAAGAAAAGTTCTACAATAATGCTGTCAACATTTTCAATAAGAAGTTAGTCAGCACTAGTTCTTTTTTTTGCAAGAAAATGTATTTTAAAAGTGTATAGTAACAAACATAAAACACTGTTCAAGGGAAAGGATGCTTTTGAATTACCACTGGTTATCTCTTCATATATACAGACATACCCAGCCTGGTACAGCATGTATGCCCACATGCCCTTAAGTATTGGGGGTGTTCTCAGAGGGGTTCACAGATAAATATTCAAGTTAAGTTATCCACACATGGGTCGTTTTTAATTCTGCTTAGGAAAAAGTTGAGCAAACAGGGAATCAACGTGTTGGTAAATCCCTGTTCGATTGACTGGCACAGCCTTAAGTATTAGGAGCGTTTTCAGAGGGGTTCACATAAAAACATTCAAGTTAAGGTACCCTTGCGGAATGATTTTTCGTTTGATTCCATAATGATTGTTCGCTGTGTGCGGCCAACCTTTTTTTTAAGTGGGATCACTCTAACTCACTTAAGGAAAGGTCTATTGAACAGGGAACCAACATGTTGGTAAATCCCAGTTTGATGGCCATTACTTTGATGGGGAACAAATCAAATATAGAATAAGGGGGACTAGATAAAATATGTTATAGGGGGGGCCAGATCAAATATGAAATAAGTATTATTAAAAGGTCTTTTAAAAATACCTATTCCATATTTGATGAATTACATATAACTATCTATTGTGCCTAAACCCCCCCCCCCACCAGATTGGTTATTAGGGTAGTATAACTTGGGGTATAAGTTATTAGGGTGGTATAACTTGGGGTATGGTACACACACAAATGTTTAAGTACAACCAAATTGTATTTTGCTCAATATAAAAAAGATCCTACAGTGCATCCAGAAAGTATTCACAGCCCATCACTTTTTCAGCCTTATTCCAAAATTGATTAAATTATTTTTTTCCTCAGAATTCTACACACAACACCCCATAATGACAATGTGCAAGAAATTTACTTGAGATTGGCAAATTTATAAAAAAACAAACAAACTGAGAAATCACATGTACATGAGACTTCACATTCTTTGCTCAATACTTTGTCAATGCACCTTTGGCAGCACTAACAGCCTTGGGTCTTTTTTAATATAATGTCACAAGCTTGGCACACCCATCATTGGCCAATTTCATCCATTCCTCTTTGCAGCACCTTTCAAGCTCCATCAGGTTGGATGGGAAGTGTGGGTGAAACAGCCAGTTTAAGATCTCTCCAGAGCTGTTTAATGATTTAAGTCTGGGCTCTGGCTGGGCCACCCAATGACATTCACAGAGTTGTCCTGAAGACGCTCATTTGATAACTTTGCTGTGTGCTTAGGGTTGTTGTCCTACTGAAAGAAGAACCATCGCCCCAGTCTGTTTGCAAGAGTGCTCTGGAGCAGGTTTTCATGCAGGATGTCTATCTATATTGTACAATGCTTCACTGTAGGGATGGTATTGGCCTGGTAATGAACAGTGCCTGGTTTCCTCCAAACGTGACGTCTGGCATTCACACCAAAGAAGTTCAATCTTTGTCTCATTAGACCAGAGAATTTTGTTTCTCATCGTCTGAGAGTCCTTTGCGTGCCTTTAAGGAGTGGCTTCCTTTTGGCCACTCTACCATACAGGCCTGATTGGTGGATTGGTGCATAGATAATTGTCCTTCTAGAAGTTTCTCCTCTCCACAGAGGGCCTCTGGAGCTCTGACAGAGTGACAATCAGGTTCTTGGTCACCTTTCTTTCATCTTCCAGCAAAAAAAATTATGTGAACTTCCCCATATCTCTGCCTCGAGACAATCCTTTCTCTAAGGTCTACAGACAATTCATTTGACTTCATGCTTGGTTTGGGACCTTTCGAAATCATGTCCAATCAACTGAATTTGCCACAGACAAAGTGTCCTTATGGGGTGTTGTAAGACTGTAAGATAACATGTGCCCCCTGTTATTCCCTCTCCCTTCCTCCTTGGTATGCAGGAGGCGCGGAGTCAGTGTATGGGCCTCTGGGGCCTCATCTGGGGGAGGTGTTCATCAGCTTTTCATGCATGTACTACCTTTTTATGTTGTGTACCTCCAGCAATATGCTACATGTATGTTTATAAAAAGTAATGACCATTTAACAAATGTGCATATGTATAATTAATTTTAAATCTTAATAAAGAAAAGATCGTTTTTTAAAATATTGACTTTGTATGAGCATATACAATATAGCAGATGGAGTTACATATATATGTATTGGGCCACTATTTATCATTGTTGCTGTAAAAGTCCCAGGAGTTCTAGGCTCCAACCTTGGGTGGGGGCCTGTTTTTGTTGTTTGATTATTTCACTGCAAAGAAGCAAACCTATTTATTTATTTTTTTCATATGACTTCCAAATGTTTTAAGTAGCCCTTATAGCCCTGCCTAATATTCACAGTAAATTTGAGAATTTGTTATCCCCAGTCATTGTTACCTCTACTGTGCAAATGATTTTTGCAATAGAAAGTGCTGATATTTGCATATTTTCACAATCAACAATAACATAACAACTAATAATTTCGTTGCGCAAATCGGCACTTTTACATGCACATATTGAGAACTCAATGTGTGGTAGTTCTGGGTACTGATGTAAAAAATCTGGAATATCCGCCACTAAATTACGAATCTTTGTGAATTCTTGAATTGCCGATATTCGTAATAAAAATTAGCAATTTGAATCAAGAATAATTTAAGCTGAAGCTGAGCTAAGTTCATACAACCATACTTTAAAAAATATTCGTTGAATTTTATTGGATGTTCACATGATTGGATATTTAAAGTGAAGTCAGTTCCCCCTTTGTTGGGTAATAGTCTATAGTCATTGAGTAAACCTAATCAGCTTTTTACTGCAAGGATGAAATATTGTCATGTAAACATTGGTCCCTCTATAACTTTGCTGCCTAATGGGGCTAAAACACCCAGAGGATGTTATTAATTTCACATCAGGATCCTACCCATCCTCCATGCCATATGTCACATGGGAATAAAGTCATTTGTTACCATTTGTATTGCAGTCCAGAGGTCAGTTGAGATTCTCACAGAACACTTCATAAAAATAAATCATGAACCTTAAATTCTTTATACACTAAATATTTTGCTAAAAAAATTTAACTACATACATTCTAGCAGAAACAAATAAGTCCTTAATTGCAAACAATGGAAGATTTTTACATGCTTTAATTATATATACATTTTCACAATTTCATGTTTTATAAAATGAATCTCTAGCTTATTAGAGAATCAAAAATGTAACTCTATGGCGGACACATTTTGATTTTGTATTGACAATAGTTTCATACCTACAGCAGCCATCTGTGCACCAATACTGTACAAACTGATACCTGAAACTCCAGGAACTCATGTTTTACAGTATAATATTCTAAAAATATTATAAAAGCACCATAGGGGGAGGCTTTAACAGGTATATCAGGAGGACAACAATCCAAACTGGAAAATGAACTTAGCCTGCATCAAAACCAGAACCGAGATGTAAACATGACATACAGATGGAAAGAATGCTATACTTATTACAATTTCTACTGATATTCAACTTAATTACAACTAAATATCAATAAATTGAGTTTCTGAGAAAGCCTTAATGGCGAAACGCGTTGACCTAGATGATGTGATTTTTGGAGAAGGCGCCTATTGGTGACTCCAGCCATTGTGGCTGGGAAGTCATTCTTACTGCTTCCCAGCCAAAACTTGGTTTATTGGGTATGTAAACACTGATCCAATAAATATTGTAATAAAATTTTGTGTGTGTGTTTTCTTAATTTCATTGATGAGTTGGGTATGAGCTGGGCATAGACGGGGCGATTTCCCGTCGACTGCCAAGCTGACCTAGTGGCCGGGATGACATCATCATGCATGGCAGCTAGTGCCGAGAATCGGCCAGGCACCCTTTGTGTGCCGGCCATTACTTCGGCTGGGATCCGATCTGAATTATCCTGTGCTAACACTGTGCGATCCGTCATGCGGCAGATTTTTGGTCAATATGACCAGGTGGCGTAACCGATTCTCTGCCGACCCGAGCGCCGATGCGGGAACGCGCACTGAATTGATTTTATTGATGAGTTACTCTGAGTGACTCTGAATTGAGAAAGCCAGTTGGATGACTAGAGAAATGTCTTCAAGAAACAAAAACAGCATATCCAGTTGATTTGAATTTAACACTGCAGATATACTTTTTTTAAGGTAATTCAAATATTGTCATGCGATTTATAGGTACCACTAAAATCCTGAGGGATATGTGATTATAGGTAGCATTGCTCTATACTAGCTCCAAAAAAGGGTTTTTCTGTATGGTATTAACCTCCTAAGTGAAGCACGGGGTAAGTTTATTTACTAACAATATTCACCCCAAGCTACACTCAGACTTGCTTACCTGTCTGGAGGGTGTCCCTCCACTACAGTCTCCCTGCCGATCCTTTCAGGTCAGTCTTTCTGGCATCATCGATGCCACCGAAGAGGCGGAAGGGGCAACGCCATTGACCTTTATGTTAAGGGGGCAATGCTGTTTATTTTTCTTAGAAAGTACATTTTTAAGGGGGAAGGAGGCTGGGCAGATTAAATAGTGGAGCATGTGCCCAAACTTTTATAGATATAACTAGAAAGGAACCACATTTAAAGAAGTAGTAGTACCCTCAACTGATATTTTATTGATAGTCATTTAAATTGCATATTGAATTAATGTTTGATCAAGCAAAAGTTGACTTTAGGAACGTGCTTTCATTTGCAGATGCTTTAGGTTGGTATATAACCTGGCTTCAGGTCTGTCCAAGCACAAGCAACAGATGCTTGAGAACATAATACAATTTCAGGGTAGAGAATAAGCAATAACATATTAAAAATTAGACATTAACCAAGAGTATACAGTTTGTCATGGCAAATCCAGCCCTATATGTCAATATGTGAATTACACACAATGATTTGGTAATTTAATGTGAGTTGGCAAATTAACTCAAATAACATTCACATTTTTATTTGTAATTTGCATTGCTTACCATCAGAAGATGAAATGCCATTAAAATGTAATTTTAATTAGCAAAAAATATTTCCTTCAAGGCACATTGTTTGTAAAGTGGTACAATATCTCATTTTCCTTAATTCTCTTTATACTTATTAATTACTGTAAAGCATTCCTCATGTACGACAAGCAAACTTTGTTTTCTGTAATAATTTTTGGTTTAAAGTTTTTTCCCCCACCTTCACTGGCACAAAGAACAATTTGATTAATGAGCTTTTTAACTGCTACAAGAAACACTTACAGGCTGGCTGTTATTCAGTGTGGCTTTAGAGAATCTATTCAGTCACTGGTGGTCTTGTAACTTTAGCACATTTTTCTTTATCTGCCTGGCCCTCTGGCCCACAGCTGTGCCTCCTGATGGCCTGATGGACTGGATCGCATACCCTGGGACACAGGCAGGGTGCATTCATTACTCATTGGTGACAATAACTGATCAAGTAAGATGTAGAACTCAATTTCACTAGAAAGACCTATAATGTGGGAGTCAGGAGGTTATCACAGAGGGACCTGCACCTTGCTCTCTTAGCCTCTCTTATCGAGAGCTTTACAGCTACATCTCGTATAGCTGAGAGCTGCAGATTTAGGCAGCAGATTAGCATACATCTTACTATGTGAGGATCATTTTAATTAAAATGTAAAAGCTCATAAGGAATAATTAGAAATCAGTATCTTGCCTAATATAATAGCAGCAAATGCAAAACAACTTCATGGGCTGGCTGGAGACAATTGATAAGGAATAGGAAGTCCGGTGTCACTTTTTCATGATACTTTGTGAGGTAAAATATTTTTACACTGCCGAGGTTGCACATTCTGGAGACATCCTGACATTCCTATGTAGATTCTGTAGCTAATCAGGGTAAACATGGCCTAACTAAAATATAAATTAATTATTATGTTTGTATTACCGCCACATTTTTATATTTTCCTTGATAACAGAATGATGACAGGAGGTGACATATCCTACATATTTGGGATAAAATAAATGTTCCTATCGGAAGAAATCCCTCTAATCCTGTTTTACAGAGAAATTTAAATATTTCTCTGTAAAACAGAGATTTCTCAACTTTTTGTGGCCCAGGTAACATAGGTGGCTAGGACAAATAAGGACAAGTCATTTTGATTTGGGATACAGTTTTATAAGCCTGGAAGCCTAATTACCTTAATTCTCAATAGCAAGCACATGTACATAAGTATTTGCAGCATTTGCCATGAAGCTTGAAATTGATCACGTTTCCCTGATCATTCTTAAAACGTTTCTACTGCTTAAGCCCCCCATACACGTTCCGTTTTTTCGTACGAATTTTACCCGTGGTTTTCTCAAAATGGGCTGAAAAATGGGTTGGGACCGCTTCAGACCTGTCCGTAAATTTTGGTCGATCTGCTGTTAATAAATAGTGTCGGGCTGATCGATCTGTGATAATTCGAATTCCGATTTTTCGTGGCAGCCTACCGACCGACCATAACATTTTAGGTGAAAATCGGGTGACACGATCGGGAGAATAATCGGAACATGTATGGGGGGCTTTAAGGATAGATTTACACTGTCCATATTGCAGGCTCTATAAGAACACAGCAGCTCAACATACGTACAGGCACTCCCGGAGCAGCCCGAGAAACTACCTGTTTTGAGCCCCTGAACACTTATGCAGACACTCGTAGGGTGTTTTGATAACGACCCTAAGACAAGTCTATCGTGTGAAAGCCTTTAGCTTGTTTACCACGCAGTTAAGAACCGCTCATGTAAATGAGCCCGAATTGGAGTTAATTGGACATGATTTGGAATGGTAAACACCTGCCTAAATAAGGTCACACAGTAGACAGTTCATGTCAGTTCATGTCAGAGCACAAACCAAGCTTAGAGTTAGAGGAATTGTCAGTATACCTCCGTGACAGGATTGTCTTGAGGCACAAATCTGGGGAATGTTACAGAAACATTTCTGCTTCTTTGAAGGTCCCAATGAGCAAAGTGGCCTCCATCACCCATATGTTGAAGAAGTTCAAAACCACCTTTTCCTGGCAGGCCATCAAAACTGAGTGATCGGGGGAAAAGGTTGTAAGTCAGATAGGTGACCAAGGACATGATGATCACGCTGTCAGAGCAGAACGTTTAAGAAGGACAACCATTTCTGCAGCAATTCACCAATCAGGCCTGTATGGGAGAGTGGCCAGATGGAAGCCACTCCTTAGTAAAAGGCACATGGCAGGCCGTCTGTAGTTTGCCAAAAGGTACCTGAAGGACTTGCAGACCATGAGAAAATGCTCTGGTCTGATGAGACAAAGATTGAACTCTTCGGTGTGAATACTGGGCATCACGTTTGGAGGAAACCAGGCACCGCTCATCACCAGGCCAATACCATACCTACAGTGAAGCATGGTGGCAGTATCATGCTGTGGGGATGCTTTCAGCAGCAGGAACTGGGAGACTAATCAGGACAAAAGGAAAAATGACTGCAGCAATGTACAGAGACATCCTGAATGAAAACCTGCTCCAGAGTGTTCTCAAACTCAGACTGGGGTGATGGTTCATCATTCAACAGGACAAAGACCCTAAGCACCCTAAGATATTAAATGACTGGCTTCAGGACAACTCCATGAATGTCCTTGAATGGCCCAGTCAGAGCCCAGACTTGAATCTGATTGAACAATTCTGGAGAGATCCTAAAATAGCTGTGAACCAATGCTTCCAATCCAACCTGATGGAGCTTGAGAGGTGCTGCAAAGAGGAATGGGCAAAACTGGCCAAGGAGGTTAATGGTAAACTCTGCACCTGGGATTTTTTGATTTTCATTGTAGCGTGATGAACTTCAGATTGTTTGGAATCTAGCAGATTTACGAGGGGAAACAATTAATTTTCTAAGATCATTGCTGATGTCTTTTCATGTACATTTTTTAAATAATGTTTCTACATTTTGTTTAAGTCTTTGTTAAATACCTTCTGTTTTAAGAAGGCTTGATTGTGCTATGCACTGCTCGAGTTGAGGGCTTTTTGATTCCTTTCATCCCTTCTCACCATAACCTTCATGGGTACTTCTCTTTGTTCGGCTTCCAAGCCCCACACCATAGAGCCATGGTTCCCATGCACTGCACTGATGATGGCCAAGTAGCCTGAAACAGCTGTATGCAGTTTGCAATAAATGGCTCTGTACCAAAAAGGCTATATTTGCACTGTACACCAGCGATTTCTGGATGTGCATCTGGCTGATGGGGCGAAAAGGAACAATTTGCATGGCTCCGCCCACTGTCTCAAAACGAGGGCTTCCAGCTAAAGTTTTGGGATTTGGGCTGGATTGGGCTGTGTAAATACCTTCTGTTTTAAGAAGGCTTGATTGTGTTAAAAAAAAACTGTTAGACTGTGTACACAGACACTCAGCGCATACTCATCTAATGAAAAATGCTCCTATATATTTCATATATATATATATATATATATATATATATAGATAATTGACATCTGTTGTACTTGTTTTTCATGTACCTTTGAAAATGAAAAAACATGAATGTTTTAATTTTTAATTTTTTTTTTATATTCCTGTAGTTGAATATAAAAAACTGCCTAACACAATATCAAAAAATTAAGTGAAAATGTTCATGTAGTAGTATTGCATTGTAATTTACAATCTAAGATATTTGATATTAGATGGGACTGTCTATTTGTAAACTCTAACTTACAGTAGAGGTACTACTGCAAACATAGGACCATAACAACAGGCAATATGGTGTCTAATCAACCTTATTTGCTCGTTTCTGCCTTTTGGGTGCCCTATGCAAGTTCTTGCTTAGGGCCCCTTGTTGACCGGGGGGGGGGGGGGGGTGCTATTGAAGACGCCCATACATGCTTCCTTCCTCATTTCTTCTTCTCTATCCCCCCAGTCAGCAGCTCACACTGTTCAGATCTGCGCAGGGGGGGGGGGGGTGGATATATGTGCGAGGTAGGGCACCTGGGGCCCTTTGTGCATGCATATTCGGCATAGTGGATACCAAATTCTGCATAATGGACGCTACTGTGTACATTAACCACATCTGTAACTCCCAAAAACCCGGCATTGTATACATCACTGCGCCATACAAGTGTAAGGGAGTGCACTGCACCTGCCAAACTGCATGGAGCAGGGCCTTTGTGGTAACATGTGGCATTGCAGATTACCGTAAACACAAATGTAGGGCAGATGATAGACAAGTACCTTGTGTTAACACTAACTCCGCTGTGATGTGGTACTGTGGCGCAGCTGCAGCTTGGCTAGTGTTAAAGGGCTATTAGACTGCATTCATGAATACCCACCCAGTGCTACAGGTAGCTTGTATTCTAAATGGGTTCATTCATTATCAACTAATGAACTTTGTCTCTGTAATTTCACATATCAGCCCATGTATTAAGGAATACTCTTACAAATTCTTAAAAAAATTTACACTAGAAGGATTTATACAGCCAAATATAGGTAATGATGAGCAAAACAGAAATGAATTAACATATCTGTAACAAGGCTAGAAGCTAAATACCCAATATTTAATTAGAAGTGTTTTAACACTTTGCAAACTATAAGAAAAATATATCTAAACTATCCACCAGAATAATACTGGTATTTGGAATCTATTCGCTTTCTAACTACAGTAAGAACTGCAGAACTGGTTAAATCTGAAAATTGGAATCTAGTTAGTTATTGGAGGCCATTTTCCAATGTGAAATGCCATTCAAAGTCCATCTCCAAACAAAATATAGTATTCTTAATGAGTTTCCCTTGGCTGAAGATTTTTAAAGTGAATTCTTAATACCAACATTCCAAATAACAATAGCAAGAAAAAAGGTTCTTCACAACTTTATATTTCCAGAGAAAAATCAAAATGCCCCCCAAAATTCTTTCAACTTACTATTAAATTAACAATTTGAAACAAAAATTTTAAAACAATTACTTACCCCTGTCAACAGGTATAAAATACATTTTCCAGTAGTGGAGAGGCATAACCTAAAGTTGCTTTGTTGCATTCAGGCCAACCAACTTGCCCCTTATTGCATTACATTGAAGTCTTAAGGACCCTGAGGACCCCTTCAGTAGGCTATTAGAGCCAATGGTTAGTATGTATGTCTATGTCAGATCAAAATAAGTGTTTTCTTCCTCCTTTCCAACAATGGAAACAGTGTCCTGTGGCCTACCCTCAACAGCAAACCACAGAGGAATAGATAGGAATAAGAAATAGGAAAGAAATAATATCAGAAAATAACTAAATATATACACATATACATTGGGCTTCTGTAATGGGGGTTCAGGATTATGGCATGACACACAAGAGAGGGGTGAGACTGACACACATATAGAGTTAATTAGTTGTAAAATGTATTGTATTACAGTTGCATCATAGCTCACACATCACAGAAAACAACTTGCATTTGTTACAACACAAACTGCTGTGGTGAGGAAGAAACACTATATTATATGCTAGCTTCAGTGAAAGATGCTTTCCTTCAAAGTAATGACCGGTATGATTATAACATTCTATATGCCATTACAAGTTTGCGGTTTAAGCTAAATATGGGCAAACTTCTGTTCATTTTACCATTTCACCATGAGTGAACACACAATAAAGAGGACTAAAATGTGTGATCTGTCTCATTCTGCAACTATTGAATAAAGACTGGATACTAGTTTCCAGACAAATGCCCTAAACTTATAGAACATATGATCAGAAACTGAAGCAAGACAAGCCTATTGAGATACCATAGGATGAATTCGGAGTGAACCCTACAGTTTAACCACCCTGCCATTCCTGACGGCACCATCTCATCCAGCACTGCCCTGTCAGCGACCTGATTTAAAAGTAAATCACACAAAAACAGTTTTCTATAGAGAAAACAGTTTTCAGTGTGATTCCCCAGATGTGCCCTTTGCAGTTAACCCTTTCTGTTCATCACACCAGGGGATAGAGGGGGCCACAGGAAATTGTACTGGATACAGTGATAACTGTATCCAACAGAATTCAAAGTAAAAAAAAACATTTCATACAAAATACGTATTTTAGAGATTTTATCATTCAAATTATACTTTTTATTTATTTTTTAAATGTAATCTTTTTACATAATTGTGTGTGTCAAACAATATTATATTCAGGATGTCTACTAGACCCTTGTACAGACATATTTTGGGAAGTTACAGGCCTACAACATAAAAATTCCATTGAAGTCTATGGTGCACTTTTGGTACAGAAATCTGGACCTCAGCAGTGTGCTAGGGAGGTTAAGGACACTTACTCATTTCAGTAAAGGGGGAAAACTATTGACTTGTCAAAAGGTAGCTAGAGATGTGTCGATTCTTATGCGATCAGTTCCCGATTTGATCAGAAAATGCGATCGTGTAATTGCTCATTGATCCCAAAGCAATTGAAGTGCACACCACCTTGGTTAATAGATTTATCACAGGCTCCAAAAAAGACTCCTCTAATTCCTTCGGAAATCATGTCATGGTGGGTGTATGGCCGTACCATCGAACAGGAATTGATCAAGGGTCACCCCTAATAATACACCGATCACAGATCAACCAAAAAACAACATGTCCAACCGGCTTCTGTTAGATCTGTTATAGGTATAGATTTTTTGGGTTGATCATACCAGGTGGGCAGGAATCTATTCCCAAACGATTGACCTCACTGATCAGTCAATTGAACTGAAAAATCGGCAGGTGTTTCGCTAGCTTTAGCCAATCAATAACTAGTTCTGGCTTCTCCTTTGAGCCCAGCACACTCTACAAGCTAAGTGTCTTGGATACGTTATGCATGAAATGTTATTTGAACAAAAATAAAAAGAGTATAGACATAATGACAAATATAAATAAAAACTACAAATTTATGAATTTGTGAAAAAGTTATAAAAATTTAATATAATTAAACATAAGGTTTATAGTTCCTTTTAAGAGATAATGTAAAATAAAACTTGTTTTTTTTTTAACTGCCAGTAAAAAGATGAAAGAACAGTCAACTCTTACATTTTAACTTATTATTCTCTATGCAGTTAACATTCCACTACAGATTATTGGCAGTGGCAGCATGAATTTAAAAAGTAAAATAAGATTCTGTGTATTGTTTCGGTCTGCTTTACCAGGCTGTGATCTTCCTCAGCATGTGACAGTTCCTATTTCAGCTTGAGGAGACGAAACGAACCCTGATCCGCAGAACTCTACTCCACACACAACTTTTATAGGTAGAATTAGATGTTTGATTATAAAATTGTCCACATTTAGAGATACATGTTGGTATATGATGTATCTATAAACTCTTTATACTCTACTTTTTTGTCAACCATCCATTGTTTGATAACGAACTGTGTTAAAAGAGGAGAAATGATCTGTATATAACAGTATTGAATATTAATTCAAACTCTAGCCAAAAATAATGTTCAAAGAACGCACCAGATTAGTTTATTAAGAATAGCAATTCACCGTACCTAAATATTATGAATGAACATTTGCCACCCCAATATCCTTGAACAGTATTTTGGATATGTGGATTTAATTAGATCAATTTTCCATTTGAATTGGAAATGCTGGGCTCAGCTACAGGCCCCCTTTTCTTCTCTTTAAACAAAGGATTATCCTCACTCAAAGGAGGCTGTCTACTTCTTTTATTGTTTTATGACACACAAGGGAGAAATGCTTTTGAGGCATTACCTCTGAATTTAGCAGGGAGGAGAGTTTACTGCTATATAATCATTAGTCAATGCAGTAGCTGAAACCTTAAACAAAAGAAAACAAACTACAAACAGCCAAGCATCCCCTAAAGGCACATCAAAACACTAGAGAGAGGAGACATGGATTTCAAACACGACTGTCCAAGCATGTGCTAAATATCGCTGCTCCTGACTTTGAACAACACACTAAGGAATACAACATCACCTCCTGTACTTTGAAATAATACTGAGGAGCAGGGAAAAATAATGTAGCAACATCAACTAATGCACTTTACCTCTTACTTGTATTCAAATAGGAACAATTATATTTTTTTTTCGTCCAAAACCATTCCAAGTTAAATGCATGCTAATAGCTATGTTGCTTTTTATGTTACAAGAACACAAATCTTTCATGTCATACAGACTCCTTTTAGATTGCTGCCATAGAATTTATATTTCAACTATATAAACTGTATATGTTTTTTTAAAGTGTAAGCTGCAGAGATGGTATAATAGAAATAGTAGTTATCTTTATTAACCTGATCCATGGGGGTAGATTTAAATAGCTGGAGCCTGTAGGCCTAGAGCCTTGCAGGTCTAAAATACACCTAATTCCCAAAGCGCCCATCATCTATACATAACATTTACTTGCCCATTCTCACAGCAGAATATTATTGTGACACATTGTAAATTCATCAGTAGAGTTTTCAGTCTTTAGAGATGAACCATCTCTCAGCCCACCCGTAGGCCAAACCTACAGTTCCTACCGCTAACTCCAACCCTACTAAAGCATCACTGACAGCTGCATTGGGTCTTTCTGGAAACAGATTTCTGTTAAGTTACAATGATAAGACATCAAAAGCATACAGATAGTCAAAGAGATATCTGCCTAGTATGTTAAGAAGTTTCCAGCCAGTTTTGTTAAACAAAATGCAAAAAAAAATACATATTTTGTGTTAAAATTTAATTTTTATTTTAACTTGTCTTAAATCTTAATTTTAATTTGTATTCAGTTGTAAGGCACTTTTTATGCAGAGATTTAAAGCAGATAGTAGATAATTAAAGGAACACAGAGGCAAAAGGGTATATGCCAGGGGTAGGCAAACTTTTTGACTTGTGAGCAACATTGTCTTCTTATATTTGATAAAGGGGCCGGACCAAGAGCCTGTAATGGCTGACCTGCAATAGGTGTGCCATTTTCTGCATTACTAATGATGGAAGTGATGTGTAACTGGCGATGTGTGACAGGGACTTTGTTATCTTTTTAAAATTCCTGCACTTACGAAACAATGCTCATTCATTGCAATAAGGATTATTCCTAGAGAATGCATGTTGTCACCATGAGGATGCACCCACAATGTCATGATCATGCCATTGGATTGTATCCAAGGCAGCGCTTGGACACCTCTAGGCATTATGTGTGTAGCGGCGCGCAAGTGTAGTGTGTGAAACCATTCCCGTGGCCAGGTTCTTTAAGGGGGATGTCCTCTTGTCTGGCCACCAATCGCCTTCTGTGCCCCAAAGAGCCAAGGTCCAAGCACGTAGATAAGAGGCTATTTACAGTTTTATTGAGGAATATTTACAGAGGGAAGATAGTTGCTGTTGCTGGAATGCTTGGGCTGGGTGCAGGGGGGTCACTCTTGCTGGGTCCAATGCTGTAGCTGTTGTACTCCAGGGAGAATCAACAGAAGAAGGCCTGTAACTGGGCAGGAGTACATTCGATACATTTTGGAGGGAAGAGATGAAGTACACCTCCAGCCATGACTCATGCTTCTAGCACTTTGTCAACAACAAGTGTTACCCTTTCAGGGATACACATACAATATACAGCAATATACAGCAAATAACAAGCATATATTACAATGCATATATTACAGTTTAGTGACCGTGACATTTGCACATTGCAAGAAATTCAATAAGTAATGTCTGGCACACAAAGGGTGTGCTCCGATCCTCTGAGCGACAAACTAAAGAGAGAGTCAGGCCGGTATCGTAGCATGTATGGCTACCTTGAGGGCCCTTTCACACTATATGTGTTGCGGTTTTTAATGTAGCGCACGTTTTTTTTTACTTTATTTTTACATAGAAAAACAATGTTACCATTCACACTGCATGCGCTGCGTTTTTAAAAATGCAGCGTTTCACATGTATTTTTTAAAACGCCCTGCTTTATGAATTTTTGCAAAAAATGTCATGCTTTTTTCATTGATTTGTTCAAAAACTCAAACACAAATACAAAACGCATGTAATGCAATGTAAAAAACACATGCGTTTTTGTATGTATGCACGCCTTTAAAAAATTTATGTCTTTAGAAATCGCATATAGTGTGAAAGGGACCTAAGATGTCAGAGTACTACCTGTTAGGCTCCAATACATGGGTCGATTTTGCACTTGATTTTTGCCCAATCGATCGCACACGGTGATCAATCGGAGATCTATCGAGTTCTGCCCACCCTGAGTGATCGACCAAACAAAATCGGAATCGACTTAAAATCGGATCGGACATTGAACCAACATGTCCTTTTTTTTTGGCCGATCGTTTGGCAATCGAAGTACGTTGGTGGACCCATAGCTCCCTATGCAGCAGCCTTTCCGATCAATGGATTGTGTGGAATCGGCTCATGTCCAAATCAACCACAAATAGTATTCCCAAGGTGGTGTTCCATCGATTCCAAAATTATCAATCGCCGGGAATGATCGGATCGGGAATCGATCGAAGACAAATCGACCTGTGTATGGCTTCAATTGATTGACTTTGTTTTTATGACTTTGTAATACATTGTCTTGGGTTATCACTTACATGAATTTGTCAGTTTTCGTCAATACTTTGTCTTAGAAAAACAAAAACTCACCTATAATGTAAATTAAGTTAAAAATTCTGGTCCTACAAATCCAACACACTATAGCAATGTTGTCACACACATGAATGCTCCTATGTGTGAGGATAACCATGTTTATATAATGTATTATTAGGTATCCAGATTATTGGAAATAAATATAGCATGGTATATACTACACAGGAAAGCGCAATGTTGAGGTAATATTTATGTAATAAACAGCATAAAACATCAACAAGAAGAAAAATTAACAAATTGAGCCTGGGTTTGCCTACAAAACAGAATAGAGATGGTCAAATTCTTTTTTTTTTATTTGACCATTTCAATGATTTCAAAATTAATTACAAAGCCTCTGAGCATGGTATCATCAACAAACTTGCTGGAGATGTAGAGAAGGGTTGGGGGTATACTACATAAAACATTATTGCTCTAACACAAATATTTTTTGCATAAATTAAGTTCAAAGTCAAGTCTAAATTTTGAAAGTCGAAATTTCTATGCAAAAGTTAATTTATGCAAAAATGACATGTGCTAAAGCCAACCTTTTTTCCTCCAATGTTCCCACAACCCTTCTCTACATCTCCAGCAATTTTGGTGATGATACCATGTTCAGGGGCTTTGCTATTAGCTCACAAAGTCAGCAAGTCGAAAAATGTGTCCATCTCTAAAACAGGTCTGTAAATAGTTTACTTAGCCGGTAAACAGTACAAGTGTTCAACCCGCCCCAAAGTTATTATTCTTCTTCTGGGCCGATAAGGCGCAGTAAGATCCGGATAGAGGAAGAATTCTTTCACCCCGGTCTTCTAGTGAAAAAATTGCTTAAAAAAACTAAAGTGAAATCAGTAACATCACGTTCGGTGAACTGTGCATTCCAGGTGCCGGAAGTGACGTCAGTGATATCACTTCCGTTTTTTCTGATTCAAATTCCCAGCGAACAGGCGGGGAATTTGATGTTCTCGGCAAACAGACTTTTTTAAAAGCCCCATCCGCCTGTTCACGAACAGACATGGGCGATGTTCGGCCATCACTTATAGTAGGCTTTTCTAAAGCAGTATCCAAAACCAGAGAAGGAGAAAACCCTATTTACTACAGAAATCAGATAAAAAAGGATAACAAAGTGAACAAAGATGAAGTAGGTTAGAAAAGAAGACAAAACAATATGTATTTATTAGAGATAAAAAAGAAAAGATATTATACTATAAAAAAAAGTGTACAATATTTCCAGGGACAGAGACCAGTATTTTGCAAACCATTTGGCAGAAATGATTCTTAGGAAAAGAAAAATGTGATTAAACAGACACTTAAACTCAGAAGAGACATTATATTTATTTCCTCTAATAAAACAAATGTACCTAACTCTTCTATAGCAGTGGTTCCCAAACTGATGCACCATCAATTGTGTCGGAGGGGGGAGACACTTCGTGGTGTGCTCCATGCCACCCTCCCTTGGGCCAAGTTCCGGGCTGGACTAGGGCTGGTGAAATTTAAACAAGTGGCAGCGCTATCTTGTGGATGTTTTACTAGTTGTTACTAGCAATGTCACTGTCTGACTTTTCAAGTTAATTACAAAGTCCCTGAACATGGTATCAGCCCTACAATTGATATAAAGAAGGGTTGTGTACATGCATGTTAGAAGGGAGGGGACGTTACCCCAGAGCTGGAGCTTCACTTCCCGGAATAATTATTTTAACCTCCCTACTGCACTGCTGAGGTCCAGATTTCTGTACCAAAAGCGCACCATAGACATTAATGGTAATTTTTTCTTTATGTTGTAGGACTGTAACTTCCCAAAATATGTCCGTACAAGGGTCTATGTAAAAAAAAAATATTTTATAATAAAATTAATGACAAAACACAAAAATCATGTACTAAATCTTGCCAAAATAAAGTCTCTGGTGCCCCAGATGTTCCCATTTACAGTTTACCCTCTCTTACCTAGTGTGATGGATGTGGTAAAATCACACAGAGAGGGTTACTGCAAATGGGCACATCTGGGGCACCAGAGACTTTATTTTGGCGATGTTTCTTACATAGAAGCACATTGAAAGCAGTTTTCTACATAGAAAACTAATTTCGTGCTATTCACTTTCAAATTTCCCGCCGACTCCCCAATGTTACGTCATCACGTCACTCGGAGGGGGGATGAGCCGCGCTCCAGCAGCCAGCATGTCGCATCGGGGACACCGGGACAGCGCAAAACAGTAAGTATGGCCGTTAGGGCGGTTAATGTGTGTATGCAGGTAGGAGTTGAGGTTGGGGTAGCCTCGCTTGTTTTGGACACAGAAAGGAAAAAAGGTCAGGAACAACTGATCAATAGTGATCGCTATGCATGTACACTTCTTATGCTTGTTGCTAGAATGCATACTTTTGAGACTATGAATGTTTAGGAATCAAAATGGTTGAAGATTCTGAACCTGAAGTCTTGGCAAATATGTTGCCACTACCATTGGGAAGATTTATGTCATTCAGTTTAAAAAACTATTTTTGTTCAGTGTTTTCACTGCTGAAATACCAACAAAAAAATATACTGCTTCAAGAGGTAAAATCTGTTTTTAAAGGTTTGTAGAAGCAGAAAAGAATGGGGATGGGAGAAGCAGCCATCTATCAGAGGGAGTAAGTTGGTCTACAAATGCAGATTACAAAACAAAAAACACACTCAAGCAGACTGAATAGACAGCTTGGCCTTTTTCTGCCATAGCTTGTTTCTATGACTCTCACACCTTTACTAATTTCTTCAGATTACCTTGTGTTTTCAGATGTAGACAAGTGGTACTTTCCACCACCCTGGGCTTCCCAGAGCTAAACAGCATTTGTTTCCCTGCAACCCTCCTGGTATCTTTTTAAATGTCTCCGGGTCTGGCTACAGACAATATTGATTGCTTAAAGCATATACACTAGACAACAGACAAACATGGCCATTATCCTCTTTTGCCAGGCACCGTGGAAGTACAGCACCCATTCCTTGCATGCACAGTTACTAGCTTCAACAAATGCAATAGATTATCCAAATGTAAAGTTTCAACATATAGTAATTGCACATTTCAAACTTTCATATTGCCTACAACCCTTTTCCAATAAAGTTATAATATTAGAAACCAACATCAAAGCTAAGACATATTTTTGTTTATTGCAAAATATATGGTCATTTTAAATCTGTGGCAAGCGACTTCTTTCAAAACTTGAAATAGTAACATAAATGTCTGTAAAGGCATTTCAGGCTATATATGATTATGTGGTCGTAGTTGAACTTTTGGCAACACAACACGTTATGCACTTGGCATTGTAGTGGCGTGGAGGGCATTCTGTTGCTCCGAACTACCAGATTCTTTGGAATGTTCAAACACACTGTATCAGGCTCACACA
>CM070033.1:59145402-59165330 GCA_036250615.1 Ptychadena robeensis | reverse complement strand
TTCGAGGGTAGGCAGTCCTGGTCCATGGGACAAACCCTTTCGATCACCACAGATGGGAGTCCTTGGTCCCGGGCACTGCTAGGGGATGGCCTGTGGGAGAACCCAGGAAAATGTAGGAGATTGCTCTAATTCAGGTTGCACGGCACTGGCTGTAGGTGGTTCAGGAGCTAACCCAACTCTGGCTAAGGAGGGCCTAGGGAGGTATATTTATACCCTCTGCTTGGAGGAGGGCAGTAAGTTATCTCCAGGCAGATCTCAAAAGTAACATTGTATGGCCAAAAAAAGAGCGGGAAGCTAGAAGCCATTATTCATCCCTGCACCTGCTATAGAGGAATGCAGAGAAGATTTAAAGTGATATACACATTTTCACAGAAAACATGGTGACACAGGGAAGTATATACAATTCACAAATTATATACATATGTGGTGTAACCCTGGTCACTACAGCATAGTACATAGGTTTCCACATACACACTGCCATGCGCTGCATTGTTATGTGATGGGTTGTGTTATAACACACTACAGCATTCATTTTGGACATGCTGGTATTTGCATTTCCAAGTTGCACTACAGATACATACAATGTGTATGGGTACACAACATAACTAGACTAGACTAGAGATGGTCAAATTGTTTCGACTAGCTGATTTTGTGAGTTGATTGCAAAGCCCCTGAATATGGGATCAACACCAAAATTGCTGGAGATGTAGTGAAGTGTTGTAGGAACATTAAATATATATATATATATATATATATATATATGTGTGCTCTAGCACATGTAGTTTTAGAATAAATAAAGTTCAAAGCCACAGCGAAATTTCAGCTTGAACTTAAAATTATGCAGAAACTATTTGTGTTAGAGCAATACTTCCTTTTTTGTAGTATACCCTATACTATTGCTATTAACCCAATACTATGCTATTAACTAACAAAGTCGAATTGATCATATTTTCAAAAAATCAACGATCTCTGAATAACTATGTAACATGAATGGGTATAAAGAGAACATGCTAGAAAGGTAGACTCGCTTTGAGGTTCTACACAGTAAGTAGTGCCCCTCAGTGTAAAATTGCATAAAATGTGGGAGTTCATTATCAAGAGCATAATATCAGAATATTTGGAGAAATCTCGGTATCAAAGAATCAGGCTAAAAACAAATACTGAACTTCTGAACTCAGCTAAACTTCAGTCCCAAATGCTTGTAATTTGCATGTCCAATTTTCAGCATCTCATAAAGTATCTCCTCTGTACACAACTCATTAGCTTCCTTTTATATATTTTTTTTTTTGCTATTTTGCTGTATAGGGATTGATTTGTCTGTAGATCAGGGGGCCGTGGACCACTTCTGGCCAGCGGTGTAATTAGGTTTGGGCCATGAGATAAAAAAATGTACAAAAAATCATTAAGAAATAAATACTATGGATGTCTCTTTTAGTATTTGACATTTGATCTCACATGTATTAACATGTTAAGCTTTTTTTGTTCAAGATTCAATGTTTAATAAAAAAACAACATAAAACAACATAAATAAACAACACATAAAAACATATGCTCCTTGCCATATGAATAGGTTAATCGTTGTATCAGATGAGAATGTAGAACTTCCACAATTGTATACATTTTATCAAGGTTGGCCCATAACTTTGTCTTTTTTTATTTTGGCCCATTGTGTACTTGATAACCCTGCTGTAGAGGATTGTAGAATATACTAAAATCAAGTTGAATTCAAAACCTTACACCGTGCGCATTAACAAAAAACAGTATTACATTCATTTCTGCATTTATTTTCCTTGGGATTAGTTTTAAGTCCACATTTTATTTAAAGGCTGACCAAAGAAACAATAGCAAAGAGCAAATGTAATATTTGTACTGATTTTCCAAATGTTCATAATAAAAGGCAATATCTTTATCTATTTTTAGGCTGTATGTTATGCTGGATAAAAACAGGAAGAAAAACATCTAACCATGTTTCCCTATCTATAGTTATTTTTTAAGAGTTAAAACCCTTTGTTCTCTATGGGTTAATAAAGCACCTGCCCTGGAACTAGCAGGCATATTGGTTTTTGAATCCTGACACAATATTCTAACTCTTGATGAAGTTCTTACAATGCCAGAGGAACTTCCTAACTAAGCCACAGAGTCAATTCAACCTAGTGAAACTGGACCCAGTAGACAGGGTTATCAGAGTTGTGTGTAGAGATAATTACAGCACTAAAGAGAGCATATGGGCTGTCAAGTCTGGCACATGGCCTGCACCAGCTGTTACCTGGGTGCCTTGGAAAGCCTATTGAACAGCATTTTGGGCACAGAATAGCTACATGCAAGCATTCCAAGATTTCAGCTGGGACCTCTTCATAATAAATTTATTTTCTATATTGGGGAGCTTTAAAGTCTATCATATAATTGAGTAAACTCTGTGTTTTTGTGTTTTGCAATTAGGTTCATGTTCTATAGAAGTACAGAATAATAATGTTTTATGTCGTTTTTATAACTGCACACACAAAATCTACCGGAAGGGTCTATTTGCCAAAAATAAACTGGAAATACAGTTATATGCCCGTGGTAAGTACAAAGATGTTAACCAATATAGATGTAACTTAATATTTCAACATGTGCAAGAGGACAAGAGGATACAGCAAATGTCAATGACTTTCCCATACTTTCCCAGCCTAGCAGGCAGATGTTCTGTAAAACAGACATTACTATTCTGCTGTGCCACTTCTGCTTGGCAGTTACTTCTAGTGTTTCACGTAGACGTAACATCGTAATTGCCCTTCCCTTCATAGAAACAAAAGTCGAAGGAAAATAAAAGATAAAATGAAAAAATCACCTAATAAAGTCATAACCATCAAATAAAGGTTATTTGGGCAAATAAGTAAGATGCAGAGATTGATTTAAAAAAAAGGGTTTATAATACAAGTATATGAGAAAATGCACGATAACAGGACAAAGAGCAGCAGTAGTGACCTAATGGACTGTTTAATGTTTCCAATAAGAAGATTTTCCGACTCACCTTTCTCACATTTTTTATTTTTTTTTTAATCATTAAACTTTATTGTATCTCACATTTTGATTTAAAACTGTATATAGCATGTCTCTCCAGCATAAATCTACACTCAATTGTAGCCACTCTGTGTTTAGGATTTGTTATTAGAGGTATTATAGTTATCATAGTATCATGGCATCATAGTTAGGATTCAGATAAATGGACTTCAAATTCAGAATAACATGCTAAGGCTGGGTCTACACTATACAGCCCCAGCAACCGCAGGGGACGTTATAGGCACTTCAGCGTATGTGTATCCATAGCACCCGCTGTTTGGGAGCTTTTTAGAGTGTATAGGGTGTAGTATTCGCTTTGCCAGCAATACCGTGTCCTATACATTTTCTATACATTAGCAAACCGCGGTTTGCATGCGTCACTGTTTAACAATGGGCACAGTATGTGTTTCTGGTGCGTCTGCGGGACGCCCCTGGATCCCCACCATCTGAGCGGGCATTGCCAATCCGTGCCCATGGGTAAACAGTGACGCACGCAAACCGTGCCTGATGTGTTTCCGGGCTACTTTCGTTACAGGGGGCAACTGCACTGCACGGTTTTCCCCACAGTCTATGCACACGAAAACCATGCAAAATTACGTAGTGTAGACACAGCCTAACTCACCTTAGGCTGGTCAGCCCAATGGCAGTTTATTGTGAAATACACTGTACAGCAGACCATGGCTTCAATATAAAAAGTATATTGAAGCAAGATTTGATGTCTATACACCAAGGTCATGAGCCCTGAACTTCACACTGACAATGTCAGAGCTAAATCAAGTAAAACAATGTTAGGGAAGTTTCTCCATAGCTGTTCATGTCAGCTTTTCTCAACTAATGCTGTAAGGACAGAGCTAACTTTATATCATGGATTGTTTGGAGGCTCGTCCTTATTCATAAAATGGAGATATATGCATTCTGTGAAGTGATGCATAGGGTGCCAGCATACCATCAGTGAACATGGGGATAAAATAGTCTACTGGGAAATTTAACTCAGAACACTGCAAATGGAATTAATAACAGTAAATAGTGATAAATAACCTCTGTGCTACATCTATCTATGACAAGAGTCACATTGGAAACCATATGTGATACACTACTGTAGAGACACTTTGCTTTTGGTAGACATCTTTGCATTGTATGCCACAATGTGGAATATAATCTGGTGTTTAAACTATCACCACATTTGTAATATAATTCAAAATTTTTAAGACTTTGTAAAAGTCTGACACATGTTAAAACACACTTTAAAAGGTCATTTTACCTGTTAGATCACACTTTTCCAATAGGAGGTACCCCAAGTATAATAATAGGAAATTACAAAACTAAAAATTTCTTTATATACATTTAAGGAACGTCCCTCTCTCACTTTAAGTAAGATACTACAATGTGAAAAACAATAAAGAAACATAGGAAAGGTTTCAGGTACCCAGATCTCAGATATTGATACGTAGCCAATAAAAGATGGGAGGTTGTAATTAATTTGCTCTATCTTTAAATCTACAACTTCCTTACAGTAACATTGATATATTATATAGAAAAGAAAATAATGATATAAATAGACACATTTCTATAACAACCTCACTGTAAGAGAAATTTAAGAGCAAATCAATAAAAATCTTTACAAATCTTCAAACAACTTCATGGGATTTGAATAAAAGCTCAAACATTGCTTAAATACACTGCTTTAAACATAAAGGGACAGCTCAGTCATCATAGTACAATAGGTCATCATAGTACAAAGGTGGGTGAGTATTAGGCGAACAGCTTGAGCCCTACTAGTTGCTGAATTGGCATTTGCCATAAAACAACCAGTCATGTCAAGTTGTAGCATTTAACACTATATGTATTCAACAAAAAATGCCATTTTAAAATATTCTACCCTTGGATTTGACAACGGTTTATATTTACAGACACGGAAAAAAAAAGTCAACCAATGATGGGATTATGTAACTAATATATGATGATTCTACACCTTCCACCCAGACACATTTCAAGGTGACTGAATGAAGATGGCCAATCCTCAAACCCATTGCCTAAACTTATTCAGGTACAGAGGGCCCTGAGTGCCTCCTGGTTCAAGAGAATGTCAGCCTCATATGGACAAAATGTACAGGCACTTTTTGGAATATACAGGCATAGATACAATTAACTCATCTCAAGTTACAAAGATCAAAATTCAAAAAAACCCTCTGGAACCTTGTATGGGATCATCTAACACCTCCAAATAGGACCATAGACTGTACAGAAGCTCTCTGATGCCCTAATCCAAGCATGGAAGATATTTCCTTGGGAATCATCTGTCTTCCCATTTGGAACATGCACAGATATTCTTTAGAGTTCAATTATACACATTACAGAGCCACATTATGGTAGATTTTTTGGTTTCATGAAATTCATGCAAGTTTCTTCGCTCTACAATTGCAGAGTTTTACTTTGTTTTTTTGCTGTGAGTTTGGATCCAACTTCCTTTGGGGCAATTATTTTGGTTTTTATGGCCTGTTCTTGCATCATTCAAATCATTACTAAAAAATGTATATATCCTTTCATTGAGCTCTGATTTTTTGTGCATGAGATTACACACTGTTCTGATCATCCCATAAAATACAAGTATATAAGGAGGTTTCTGTTGTAGTGGTATTATGGCATTTTAATATACTTATTTCAGCTGCATTGATTTGTTACAGCCTTATTTAATTTTTTTTATTTAAAAGACTTTTTATTTTTATTTCAACCATTTCCATTTTTAGACAACTGCACCAATAATTCTACTCATTGATCCTTCAAATGCATTTAGTACAGCTGCCTATTATACACATAGATTTAGGTTTATCAGGACTGAGGGAACAGTTGTTACGTTTTTGGACCATGGCGTCAATAAAGCAGCCATTTTTTCCACCCGATTTTGAGCCCGATCAACCACCCTCGAAATCAGGTGCAAATCGAAAGCTTAAACATCGACATCGATCTAATCCATCATGGACATGTCCCTAATTCTTAGATCATTTTCTTTACTTTGGATGAGGACCAGCCAAAGTAAGTGCAGGCACAAGGCGCCCGGCCGATTACATGCTGTCGATCTGCCGGGAGATCAGCAGCAAATCTAAACGTGAGTAAGGGGCTTTTGCCATTGTATTATATAGTAAACCCATCTCCAGGTTTATTTAGGTACCATTTCAACTAAAAGTTAAATTTATAAACCTAGAAATGCTTTAGGGAATATATATATATATATATATATATATATATATATATATATATATATATATATATATATTCATTTATATGAGAACATTTAGTTGTAATTTGCAGTTAGCAAAAGCTAATGGCCAGTACATTATTATGAAATGTCACATAATTAAACATTTCTATTGCATTAGAATGATTGAGTTTAAAATATTTAAACTATGCTTAAATGCTTTACTATTCTAGACCAAAAAATATTAAATGAGTAATCAATTACATCAGCGTATATTAGTGCAGTATATTTTGCAAGCTTAAGAAAGTAAAATAATTCCCCAGAAGAATCTTAATTTTTGTCTATGGAAAACATTAAACTGTTAAGCGCTAACAACGAGAATTAGTCCTTAAATCTCTAATGAGAATAATAAAACATGAGTGCTGTAACTCGATAAGGCCTGAATTTACTTGCTGTTAGTAAAAGTTCCTGATCCAGCAGTATAGCTTTTTACTCCCCGAGGTCCAGGAAACAATATCTGTCCTTTAGGAACATCCTCTGTGGTAAGCACTTCTCCTTGCTGGGCTGTCATTGGGCAGAGATAGCTGTGTAATATCTAGTAACAGAAGCTTTATGAGAATATCCATTACTGATTTCAATCAATCCAAAGTCGCAAATTTGATTAACCCTTCGCGATTGCACTGTTCTTTCTCAGACATGGTGAAAGCACAGACTTATCCCATTTTATTTGGTGTGTGTGTGTTTAAATATATATATCTTTCTTGATGTCTTTTGGGGATAGAATCAGGTCCTTCCATTAAAAAGTAGGAGGACATTAAGAGGTGCTGTACCAAAGGCAGTGTTAAATTCTTGAATTATTATTGGGATGTGTTTTGTATGTGCCATCCTACAGACGGTAAATCTGCATACATGGACATTGTGTACCTTTGCATTAAATGGATCTGGAGAAGGATCGAAGTGTTTGACACTAGTTGAAATATAGTTGAGTCCCTATAATGCCTCAGTTTTACTATCCACCCACTCCAACATACTACATTGAATATCACTCGAGTGCTTTAAAATGTGATGTCATTCACATAAAATTTAAAAATAAAATGTTTAACTATATATATATTTCACCATGTACTTGTATATTATATAAACTGCAGCTCTGTATATTGTGTATAGCTTCATGAAATTTAAAAGGGGTAATTACATGCAATAAATATATCGATATCAGTGATAAATGAAACTATACCTGTCACACAGCAGCAAATTTTAATTATTTAACACTTCAATCAAACATCTTTCTTTATTAGTTTACTATATGATTCAAGAGAGCCTAATATAGTGTACAACGACTGCAAAATTTATCATCTTTTGATTGTTAATATGGTTTATTCATCTGCAGTTATTGGAAAAACTGAAAGATTGTATGTACACCATTAACGGTATGGATCTTTTTATTGGACAAAGTAGCAGTAAATTACATTTTATGATAAGACGCAGCTTTGTACAATCTACATGTTCCTGCTGGCATGGTACAAAGGCATGTGTTACAATTCAAAGATACAGCACTGTATATGATTGATCCTCATTATGTCCATGGAGGCAATATTTATGTATTATTAATCACATTCTGTAGTTCTATGGGTATTGTAATGTTTAATTTAGTGTTACACCACTGTTCTAAAGACATTCAATATAATGATACAGCGTCCATTTAACTCGATGAAACGTGACAATCAACAAACTATTTACACAAAATATGTAAAAATAAAAAACCTCTTGCATCCGCTCAGAATCAAATAGACTGACCAATGAAATCCTCAATCTCGTTTCTATTCTCATCTCCTAGACAGCAATACTAGCTTCTTTTTTTACCAACAGTTTCACAATAAGTGAAAGATTGTGTGTAGTGTGTGTGTGTGTAATGCGTGAGTGTGTAGATGCATATAATGTGCATATAAGTGTTCATGTGTATGTAGCTTATGAGTGTGTGTATATGTGTGTAGTGTCAAACTTTAACATTGATTTTAATATAATTCCAAGATAAAGTTATCTATTATATGTTATGGTGAGATTATAATTTGTTATTATGACAAAATACACTTTTGTGGTTTTTAATGTGTGTTTCTGATTTGAATAATAGACCTAATAACAAGTGCTGATTTGGTTCCTAACACCAGAGGTTTTATTTATCTTACATATCACCTTTATGTGGTTTTTAAGTATTTTTTTTATCTAGCTCAAGTAAAAGCCATCATATACTCCATTCTACACTACGCTGTAAAGTTTTAAGACTAACATAAAGCAATAATAGTAAGTTGACAGTGCCTAGGGTGCCCCATTATATTTCCTTGCTTTATAAATGTAAGACCTGAGTTAGATTTGAACTGGCCCTGTAGAAACTTCACATCACACACATCCTGGAGCATGGCATGCGTGTCTTGACTACTGAGAATTCCCTGTTATTCAGGAACCTGAAAGGATTCTGTGGTCTCCAGAGATCCATGCTCCAGTCATTTATTACATAACATTTAGGCCCACATGGAAGGCAAATAAATAAAGGGAGAAAAAAAATCAAATGAGATTGCTTGCAGTTCTGTTTAGCATATCTAACCAAGAAAAAACAATAAAGTAAATAGAAAGCACCAAAAATACAAGCACAGAGGTAAGAGAGGGGTTTGGCACACGTAAATGTTTAATCTTTGATTAATTATAGTTATAATGTTTTCAGGGTTATTGCCCAATTAACTCTGAAACACAAATAATTTGCCATTTCATTGTCGATTGTCAGAACAATCCAGGTTTAATAATATATGCCAGCCCATAAACATTTCTTTAATACACTATACCCTCTAACAGGAATAATTTGTACAATTCTTTTCCCTGTTTCCAATATTTTTACCAAGAAACACATAATAAGACCATCACTATTGAATCATTTTATGGTATCGCTTAAAGAGGTTTCCATGAACTAGCACAGTTAAGTAAAGGAGGCTTGCTAGGAGATGTAATGAATTTTTTTCACATTATTAGCATAACGTACAATAAACATTCATCTTTGACCAGATATTAAAAAAGTAATTTAGTGAGGCCCTGGAAAAATAATGAAAGATACTATTTTATGCTAATAATCCTACAACAAAGCAGAAATGTAGGCACCCCATGTTCAGTATTCTCAGTGGAGTTAAGAGAAACAAACGAAATAAAAGCAGAGGCAAAAAGAAAAAGAAAAATCATAACAATGCTGATAGTAATCCACATCCCAACATACATTATAGAACCTAAAACACAGAAACTTTTTCTACCAGCCTGCAATGTAATTATTTTATAGCTTGTTAAATTTATAACAGATATTATTGAACTTTTCAGCAATTGCCTGAGAAATTCCCATAATAAAGCAAATAAGGTCTCGTAGTGTACAGCAGGCTTCATGGTGATTGTACAAGGAGAGTGATAATGATGTCATTAACCCCGTTAACTGAGTGCCAGTGAGGCAGCACTCTAGCAGCTGAAGACATAAATCTGAACCAAGTTTTCTGTACAATGTCTGACTTACCTTTGAAGTTCATCTGGAAGGTCCAAGAGATTGCATTCGGGAGAATACACACAGAAGAAGGTTCTTGGCAGCTTGTAGACATGTGTATTGCTAGGCCCCATGGGCTCTTCCCTGCCCTGTACAAGCTTATAAAAAAAACACCACGTAACACTGTAAAACTGATAAAATATGTCAGAATAAGAACAAAAAAGAAAACAAGCAAAGCCTCAGACCAGTACAAATAAATGAGAGAAAAGCAATTGTGGGGCTGCTCAAAGCCTTTTTGCCTTGCTGAATGAAAGCAATCCCTAAGACTGAATGGGTAATGAGATCCTGGCTCCTGAGATTTTAGCTTTCTTAATCATGTTCATAATTAATTCAAGAACATTGATAATTTCATTACATTCTTTTTGTCTTATCAATAAATGATGTGCCTGCACTTTTGGTCCTGTGTACAGGGAGAGAGGAGATGCTTTGGGTAATACTGCACCAGGAATAGTGGCTGAATCAGAGCTAAAAGGTGAAGCAGTAATTATTATTCTTGACCAGGCCTCTATTATCAGAAGATGACAAGCGGCTAGAAATAATTGATAAGCTTTAATGCACAAATGCATAGAAAGCATATCTGCTGCGTCGGCTATCCTTAACATAACTTTTTTTTTCTCTTCCCTCAGATAATACCACACTTGAAAACAATTGGCAAATGATGATCTGCACAGTGTGTCCACTCTGTAAGTCATTTCTCCAATCAATACACCTTCAACTGAACTGTTTTAAGATGTATTTATCTATATATAACAGATCTATATTTTCCTGCTAGCCTTACAAGAAGCATCTTTGTGAGCTTTTTCGATGATAAACAGCAAACATACAGGAAGTAGTGGACCAAGGTTTCCACCAAAAAAAAAACAGGAAGGAAATTCAACAGTAATATTAAATGTTCATCCATAACAGTTGTGTTTCTAAATGGATCAGAGGGGTGATCATGTATACTTGCAAGTGGATTGGCTGCTAGCAATTCAAATGAATACTTGGAAATTACATATTGTAGTTGGATCTGCAGAAGACTTCAAATAGTATCGTCAACCCATGGCCGCTTTAATGCTAGAAAGCCACCAGTACTGTGACAAATCTCCCCTTTGGTTAACTATGTCTCCTTCCAAGAAACAAATTTTGAAATTATTTATTCTGACAGGTTGATCTGATAACTAACAAACTAGTCTGACTAAAACAGCCTTCTCACTTAGTGGAGCGAGTTGATGGCTCTTCTGCGACATTGATGAATGGGACATGGATGATATATACATTCTGCGGTTTTATCAGTAGATTATTGAATTGTTTATTTCCCCTGAGGAGAAAGGCCTGTCCCTAAATGTGTGTTCTTTGTTAGACCTACCAGCATGTGGATTAATATTGACATAACATTCAATTGGGTTATGTCCTATGCTCGATTCTCTAATAAGAATGAAACAAATGGGTTAATAAGATGCACAAGACTTTATAGAACAAAAACAAGACTAAAATTATACTTTAAAGAATGTTCTATGTATCTCACATATTTATTTGGATCCTTACACCCAGTAGTTTATATTTTCAAAAGATAAGTATATTCTGATGTTCAAGTCTCAGACATTTCCCACTCCCTTGAGGAATTTATACAAGAAATGTGAATATTTGTAGTACAGTGGATAGTAATCATGTCTGTCCCCAGTATTAGATTGCTTCCCCTTAAACCTGTATGGGCACCATGTTTGTTGCCCTATTCAACAATGCTCTACTTGAATAAACACAGCACATTTTTATTTAACCAGGCTTAGAATATTGTGATGTGTAAATGTAACAATTTATATGTATATATATATTTATATACCTATGCAAAAGCAGAATTCCGCACACTGGGTAAGATCTCCACAAGCAGCTTTATTTTCCAAAGATTAGTTCACCGAGCAAAAGCACAGTAACATGTAAATGTACCCCTAGGGGTTGCCTTAACCTCATCCCATGGAAATGGGACTTATTCTTATAGTTGGTATATTGATATGTTGTGGCGTATGTCACATATCGAGCAGGGAAATGGTTCCATCAAGTGTGTCCTTTAAAAATGTATGGTAAATTGGATAGCACTTGCAGGTTGCTGAGTGTTTCTAGTTTGGTTACAAGGCCCTGGATTCTGGAATGGGAGGGAAAGAACTGGTTGGGCCTTCCCATTCCACCCAGAAACACCTGTGGGACCTTGGAGGTAGCTGGGTTTGTCCACAAAAGGCAAAAAGGAACACGGACACAAGGCACACTACCCAGTGCAACAAAATTTAGTACTGTAAATAATAAAGTTAAAGATAAAATACTTCCAATAAAGGAGGTAACGCGCAAGCTTAGCAGGGGCTCATCTTCTACCAGACCATGTGTCTTCAGCCGAAACTTCCTGATTACTGCACCTGTAACCAGGAAGTGACATTGTCTGTAACACGGAGGTTACATAATCCTGGTATCCAGGCGACTAAAAACACATGGCCTAGAAGGAGAACTAAGCCTGCACTGTACCTCCTTGTTGTCAGTATTTTTATTTATCAATTACAGTATTTAACTTTGTTGCACTGGGTTGTGCGCCTCGGGTCATTGTTCCTATTTGTGGCAATTCTCTATACCGCCCATCACTCATCATCGATGGGGGGTCCGTTCAATAGACCTCCATTGAAATGGAGAGGCGTCTGTTTCCCAGTCCACATCGACAGCGCCATAAATGAAGCTGGCGATGTGGACAGGGGTGGGCAATTGAAGCAGAATACTCTAAAAAAGTCTAACCAACCAGCAATATTTTAGGCTTGCAGTTGTCTTCATTTTACTCTTGTAACAAGCCTAAATGAGGAACAAACCATGAAAGGGTCTTCTCCTAATTCCACAGTGCCTGTGTAAAATACACCTGCCCACAGAAGTTATCAATCATATTACTAAAATACCAAATAAGGTACCATGGCAGATAACATAGAACTGTCCAAAGATGTCAGGGAAAAGATTGTAGACCCACAAATTGTTTAATTGGGCTACAAGACCATGGCCAAGCAGTTTGGTGAGAAGGTGACAATAGTAAGTGTGATAATTCATAAATTAAAGAGACAGAAAAATGCTATTTTCCCATAGTCTGGTGCTGCATGGAAGATCTCTCCTTGTGCAATTGCAATGATCAATGGTGACAAAGCAACACACAACTACATGGGGGGGGGGGGGGATTGTCAAAGATCTTAGGGCTGCTATGACAACCATAGTCACCAAAAAACAATTGGTAACACACTACACAATGGTGGACAGAAATCTTGCAGCACCCGTAAGGTCCCTCTATTAAAGACAGAAAATGTGAATGATCCAGAGGAGAAACCAGGTGAAAATGTTGTGGTCACATCAGACCACAAGCAAGCTCTGTGGCATTTGCTCAACTTTTAAGTAAGAGGAGGAATGCAACCTATGACCCCAAGAACACAAACCTTGCCATCAAACATGAAGGTGGACACATTATGATTTGGGGAAATTTTCCATCAGAGGGGAACACCTCTGCATGGAAGGGACAATCAACCACCTCCTTACTTCAGCAAGGGCATTCAACATGGGTCCTGTATGGGTATTTCAGCATTGCAATGACACAAAACACATGGTCGTAGCAAAAAATTGTGACCTAAGAAGAAGCACATTCATCGTTTAGTGGCCTAGCCACTTTCCAGACCTTAATCCCATAGCACATCTGAGAGCTGAAGGTTTGATTTGTCAAACAACAGCTACAAAACTTTACTGACTTGGGGAACATCTGCAGAGAAGCAGGACAAAATACCTTTTGAGATGTGTGCAAATTTTGCGGCCATTTACAAAAAGTGTCTGATCTCTGGATTTCCAAAGAGAGTTATGACACCAAGTACTAAGTCATGTTCTGTGAACGGAACAGAATACTTATTTCGCTCATTATAATGCATTTATATATATATATATATATATATATATATATATATATATATCTGCGTAAAGTATGTGACCCCTCCGACGGTCACTGTTTGTGCAATAACATTAATGAACTTATTAGACTACTCAAACCCATTTGTAAAGCCACCTTCCAAATAGTAGACACACCAAAAAGAGATATATTTTTATTATTTACCTCCCAGGATATGCCCGAACCCAGTTCGGCAAACTGAAGCTCAACTATCGATACGCCCGAACGGGTCGGCCATCGTGGGAGCTCACTGCTCCCCCCGCGCCATCTTGCTTTCTCGGCTTCTTCGGTCCCGGAGTGACGTGTGACGCACGGGGCGGGACCGGTCGCCGGTCTTTTTTTTTTTTTTTTTTTTTTAACTTTTGCTGGATTATAGAATGTCTTTCATAATCCAGCTCAAAGTTGATCCCTATCAGAAACGCTCGCGCTGAGGTCTGATAGTGGGCATCTTCGGCTGCAAGAGCGTTCGGAAAAGCCGGTTCGGCATTCCGTGACACTTTTGCCGGTGAGTCATCCGCGGCGGCGAGATTAAAGGTACGAACTTTTTTTTTCTAGATTGTTTTTTGTCATTTTTTTTCATTTTTTTTTTTTATTTTATTTTTTGATTGGATGGATAATTTTTATCCATCAAATAAAAAAAACAAGTTAAACTTCTAAAAAAAAAAAAAAAAAATTTCCCAATTTTTTTTTTTCTGTCCTCTAAAGCCGGCCAAGCGCTTATTCTGATTTTGCGAATGATCACATGCGCATCGGGTAATCGCTTGGTGACAATTGCAAAATGAACGCCACTGAAGCAAGTACTGGGCTATGATCGTAAATCAACTGCGCCCGTGCCGGAATCAGGCCAACCGCGGTCTGTGTGCCTGCACATTTCTAAAAGTGCAGGCACACAAACCTTCCGCCCCCATCGCGTCACGATGGGGGCGAAAGCAAAACACTGTATCACTTTTGGTACAGAAATCTGCACCTCAGTGACGCAGGGAGTAAGTAAACAAAGAGTTTATGTCCAACACTGAAAATCTAATGTGCTAAGTATGTGACCCTTGTATTAGTAGCTTGTGGCTCCTCCCTTTGACATACTCCAACTAACGTCTCGTAACCACTAACCAGTCTCTCACATCTGCTTATGGGGATTTTTCCACTCCCCTTGCAGAACTCGCCATGAGAGACGTTGAGGGAATTGGCATTACCAACTTTTCAGGTCTCTCCAAACATTTCAATGGGTTAAGGCCGGACTTTGACGGGCCAATCCAGAGTGCAATCTCTTTCTCTGAAGCCATTCCTTTTACTTGCGGAATGCTTTGGGTCATTGTCTTGTGCAATCATTTCGTCCCAGCTTCACTCCGACTAATGGCAGAGATTTTTCGAGATCTGTTGTACCCGAAGATTCTGATTCTTGGACAAATGAAGTGTCCAGGCCCAGCAGCAGAAAAGCACCCAGACTTTCACATTTCAACGCATATTCAGGTTGGGAGGAGTTCTTTCTTCATTGCGTGTTGATTTTTCCAAACATGTCGTTTTGATTGTGACCAAATAATTCTATTTAGACTCATATGTCCAGGAATGACTTCCAGAAGCCTCTGGTTTGTCAAGTGTCTTGGCCAAGTTGAAAGGGCGTTTTGTGCTTTTTTGAGAGCAGAGGCTTCCTTCTAGCACCCTCCATTGAATGTCATGGCTATTAAATTTTCGTCTGTTAGACCATGCACATTTGCCCAATGCTGCCAGAGAGGCTGAACTCTCTAGAGTGATGTGTGGGTTGGCCTTACTGGTTTATATTTTTTTGGTGCTTGGGTGATATTTTGATGGGCGTCCACTTCTGGCAAAGTGCTGTCAGTTGAAGGCCCTCCATTTGTAAATTATCTGTCGTACGTGGATGGTGGAGCTGAATCTTGGAGATGGTCTTAAGCCTTTCAGACTGATGGGCTGTCACTCCCTTTCTATGTCCTCGGAATCCCTTTGTCTTGGCATTGTTATTTGTTGGGACACAGTGGTTCAGTTGTTCCTTCTTTTAATTAGTGAGCCAAACATTCAAGGATGTCTATCATGGTTCTTAATGATTGTTAAGCCCCAAATTGTTTCACTGGCTTTTACCTGGTTGACTTAACCATGCCGCTGGGGGTTCACTTACTTTGCACATACAAATCAGTTTCATTAGTTTTGGGCTACTAAACAAAACCTACTAAACAAGTAATGCATGATGAAATATATCTGACATTCATGAATAAACACTGGTATATAAATGAGAAACCGGTTAAACAACAGAAACATCTACACACTTGAGGGTTCACATACTTTCAGAGCACGTATATATATACAACACACACTCACGACACTTATTAGCACACCTGTCCAACTGCTCATGACAAATTGCTGATCAGCCAACAATGGTGAACTAATGCATTAGGCATGTTGACAGGTAAAACAACCAAGCAGTTCAACGAGTCAGAATGGAAAGTGATTTAGTGACTTTAAAAATGGATGGTTTTGGTGCCAGACGGCTGTTCTGAGTATTTCAAAACTGCTGATTCTGGGATTGTCAGCCACATCCTAATTTACAGAAGGTCCAAAAAGGGAAAACATCATGAGCGGCAGTTTTGTGGGTAGTGTGGCCGACCTCGGCATGTTCGTCGCGGACGGCGGAGCGGCTTTTAAAATCGCCGTCGCTCGTTCGCGGACATTCCCGTGTAGCGGGGAATTAGAATCTGAAACCGATGTGACGTCACTGACGTCAATCGGAGGAAGCATGTTCCTTGGCTTAGGATGGAGTACTGACGTCACACGGGTGGCGAGCGGTTTCCACTGAAGACCGGGTTATCTACCACCGTCTTCAGTGGACATTCTCCTGCGCGGATTCTCGTGCGTATGATCCCACGGAGAAGAATAGAGGGCTCCTCACGCCAGCGGAAGGGGGTCGAACCCGTATGTTCGCCTCCGTCAAGACAACCTCTCTGCTTCACACCGGCTCGATAATTTGGGGTACAAACTGGGGATTCCACTCTAAAGGACTGGGCTAGGCTCCAAGATAAAGGTCCATCCGGAAACATTGGGATCCAATTTCGTCCAATTCAAATTCATCTTCAGAATCTTCTTCTACTTCAACTACAGTAGGCTCCGGCTCATGAACAACTGTGCGGGAGCGGGTTTCTGGGATCCTCCTTTGGGGTTTGGGCTCCCCGAGGGGAGGAGCCCGAACCGCTTCTCCAAGGGGTAGAAGATGGTTCTGATGCCAGGTCTTTAAAGGCCCGGTCCCACCCTCAGGGCGAATCTGGTAGGCAGGCAGTCCAGGGAGCTGGGAGCAGACAATATAAGGCTGGGACTTCCAACGGTCAGCCAATTTCTCTGGTCCTCTCTGTCCCAGATTCCTCAGGAGCACCCGATCCCCTGGTTTTAGATCTTGAATACGGACTCTCAAATCGTATCTTTTCTTATTTTGGGAACCCCGAGTCTCGGCTGCAGCTTGAGCTTTCTCAAAGGCAACCTTTAGATCTCTGCGAAGTCTGTTTACATAGTTCTGATGAGTGTTGGCAGAAGTCCCATCAGGTGAGAGACCAAAGGCCAGATCTACAGGTAACCAGGCTTCTCTTCCAAACATTAACCGGTATGGAGAATACCCAGTGGAATCGTGTTTGGTAGTATTGTAAGCATGGACGAGGGCAGCGACAAATCGGCTCCAATGTTGCTTATTTTCTCCGGTGAGAGTCCCCAGCATGTCTAGTAGGGTGCGGTTGAACCTCTCGGGTTGGGGGTCTCCTTGAGGGTGGTAAGGGGTGGTTCTGGACTTCTTGACCCCAAGCATCTTGACTAAGTCTCCAATCAATTTTCCCTCGAAGTCTCTCCCTTGGTCGGAATGAATCCGTTGTGGTAAGCCATAATGGACAAAGTATTTCTCCACCAACACCTTGGCAACAGTCATGGCCTTCTGATCCTTAGTAGGGAATGCCTGGGCGTAACGGGTGAAGTGATCAGTGACTACTAGAATATTCCCCAGACCACTGGTGTCCGACTCCAAGCACAGGAAATCCATGCACACCAACTCCAAAGGGCTCTGACTCTGTAGGTGGCCCATTGGGGCAGCTCTTGAGGGCAGAGTCTTTCTCTGGATGCATCTCAAGCAAGAGTGACAGTAGCTTTCAATTTCACTTTCCATGCACGGCCAGTAGAAACGGTCCCGGACCAACTGAAGGGTCTTGTCAACACCCAAATGCCCATGGTCGAAGCGGGACGTTCTCTAGCACGGAGGAAGGCCCGGCTATCGCCCAGTGGAGACATACTTGGCCTCTTAGAGTGCAACTTCTCCCAGAGGGTACAGGATTTTCTCTCTCACCCTACAGAGCCACTAAACGTCCGACACCCATCCGCTTGGGCTTTTCCCACTTCTTCAATCGCTGAGTCGATACAAAGCTGAAGGTACTGTCTTCCTTCTGTTAGTGGAAGGGGATAGCGAGAACGGTCATGTCTGGTCTTCCTGTCTGTTACTAGAGAGATAGGTGATTGTACACTTTTCTGCACACGCGATATCAGGGCAAGATAGATTACCCCTTTGATTGCTAACAATCCTTCGCACACCAAGCTGGTATCGTCCTCCCTAATTGATAGGACGGGCAGCGCAGGTCCCTCAGCTCCCTGCGGTCGGCCGGCGAGGGCCCCGGGGCCTGGATCGGCCAGTGCATCGAACGCGCGGGGTTCCCCCGCAGGCAGAGCGGCGATAGATGGATAGAGCCTTGTCAGCTACGATCCGGGGGGATTGTAACCCTTCATAGGGTAGGGTCTGATTTTCCCAGCTCCCAGAATCTCAAATTGTCCAATTTCGAAGGGCAGTGTCAGGTGCCGAAGGGGAACGGCTTTCGAGAAAGCCATAACAAGAGAAAGGCGTCACAGATGCTGGCGCGCCAGAATCGACGGGAGTTTAGTAAACCTTCACTTAGGAAGGGCCGACCACCAGCCCCGAGGGGAGGGGGGGCTTATACCACGATTAAGTCTGGAGGGATCTTACCTTGGGCGTGGGCCGGGTGGGACTCCGCTTGATGGAGGAGTGAGCATGAGTTCTACAGTGGCCTCAACTTCCGGCTGGGCCCTCTCTTGGAGGGGGGGCCAAGGTCGGGTGGTGATGGGGATGTTATTCGTTCCAGATACATCAGGATCCAACATTAATGGCCAGTGTGTTGTTTCTGGAGAGGCAGCGCCCTTAGTATACTGGGGGGAGGAGGAAAAAAATTTAGAGGAGCAGATGGGGTTGGTGGCAACGGAATCGGCTAGGCTTAAAGGGGGTCACGCAGAGGTGTATCGCCGGCTTGAGGCCCTGGGATCCCTACTGTGTGGATTCTCAGTATCTCTTCAATAAGGCAGTTGAGATCCTCTAGAAGAGGCCTCCCGGCACTGAGCTTGCACATGCCCGTCTTCCCGCAGCACGAAACACTGTCCGTCTTTATCACGTTGGATACAGGCGATTCAAAGGCAGGTTTGCCGATGTTCTGTGTCCCCCTCTCCCAGGCCAGCTGTGGGAGCCAACCCAGCCTCTGGAACGCGATTCCATGATGCACTGTTTCAGCCTCTTAGCACGCGTTCCCCACTTGGGGCTTACCGTCATTCATCATGAGTTCTGCTGAGGGGGCAACCGAGCTCACTCTGGCGAAGCATGGGTGAAGTTTTCCCTTCCCGGTATCGCACTAGCTGGGCACGGGCAGTGGGGGCCGTCGCTTGGCGGTCAATAAAGATCTCTTCCTCTCGGATTGCTCTCATAAGATTTGTGTAAAGGGTTTTCACTCCTGCGTCGAGTCTCTGTCCCTCAACCGGGCGCGGTAACAGGGTTAGAGGATCCATGGCACAGTTGATCCCCGCCTAGGTAGGGACTAGTGCCAAGTAGAGTGCCAAACTGTCAGCTTCATGGGGCATAACCCCACCTCTTCAAACTCATTTCGTTGTAGGATCGATCGAGAACCGAGGAACCGAAGGTGTGATAAAGGCTTCTCCTCCAGTCTATCTTCGGTAAGTATGCTCAAAAGGCGGTATGCAGTTCGTTTCGGTCTCTACACACCATATATCCCTCGCAAACGGCGTCTAAATAGAGGAGTCCCACGGCACCGCCCGTACATGCAAGGTTTGTCTCACTTCAGATTTCGGGATTATGTATGAGGCAGAGACCCTGGAGCCTCCACCTATACGCTGCCGTTTGACGGAAGCAGGCGAAGCCT
>CM070033.1:59106423-59133818 GCA_036250615.1 Ptychadena robeensis | reverse complement strand
GGAGTAAGACAACATGCATAAAGAGGATGATGTGGTCAAAATACTCATTTGACTAATAATCCTGCACTCCCTGTATGGTGTTTTGCATATAGTGTGAAATGGCCCTGAAACAATCTTATTTATCCACAATTCTTGGAGTTGTGTGTGACAATATGTCCAATTTGCTTTTTTTCTTTCATTGTTTGGTTTTGTTCCAATATACACAAAGGGAATAAACTTGTGTATAGCCAAATGTGTGTTACTGCAATACTTTTCTGTGAGAAATACTTGATTTTCTGTAAAAATTTCTGAGGCGCCAACAATTTCAATCATGACTGTAGTGTTTCCTTAAAATCCCTACAGTTCTGAATTCAATATTCAGGAAACCTATGAGGCTTTTTGGCTCAAACTTTTTTTGCAAACGTTGAGACAATGCCATTGCTAATATTATTGGTGGCTCATGGGTGAACATCATTTTTTGTATTATAGTAATTGTAAAGGTTCATAGAGATTTACTGGTGTTTTGTTCTAAATATTCTTTTACATAGATAGTATTGATATTCAGCAAACACTATGGGAATAGTATTCAAGGTGTCCAATACGACCCTGTATGATGAATATGTTCAGAAAGAGATAGCTCAGATTGTCTCCCTTTAAAAACTCCTAAAATCATGGGGGGTACTGAATAGTAAGTTCCAAGAATTTGCATGTGATTGCATCAACAAAAAATAGTAATTTTATCAGTCAGAGAATTCATGTTTCACTAAAAGGAGCCTTATTTTTTCTAGCTAGAGGAAGTCAGTTACTATTAGCAAGAAGTATATAATGATTATTATTGACATGTTTCTGTGATTGATGTTTCAGTGTTTACTAAACAAACCCCTGCAGATATTAAGAATATTAAGCACCACAATTATATGTGGTATTGAAATTACAATAACTATAATTTTAATAAATTGTAAAAAGACATCAGCTGTACTTCAGTAGGAACATGACAAATACATGGCTTTACATTCATAATAATAACCAGATGACTTACGATCTGCATTATGGGTGTACATAATCGTAAAGAGTCATCACTAGGACTTATCTACACTTTTTTCCACTAGGGCTTATTTCTGGGTTTAGAAGAGGTGACAAAATGCTTCCTGCCATGTCTTTTCTAAATATGGAAGCTTTCTCTGGGACACAGTAGGTCGAGGAAGGGCTTATATTAGAAGCACAGGAGGGGGATAGCAGCTAGGTCTTTCGGGGTAGGTCTTACTTTTGGGGAAACAGGGTATTACAGATGTGCAGGAATTCTGTAGCACACGGCTAATATCAATAATATTCTGGAGGGTGGACATAAAAGGAACTTACTCTGACTGCTTTGTCATTTCCACCCTTTTTGGTGAAATACAATGGGGAAAAAAAGTATTTAGTCAGCTGTGTGTCAAACGTTTTCTGTAAGTCTTCACAAGGTTTCTACACACTTTTGCTGGTATTTTAGCAGACAAGTGATGTTTTAGGGCTGTCACTGGGCAACACAGACTTTCAACTCCCTCCAAAGGTTTTCTATGGGTTTGAGATCTGGAGACTGGCTAGGCCACTCCAGGACCTTGAAATGCTTCATACGAAGCAACTCCCTCATTGCCCAGGCGGTCGTGTCATGCTGAAAGATCCACCCACGATTAATCTTCAATAAACTTGCTGATGGCAGGGGGTTTTCACTCAAAAGCTCACAATACATGGCCCCATTCATTCTTTCCTTTACATGAATCAGTTGTCCTGGTCCCGTTACAGAAAAATAGCACCAACGCATGATGTTTCCACCCCATGCTTCACAGTAGGTGGATGGTGTGGTATGGTATTCTTTGGATGCAACTCAGCATTCTTTCTCCTTCAAACACGATGAAATGAGTTTTCTACTTTGGTTTCATCTAACCAACCATATGATATTCTCCCAATTCTCTTCTGGATCATCCAAATGTTCTCTAGCAAACTTCAGACAGGCCCGGATACGTACTGGCTTCAGCAGGGGGACACGTCTTGCACTGCAGGATTTGAGTCCCTAGCAGCGTAGTGTGTTACTGTTGGTTGTCTTTGTAACTTTGGTCCCAGCTCTCTGTAGGTCATTCACTAGGTCCCCCTGTGTGGTTCTGGGATTTTTTCTCACCATTCTTATGATCATTTTGACCCCACGCACTGAGATCTTGCGTGGAGCCCCAGATTGAGAGAGATTATCAGAAGCCTTGTATGTCTTCCATTTTCAAATTATTGTTCCTACAGTTGATTTCTTCTGAGAAACGGTGTGTGAAAACCTTGTGAAGACTTACAGAAAATGTTTGACCTCTGTTATTGCCAACAAAAGGGATATAACAAAGTATTGAGATGAACTTTTCTTTTTGACCAAATATGTATTTCCCACCATAATTTGCAAATAGATTCTTTAAAAATCAGATGTGATTTCCTGGATTCTTTCCCCCCATTCTGGCTGTCATAGTTGAGGTGTTCCTATGAGGTGTTTTGTACAAGAAGGAACGTTTGTGAGAATGAGGAGCGGTGCATATTACACCGACACTCTCCATATCTAACGTGAGGTTTAGGGACTTGGGGGGACTTTAAAGGCACGGATGTCAACAGGGTGATGAATCTAATATACATAGTTTATTATAGTAGTATAAATGCAAAAGTGTTTACAGCACACATAATACATCGGTTAGTCAGTAACATTTGTAATAGTTCCATTCACGATAGTTACATCAGATCAGTAAAAACACATTGTTCAGAAATTATTATCCTCGCACTCATAGTATCGATGTATAGATGTATAGATTATTGTGCAGAGTAGGGAAACATATCTCGACGCGTTTCGCCATCTGGCTTCTTCAGGAGATTTTGGGTTTTCCCGTTACTGATACTGTTAAACATGTAACATCATAAGTATTGCTAGAGTAATTACAGGTCTATTAGTTTCCAGATAAATGTGTACATTTACTTACATTAATATTAGCGACCTTCCCTTTTAAAATGCACCAATTTAAGTTTCATGTATATTAATTGAAAATCTTTTATAATAGGACACTCACATGGAAGAGACTTCCTAGATACTGTTTAACTTTTACATGACTAGCTGTAGTACATGTATTTTAAACACAAGGGTATACCTTACTTTGTGTATGTACATTTGGACATCTGATATACTGTGATTACCACAAATGAAAGGGTAGGTGCAATAGGCATTTAGTGGACATTAGTTAAAATACTACGGGTCACCATCGGATGTACTTTACACATATGGGGATCAGGGTCCGGGAGACCACCTCGGATCCATTTTTTAACATAGATCATGAGCCTTTTTAACTTAACCTACCCTAACAATATCTCACCACTCCATCACCGGAGTTAGATAAATACACATAAGGCATTCTGAGCGATTCCCCGAATATTGGAGGTGAACACATAGTGAGCCTCCTATACTTTGACAAGCAATTTAGATCTGAGGGGTCACCTCGTATAGGGTCTAACCACTAAACAATACTGGCTTAAGATTTAATATGACATTTTATGTCATTTATTACATTTATTACATTTATTTACTTATTGGTGCATGTACAATTTCTCTTAACACTACCATAACTACGAACAATTAACATCACTGTTTTTTCTACATTAGCGATTGCAATCCATGGAGTGGATTGGGCTACATGTCGTCCATATGCTGATGGGGGTGGACCCCTAATGCTCTGGGGGTGCCCCGTGGTCGCGGTTCCCCCGGGGGGGGGGATCGTTGGAATCGCGGACGCCAAGCGGTCTGGTCTGACCGCTTTACCAACAAAGCACATCCGCCATTTGGCGAGGCTAGTGGGAGGGACGCACAGCGGGGAATGATCAATTGGTTCCCCTCTGGTGCAGCCCCCTGGCTGTAGGTGCTGTAAGCGTCCGCGCGTCGCCATGGGAGCTGTGTTTGGTCGCGTCACTGTTTGTGGGCGCGGCCCCGGGCTCCCATGGCGACGGCGGGGGATATAAGGGCGGGCTGTAGGCGTCTGTCATTTCCGGAGGGTATACGATCCACGCACATGGGCAGGCGAGGTATCCCCCTACTCATTGGACCAATATATACAGGTAGATGGCATATACACACTTAACACTCTACACTTTTTATTTATCTGGTCCCACACTTGGAAGGACAACACATACACACTGACAGGCATTGGGGATGGGACTCTTGTTTTAGTCCCCTTAATTTGACACACACACAGGGGGGCTTTTTTGGTCTTGCTTTTTGTTTTGTTGTTTCTTAGGGGCGTGTTTTTTCTTTGTTTTGTTTTTTCTTTTCTCTTCTCTCCCCTTTTCTTTTTTCCCCCTTATGATTTCTCTCTCACACTAGCGGGCTCTATATTTACACAATAGGCAACACTACATCTAGCACTTAATTGGGGTATATATCACCAACATCACACTTCAATTTACACGTTCACATAGGTGGGTCAGTGAGCCCCTAACGGGCGGGGGTCTGTCTCAAGTGTACCTGGGAGTGGATCAGTGTTCACCCCAATTACCTTCTCCAATTGCAGGTGCAGGGCCATGTTCCCAGGTTAGTCCCCCGTTTTCCAGCGATTCTTTGTCCCCCCCGGGGGACGTCGGCCGGGAGTTCGCCTCTTTATGGGCTCGGGGGTCCCCTCCCCATCGGGGATGAACGCTTGGCCCACTCCAAAGGAATTGCAAACTCTACTCATATTAATGTAAGTAAATGTACACATTTATCTGGAAACTAATAGACCTGTAATTACTCTAGAAATACTTATGATGTTACATGTTTTACAGTATCAGCAACGGGAAAACCCAAAATCTCCTGAAGAAGCCAGATGGCGAAACGCGTCAAGATATGTTTCCCTACTCTGCACAATAATCTATACATCGATACTATGAGTGCGAGGATAATAATTTCTGAACAATGTGTTTTTACTGATCTGATGTAACTATCATGAATGGAACTATTATAAATGTTACTGACTAACCGATGTATTATGTGTACTGTAAACACATTTGCATTTATACTACTATAATAAACTATGTATATTAGATTCATCACCCTGTTGACATCCGTGCCTTTAAAGTCCCCCCAAGTCCCTAAACCTCACGTTAGAGATGGAGAGTGTCGGTGTAATATGCACCCGCTCCTCATTCTCACAAACGTTCCTTCTTGTACAAAATTTAATATTGGGATGTGGCACAAACACCTAGGGATCAGGTAGCTAGATCTTTCAAAATACCTATGAGGTGTACTTCACAATTGGAGGCTGACTTACATATAATACTTATGAATACTTTTTTGGCGCACTGTACCACCCATCCTGGAGTAGAAGGAGTGTAAATCTGGCACTGCATAACTGCTTCAGTGGACAGGTTCTGGCATTTGACAGCCCAATATTAGAGACTAAGACTTTGCAAAGGCCTGGCTTAATCTTAGTGTGAGCAGACACTCAGGCCTACACAGGAAATGGACCTAATACACAAGAGACTTCATGGGTAGTTATAAACATGAAGACTGGTGTTTGCAGGCAACGCTCATGCAATAACGTTTAGTATCCACATTAAAGCTGCCTATTCTTCCCACCCCTCTGCACAAAATTGTTTGCAAAAGCCACAAAATCTCTACACTTGTTAGTTTGGAATCTACTTAGTTTCTGAATAAACAATTTTTTACATGTTCTGTATATTATTATGCTAACTAGAAGTTCAAATGATTTCTGTAACAAACATGTTTTGAAAAGCCACATAATCTGAAATTAAGTTTTATATTATTAATTATCAAGATTGATCCCACACTTCCCTCAATCGGATCTATTCATCCACATCTTTGGACTTTATTACCCTCCTGCACAACTTTAAGGATTGCACCTTATCACTATGAATAATAACTTCTTGTCATAGGACACATTTTATGGTATGCACAAGCTATGCACCTATTTTTGGCTGGTCCCCCTCAATATTTATTTTCAACCTAACCCATGTTTATTCATACAATTCTCCATTAAGGTCCACTCCTTATGTGCAGGTTTGTTTCGGCTCGTTGCCAGGCTGTCTTTTCTGGCCCCCCGCTCTTCGCCTATGGTTGCCCCTTGGTAGGGGCCTTGGCAGCTACCTGCCTCAGTGACTGGTCTTTCGGTGGTCCACTGTGAGTAATGTCCTATAAGTCAAAAACATTTTTTTTTACTTATAGGACTGGTTTACTTGGTTATAATTTTGAGATGCTAATCGGCCCTTCCCGGTGTTCCATGTCTGTCCTCTGTTGGTGTTGTTGCTGCTGTCGTTCTAGATTCTACTTGGATTAAGACACACCCCCTGAAAGTTCTACACGAAACGTGTGTTGGGGTTAATCCTGTTGATACAGGACTTTTTATCCTGACTTACCGATTACTGAATTCTTCAATATGTTTACCTTCATGTCTTTCTGTACTCGCTATATGCGGAAGTTGTTGATGCTTATAGGATAATGCTGTAACACTGACCGACACTGGAATGTCCTATGTTTTCAATCATTACATCTATTAAATTGCTACTACTTTGAACATTTTACTTACATGTTATCTTGTTATACATTAGTGACCGTTAAAGTTCCCTTGCCCCTGAGATATTCCCAGGAGGAATTTAATTAGTTGTGGGGGGTTTTTCTCCGTCTTTTCGCCCGTCTAATTTGGCAGTGAATATATATTTGGGATGTTGGTCACATTACTCAGATTAGTGCAACTTTTTGTTTATTAATTATCAAGATTATTAAAAGGTATACTATACTTTATCTGTTTTTACACAATATGATGTTTAATACATGGTAATATGGTTATTAGAGAGAGACAATGAAATAAAAACAAAACTCATATGGAGGAAGATCACTGTCTTTTTTAGATCGGCTAGGAACATTAACCTATAATCATGTTTATGTGTTCATCCTCTAACCTTTCACCAATCCACTATTTCATGGTATATGTAGTGGTTCCTATAAACCTGAATTGCAATACAACAAAGCTCAATGCTGCATCAATCAAAATAGGAAGTCGAACCGAAAAATATTTCAGTTAAATACAACCTAATATACTATTACATGTATATTTAAGCTTCAATGGCAAATGTTACTTTGAAGCAAAATTTACATTCACATCTGCTAAAGTTCTTTAATTCTTCAGTAGGCTTTTTAATGAATGCTAAGCCAGTCATTATAGCAACATAAAATATTAAATTGCTACACATAGTAGTTTTGTTCTACTTGCTTTGACCTCGTCAAGTGACATTTGCTTGAAGTATTTTTAACAGGAAAGACAATCAATAATTCTGAAGCTAGAGAAGCCAAATACATCAAATGTTTCTCAAGTAAGATGTTGCACATAAAATTCTCAATTAAGCCTTAGAAATCCTCAAGTGGGCTTGAAATTGGATAATTATACCTTATAATCTTTTAGCCTGAATTAAACTAATGGTAACCTGTGGCATTTAAAGTGGGTGTTAGATATTATAGGTATAAAGCATGATGTAGAATTTTCTATAGCATGTTATTTATCTCATCTGCTCCAAATATTACTACTACAAGGACTACTTAAGAGACAAGTGGGGTTAATTCTCAAACTATATTGTGAAGGTTTTTTTTTTATCGAATAGCTCTCTGGATAAAACCCAGTCTAAAGTGAAGCATGAAAGTTCCAGGGTAATGAAACAGCTTAAATTTACAAAGAGACTGCACGACAACCGTAAAACATACATTTGAAAGCATGAAGAGATGACTTATAAAATTTTTATATCCAATGTGTAAAAAGGTTAAAGTGCTAATGTAGGAAAAGGTTACGGCAAAAAGAAATTGTGTATAAGGTTGCAAAAATGAAAGGATAGGGACAGAACAGATATATTTAGGATGCTATATGGAAGTCTTGGACAGAACATTTTCTTAACAAAAGGCTAAACGTGTAACACAAATACAATTTATTATCTCCTCCTTTAAAATGCATGGCACATAAGCCGAGTCTCAGTTTCCATTTAAGATAGGATAAAGTTTTAAAGGAAATATCTAAAAGAGGGATTTTAAAGTTACCTTTTAACAAAATATATGGGCATTTACATTAAAGTCAGTCACTAAATATTAAAATACAAATGTGCAAGTAAGTCAAATAAGGGTGATTAACTTAAAATCTTCTCCTACCTTAATACACATATGGAATTCTGACTATATGCCAAAACAGACACATTGACATACATAAATATATACAGTGGATATAAAAAGTCTACAGTCTGGTAAAATGTCAGGTTCCTGTGCTGTACAAAAATTAGACAAAGATAAATCATTTCAGAACCTTTTCCCCCTTTAATGTGACCTATAAACTGTACCAACTCTAAAAACTTACTGAAATCTTTTAGGTGAATGTAAGAAAAAATATAAAAATAAAATAATGTGGTTGCATAAGAGTGCACACCCTTAAACTAATCCTTTTTGAAGCACCTTTTGATTTTATTACAGCACTCAGTCTTTTTGCGTATCAGCGTGGCACATTTTGACTTTCTTCTTTGCAGAAATACTCCAAATCTGTCAGATTGTGAGGGCATCTCCTGTGCACAGCCCTCTTCAGATCACCCCATAGATTTTCAATTGGATTCAGGTCTGGGTTATGGCTGGGCCTTTCCAAAACTTTTATCTTCTGGTGAAGCCATTGCTTTGTTGATTTGGATGTATGGTTTGGGTTGTTGTAATGATGAAAGATGAAGTTCATGTTCATGTTCAGCTTTCTAGCAGAACCCTAAAGGTTTTGTGTCATTATTGACTGGTATTTGGAACTGTTCATAATTCCCTCTATCATAACTAAGGCCCCAGTTCCAGGGCCTTAGTTCCAGCTGAAGAAAAACAGCCCCAAAGCATGATGCATCCACCACCATACTTCACTGTGAGTATGGTGTTCTTTTGGTGACGTGCAGTATTGTATAGTACAGTAGCAAGACGAAAGCCTTTACTAACAAAGAAAAACATCCAAGCCAGGCTACAATTTGCACACACACATCTGAAGTCTCCCAAAAGCATGTCGGAAAAGGTTTTATGGTCTGATGAAACCAAGGTTGAATTTTTTGGCCATAATTCTAAAAGATATGTTAAGCACACAAACAATACTGGATATAATAATGAAAACTGCCAGGTAGGTTAAAATAAATACATTACAAAAAGAGGAGTTGGATAGTAAACTTAAATATTCTATTGCAGATATGGGCAAATTATGGCCTCTAGAAGGAGACCATAAGAATCATCTTGTAGGTATTATCTCCACTTATTGTAGGGAATCGGTAGAGGGGAGTCAAAGTGTCTTGACACCAAGGTGACAAAGGGCCGGCTTAAAGGAATTAAAGGGCCAAATATGGCCCACAGGCTGTAGTTTGCCCATGTCTGGTATAGACCATACATCATAATATATTGGACAAAATGTATTTATGGACAAAGAGTATTTAGGGAAAATATTAGTCTACATGAGAGAACATGTTTTCCTCTTAAAATCTATCCATGCATGCAACTAACCTAATATAGATAGATAGAAAGATAGATAGATAGATAGATAGATAGATAGATAGATAGATAGATAGATAGATAGATAGATAGATAGATAGATAGATAGATAGATAGATAGATAGATAGATAGATAGATAGAGACAGACCGGTTGTCTGTCACTGTGAAAGTGGTCCATATCTGGCAGTGAAAGGGTCTGCTGGTGTATCCTGGAAGGATAGTGTTTGACAGACACAGTTGGTTTCTGCCCAGTTTTGTTATGTTTTCGGTTAGAGGAACCTGAACTTAGGAGTGGGAATGGAAGGAACTGGGTGGGCCTTTCCATTTCACCACGATACACCTGCTGGACCCTAATGAGAATGCCGGGTGTATCTCCACAAAAGGGACTGAGACCAGTCAGTCAGGGCTTCCTGATGAGGTGGGCAGACACTGTGCTGGTGGAGCAGCAGATACCAGGGGACACACAGGGAGTGTGTAGCCCAGGCCAGGGACTTCTAGGAGTCAGGCAGTGATAGCTTTTCCTTGAGCTAAATGGAAGAGCCTGTGTTGGACCTTTTGCAAGCCAGGAGGCTTAGCATTTCCAAAGACGCTTGTCTTGTTAATGAACCCCTGGGAGGGTCATTTCTGTTTTGGACAATTAATAAATACGGAAATGCAATATAAATCATTGCACTTGCACAGTATCTAGTGATTTGTCGAGTGCCACACCCTCAAATCCAACTGTGTGTGGGTATAGTATGAATAAACACGGGCAGGAGCCCTATAGAAAACCTGTCGTATGGTTAACCATGATTGAGAGCTCCCATTTGAGGCGGAATCCCAACAATAGATAGATATACCATCTGCGTCCACTAATGCTTAACTATCAGTATTTTTCCTACTTGCCAGTCACAGACACACCAATCTCCTTCAAACCTATTCCTCCAAACCCAGCAAATGTATGTTCCTGCTTCTTCATGTCCATCCACAATTATATCCCAACTAGTCATAGCCGTTACTTCATCCAGTCTTAGTACTGCAGATATACAGCTTTTCTCATTCCTTGTGTATTGCCTCTGAGCATTTAAGTGGCATGTACACAACAAAACCCACAAATCTCCCTACTTGATATATCACATTATAATGATGTAATTTTACTGCCTAAATGCATAAACATTAAAAACATGTACGGACAAACATAGTAAAGGGGTTAGTAAGCTGAATCACATGTACATCATATCTGAACCTGGTCCCTAGAAGGCAAATCATCTATTGAAATTGGCTGGTCAAGCTTGTGATGTAAAGCATGGACATTTAGGAATTCATTATGAGTGATTGTTTTTGCTTTATACCTCACATTGTTGTAATTTTCTTCACCATATTTGGTTAAATAATGTGATAATGTGTTTTTCAAGAACACAAAAAAGTTTTAAAAAGATCAATTCATTTACTTAAAAAAATACAAATGGAAATTTGGAGAATTAGAGACAGAAAGTATAATGTCCCTTAATAATAATAATGACCCTTAGCATTTACAGACTTTCCTTCACTCCTGTAACTATAAGCCTTGCTTTTAACGGTGCCTGTAATATTTCATACTTTTAAAGAACATACAGAATTACTTCCTAAATAAAATCTACCGTAATCCAAAACAATGCATGTTGCTCATAAGAAATGCATTGCACAGTTTTTAGTGTATGCTTATATTGTTTTGATATCCAGACAATAGTGCAGTGTGCATTTAACAATACACTAGATGCAACTCTTTACATTTAGGCTACCTTCAACATGTGATCTTCATTTAATTAAAAATTCTTAATTTATTTTCATCATCAAAAGAAAAACAAAACTATATTGGATGCAATATTTTGTGCTGTTACTGTTTTTTCTTTATTTTACTGTGTCCCCGGTGCTTGCAACATATAATTTGCAAAACATATTGCTTCAATACTTACAATGAGAGAGATAGCCCAGCTGTGGGAGGGAGAGGACAGCAGTATCTGATATTACCATAATAATCTGCCTAGGGTCCCTTGAGCCCTCTGGTGTATACAATTCTCTATACTGCAGGCCGCAGCTGGAGAACATTCTCTTGACATGTATGCCAACCTTTGCCTGCAGGCAAAAAGGAAAAATCGGCAGAAAAGTAATCATGAAAATAAAAAATCTTGTCAACTGTGTTCAGCTGTAGCATCCATATTTCTTTTCTTTCCCCTCCCACAGGCATACACTGTGCTGACAAAACCAAATTTGAGTGGAACTGCACTTTGTGTCAATTTAAGTATGATCACATATAGTAACAGGAAGCAAAAAATCTGAAACTGATAAATGTACGGTGTGATATAAGACAGTTGTCAGTGTTATGACAGGTTTATTTTCCTTCCTCTTCTGCTTGTGGTTTCTTTCTGTTATAAAACTGGAAAGGAAAAAAATGGAAATGAAAGAAATAATCAGAAAAGGTCACAGGGCAAAGTAAAAATAACTGCTGTCTGCCACTTTGAGAACTGATCTGGAAAATGAGGACAGATGCATAAGATGTTTACCGACACGCATTATGTGGTTGATTAGCAGAAGAAGTGTATTTAAAAACAAGCAGGTCAATACAAAATGACAGGTCAATAATAGAAAGGAAAAGGCCCTAAGTGTAGGTGGAGAGTGTGCAGCAATAAGTGTCATAGGAAAACCCCCAACTTAGAATCCACAATAATAAAAATATGTAATAGAATGTCCATGTTACAGTTAAGACATCTGATATATATGGGGGATTAGCAGCAGCAATAGTGTCATAGGAGAACCCCAATCTTTGAATCCACAATAATAAAAATATGTAATAGTGTCCATGTTACAGTTAAGACATCTGATATATATGGGGGATCAGCCTCAAAGGGGTGCTCTCAATGACGTCAGTCATACTACATTTACTTCTAAAATGTAGTAAAACAAAAGGTGCAAAGAAAATACCCTCGCAGGATCAAACTTAAATCATATGCTGCATGCATGGTTCGATCGTTTGTTATAACTCTACATTGTCTTGTTTATATAAACTGAGTATTGAACGGTAAACTTTAAGAATGATTCTGACTACTTTGTGTCATTCTTCGAAGTACTGAGAGGGAAACAACTAGATATATATCAATTATAACTAGGAGAAGTCTGGGACCTTGCACTAGGGAGGACCTGGCACTACATAGTTGTTGGTTGGTCTAAAGGAAAGTATATGGAATAATCTAAAATGTGTATGGGGGGCTTTTTCATTTTCAAAGTAGCATTCCTGTATAGCACAATTGTTAACAGTGCATGTAAACCCCCCCCCCCCAAAAAAAAATACCTATGTTACTAGTTATTGTATGCGGAGGTAGCTTTAAGGCACGTTAGGGATACATTTGTGATGCAGCATTATTATTTTTTATTATTATTATATTTATTGGAGTGTTAACATAGGGTTCCCCATTGATTTTTCCTCAAGTCCGCAAAACACATCCCTCAAGCCTGTGGAGAAGTGTCCACTGATATTCAATGACACGTGTAAGTGCAGGGATTTTGACAGTGGAGTCTGAGCTTTAGATCCTGATGTTTTCAGTCTTTTGCATTATTAGCTTGTTATTAACAACTACATTACCGTGCATTTGGGCACAAAGAAAATCCAGGAATAAACATATCCTTTCCCATAGGATTGGCTTTGAAACTAAAAAGACCCAAAAACAAAACATCCCATTGTAAACGAATGTGACCAATGAAAATTCCCATAGAAAGCCAGCGCAAAAGCTAAACAAAAGCATAAGCACCTCATACTCCCCTGAACAACCCTTATTCAAATGGCCTCTGCTGCTTCCACAAGACAAACTCAATAATAAAACTAACTACTGGAGGAGAGTGAGCAGATATGAAACTAATAACTGATACAACTACCACAGAGTCATCCACCCCATGTGATAGTACTGTGCTAGAGCTGAAATTGTCATGTCAATGTCACAACCCTCCAACAAGCAATTCCCACCTCTTCTTAAATGGTCAGAAGGAGGTACCTGACTTGTGCCAGCTCTACTTCTGTTCCCTTGACCATGCCTGCTGTGCACCTCTGATGTTCACACACCGAGAGAAAGGAAGACATGCTAGATTCACACCCTGACACTCTATCCTTCTCAGACATCTCCACAGTGGATTGGCGCATGACAAAACTTGTTGGAGAAACACTTTCCCTGCATCCCACAGAGAAACCTCCTGGCCTGCTGGGGGTGCTGATCCTGCAACAGGCAATCAAGCTGCCCTGGATCCAGACAGCGCCATGTGCCCCGACCTGAGAGTGGATCCCATTGATAAATTGTTCCAGAGGGGTACTCCACCCAGGTTCCTCGGGCAGCCTGACCCAGTCAAGCCCACTGCATCTAGCTTCTTGGCTTCCTTTCTACTCCAGGATTTCGATCATAGTCACATGTGCAAGGTAAGTGTGATATACATTATGAAGTCACATTTGCAAGGTAAGTGTGATATACATTATGACAAAATATAACCCGTACAAACAGATATAAAAAAGCCTATTATGGATTTATCAGTGGAGTCTGTGATAAGTATCAACAACAAAACAAAATGCAAAAAACTAAAAAGTTCAATCTTTGAACGTTCCATATAACTTCTGAATGTATTGTTTAGTTGTTTTTTCTTTTTTTCTCATAGTTTTTGGCAGAATTTGGACACATGCCAGGGTTGAAGAAAACATAGATGGTGCTAAATTGAGTATTGCAATTTGCTTAATAAAAACATTCAAGCCTGGCTAAAGTGTGCAAAAAGATACTTTCAGCAGAAAAAAAATATCCAACACTTCTCATCAGCAACAGAACACCATCACTATGATGATGCATAGTGACTGCAGTATTGTCTTAGAGTTCCTTTTTTAGCTGCAACTAAGGTTTTAGTCAAGACAAATACAGTCACTTTTGATCCAAAACTTTCAGATGTTGGCTAGCGAGGAACTTTCCCTTTCAACATGACACTGGCCCGGACCATACATCTGAATCAACAACAAAAAATTTTTAACCCTCAAAAATTTTAATGTTGGAATGGCTCAGAGCTCAGGCCTAAATACAATATAAAACCTGTACTGCACATTGACATGTGGTTTGATTCATCTATATTATTCTTATAGAAAAAGGCATCAAGGGAAAACGTAGGGAAAAAACATGTGAAATAGACCATATGGTAGAATTATTGAATGCCCTGCCACATGAATCAATTCTGCTGAATTCAGGACAGAAGACCAATGACAGAAAACATCAAATGAAAAGCATGGCAGACTGAAAAGGAAAATATAAAAAAAAGGTGTTGATACAAAATGTCTAATGTATAATGATTTAGAAATGAAAAGCAAAAGAAACAACTTAACCTCCCCAGCACTCTTGTGAGGTCAAGATTTCTGTTCCAAAAGCGCACCATAGACTTAAATGGAATTTATTTATGTTGTGTTGGCCTGTAACGTTCCAAAATATGTCCGTACAAAGGTCTAGTAGACATCCTGAATATAATATTTGAAACACACAATTGTGTAAAGAAAATGAAATTAAAACAAATTAATAAAAGGTATTATTTGAATGATAAAATCTCTAAAATACTTATTTTATATGATTTCAAAACAGTACGTATTTATGTTTTGTTTATACTAAAATTTAAATTCAATTGGAAATGTGTTTTGTTTTTTACTTTGAATTGTATTGGATACAGTTATCACTGTATCCAGTACAATTCACTTTGGCATCCTCACTCCCCTGGTGTGATGGACCTGGTGACATCACACCAGGGGAGAGAGGATAACTTCGATGGGTCACATCTGGGGATTTACACTTCTATGGAGAAAACTGTTTTCTTGCGATTTACTTTTGAATCTCCCACCGCCGTCCCGATGTGATATCATCATGGGGGGGGGGCGGCTGCAGTGCAGAAGGCAGTTCAGAAGATCAGAGCCCCTGGGACAGCACAGAACGATCTCCACCAGACGGCCTGATCTCGTCAAGTGCAGTACTGACAGTTCAGGAATGCTAGGGGGGTAATTACACTATGGAAGTTTTACTGAATAGAGACATGTTTCAGTTCTCATATCTGTAACCTATGACAGCAATTGACTGGTGTTGGCCTGTGGATGTCCTTAAGGGTGGGTGCACTTACATATCCATTATAAGCAGAAAAGGGAATGGGAATTACACACAACTAATGTATGACCTGTAAACAGCTCTTTCTACTTCTGTTTTCTGCCTGTTCCCCGGACAATACAATGCAAGATACATTCTACACCCATTGATTTTTCCATTGGCAGACTTCATGCTGTTCAGATATACAGACTAAAACCAGTGGGTCACTGTTCTTGTTTATTTTCAAAACATGTAAGAACAAAAAAGGGAAAATAGGGTGAAATAAATATTACTTTTAGACTGCAACAGCCCTAATATTTAGATTAAGACATTGAAAGACTGCCCCCCATTGTAGGGTTCAGGCTTCAAATGAAAATTTATTACCATATTTTAAAAACAAACTAGGATTTTAGATCACAGAAGATCAAGATGTATTTGCACGTGCATTCTCTTAGTTTATTCCCATAGTGTCAGTGCATAACCCGTGTTGTCAGCATAGAATGCAGGGAAGACACCTAGTTCATCACTAGTGAAGGCCGAACTTTGGCCATGTCCGTCCGCGAACGGGTGGAGCGGACTTTTAAAAAAGTCCGCCGTCCGCCCGTTCGCGGACAGATTCAAATTCCCCGCCCCTAGGCAACTGGAATGCATAGTTCCTGGTGTGCTAACCGGATGTGACATCACTGACGTCACATCCGGGTTTGCGAGCCGGTTTTTCACTGAAAGACCGGGTTCTCTACCCGGTCTTCAGTGAAAACATTCTTCCTGCGGCAGGATCTCGCTGCTTATGATCCCACTGGAGGAAGAATAGAGGGCTCCTTCTCGCCGGCAAACAGGGCGGGTCGAACACCCGTACTGTCCGCTGGCGAGAAGGAGGGTGAACATGCTTGTTCGCGGCCAAACTGTCCGCCTTGTGGGCAGTTCGGCCATCACTATTCATCACTATCCCTTTTCTGTGAACTTTCATACCTTCTCATGTGGACATGCTCATTGCATATAATATGCACATTCCCAAATTGTTTTGCTCTATGCATGTAAAAATGGAATAGAGTAAACCTGGCCAGACAGGATTCAGACATTCGCTGGTCAGTATCATAGGTTTTAGTATGTTATGTGGTAAGGCAAACCAATCTGCACAGTTGGGTACCAATAAAAACTTTTGGTTTTGATCCCGTTTTTCATGAGCTAAACTCAAAGATCTGAAACATTTTCTACATTTGACCCATTACTCTCAAATATTGTTCACAAGTCTATCTAAATCTGTGTTAGTGGGCACTTCCCCTTTGCCAAGATAATCTATCCCACCTCACATATCAAGGAGCCGATTAGATAGCATGAATATTGCACAGGTGTGCCTTAGACTGCCAACAATAAAAGGCCACTCTTAAATGTGCAATTTGATAACACAACATAATGCCACAGATGTCGCTACTTCCGCCCTAACTGCCCTCCTCTCCACCCCCTCCACTTCCCCTCCCATCTCTTGTCTGTCTTTGGAGGGGGGGGGGGTGGAGGGGGGAATCAGCTGCTGATGAGTTGCTACTACATGGTGAAAACTGGCATTATATTAATATTGTAACCATATGATAAGTACTCTGTAGCATTACAAAGCATCTTCTTTCAGCATAAGCTTTGGATTTTTGTAAGAAAAAGAGTGAATTCAGGCCCTGCATGCCCCAATGAAAATCTTCCCAGGTGACAGGTATTCAAATTGCAATTTTCAATAAGTGTATCAAATGATTTCTTTCAGACAAACTAGGATGTATTCCATTGAACAAACGAACAAAAGACTGCAGCAAACACATTCACATGTTGATAGACAATATCTGTCAGTTTTTCTTTTCACATTTTCTTAACCTACACATGAACAGGAAAAAGAAAAATAACCAATTATTTACCCATGGGCTGTAACTGCTAGGAACACAGTCCCCTGCAGTAGTGGAGAAACAGTTTTTGTCATTTCTGAAAATTTCAGAGGGGGATATAAAGTATTTATGTTCAAAAGGAATAAAAGTTGGTAGGATTTTTTAAATGACCATTTAAGATACTACAGTTTAGAATAATTAGTGTTTTATCAAAAACATTCAAAATCAAAATTAAAGTTTCAGCAGATTTACAGCCTAATAGTTGCCTGTTGTGACAAACGAAACAACCGCATGGAATCAGTGAGTCATGACAAGGCAGATAGTTGGCACATTGTGAGTCTGTTAAAAGGCACTTGGTGGCGTATTGTATGGAACATCGCTGACAGATCTATAGAAAGTCACCTACATACTCTGTAATTGTATCACAATGGATAAAACACCACTGCTGTACTCTGTGCAGGAATTACGAAAAAAATGTTCTGAGGCCAGCCTAATGGACGTGCTATTTATAATTTTTCAAAATATTTTCTTTGCGCTGACTTACCAGGTGGCGTTTCATGCTGTGCTGTTCCAAAATACATTATGTGCTATGAAAATAGCAAGACACAGCAGAGGAAATATCCAGCACAGCTGTGTAACTGCATTTCAGAGATGAAACGTATCTCTATATAATTATTACTATATGATGGTGTAAAGCCTGCTATGCTCTGCCTTGGCTCAAATTGAAGAAATTAGCCAATTCATCTATTTGACTTTAATATACCAGCTTTATGCCAAATCATTTTTGCTAACCTATTTTAATTTGTACGAGGCCCAGCACATGGCAGTCTCCCTTGGCAGAATCTGACCAGTTAGGTGTAGTTTCCAGTGCATTAAAATTCCTGTGGTGGATGTGCGTCAAAATTTAGGATTTTAACATGTCGCAACACATCCAATTAAATTAATTGTCATGTACACACAGACGTGTCAGCATGATAAGAGCAATAACCAAGTCCAGTGAAAAAGAATTTAACAGCTCAAAAGCATATTTCAGACATATTTTTCCATCAGACTCAATGGGTACCTTTAATTTACTGCTTGACATGACATGACATGACACTATGCCTTGCTATACATGTAAGGTCATGGGCATCATTTCCGGTATTTGGAATGTGGAAGTGCTGAAATGGACTGACACTTCCGCATTCCAAATACAGGAAGTGGCCATGGACATTACTTACGGTATCAAGAGGTTTACAACCACCACCTCCTATTGAGTAACTGGCTTACTTTAGAGGGAGGGAGCATTGCTCTGCCTCTTAACTTCCCATTTGCACATCATTTGCACAAGCAATTACCCTGATTTCAAAATCCTGGAAAAATCTATTGAAATCATAATTAGGTCAGGAAAGTCCCCAAAAAAATATAAATTTCCCGGTCAAACCGAGAGAGTTGACAGATTTGGTACAGGTATAGACTCATTAACAATACATTGAACAACAGCTCTTTACTGTGTTTCTGACACACATCAGACTCAATGGGCATTTTTAATGCAATGCTTCTCATTGCCTTGCAGTGACTACCATTCCATTGTATCAATCATGACTACATATTGTAGAACATTTCAGTGCCTAATGCACAACCAGTGCTTAAACCAGCAGTTTGTGGTTCTATGATTTTGGTACAGATTTGTCATGGCACAGGTGGAGATTATAGAAATAATGGTTCATCTGTCCATGAGGATAAGTGTTTTAGTTAGGGTAAGGCTATGTTTCCACAGCATTAAAACTCCCCTGATTGATGGACGTCATTACATTAGATTCAATTAGCATGTTTCCACATGCGTTGATGTAATGTGTTGAGCTTTGTTGCGCTAAAATCAATGTAGATCAAGACATTACCACAAGAAAGCTAACGCACCCATAGACAATGAGTTTTATTCCCTTAGCGGATGGGTAAAAAAAAATTACTTACATAACATCACTTACCATCTTTCGCAATCGTCACTTCCTGGGCCACGAAGGAGAAGAAGAAGAAAAGCTGAAAGGTACCTCCGTCTGTAACGCATGCCTTAATACATGACTTACAGGGTGTCCACGGATGTCCTAACGCATCTATGACAGAGAGACCTTGACAGATTCACGGACACCATGGAAATATAGCCTAAAGGCCCCCATAGGGGTCCGTTTCCCAGCGGATTCCGGGACGATCGATTCCGGGACGATCGATTCCGGGACGATCGATTCCGGGCGCGTGCACGCGAAACGATCGTCTCGGAATCGCGTGAAGCCCACCTTGTCCGTCCGATCGTTCGGGGGCCCAGAATCGGATCGGACAGAGAACCAACATCCGATTCAGCACACATCAGGGGGAGTTGCCATTTGGGAAGTAAGCGATCGGACACGGAATCGTCCAGGAATCCATGGGACAAGGTGGTATGTAGCGATCGGACACACTTAATTGGCCAATCGATCGGACCCCCGATTCCCGCTGACATCGCCGGAATCGATCGGATAGGTGATCGATCGGCCATGGAATCCGACAATGTATGGCTAGCTTAAGGCTTGAATAGATGGGTAAAGGCATTTTTTTCCCCGTTACCATCAAGCTACATTTAAGATTTAGTTTACATGATTCAAAGTTTATTGACATGGACATTTGATTTTTAAGCTGTATTTTCTAAGTTGTATTAACCTGACTTTGACTTGTAAAGTAAGAGGAGCAATCCTACGGTGAACAAAAAACAAGGGCCCTAATGATTAGCAACCCTAGAAAAATTCACTTGCAGTCTGTATAAATGTTTGTATCTACAAGTACATTTATAGTACTATAAAGAGAAGTAAACATGATTTGTACAACTTTATGAACGCCACCAATATTTTTAGTAAGGAGCCATTCCTTGTGGTTGAACTATCCCCATTCCCTAACCAGTAGAAATGGTCGAAATAAATAAAATATGATTCAATTTAAATTATCATTTGATTGCACAATTTGCATAAATACAGTCCAAAATTCACATAAGGAAGAAAATTTACATAAAGTCAAAAATTTCAAAATGTCAGGACATACTGCCTACTTCTTAGTCTTAGTGGCGGGGTCCTAGTTCACAAAACCAAAAGGAGTTTTTGGTTACAATCCCACAAGATATGGGAACTCGAACTGGGTTTGAGTATTGGTAATAAATGTTGAAAAAAATATTATGATGCCCTTAACTTATTTCATACGTTTTATGTTATAAGCAAGATATAAAGTGGAGTGTTTAGCAAATCTTTTGTAAATACAAAAGTAGAGTACACTACTGTAGCTTCCAATATATGTCAATAATGTACAATAGGGAAAAATATTGAAATGCATCTATTGCTTGGTCTTAAGTCTATGTGATTTTTAAGAATAAGAATTGAAACTGAAAAACAGCATACCTATTCCTTTACCTCAATTTTTTATCCATTTGGTAAAACACAACCGCCTCCATACAAACAGAACATAAACTCAGAATAGCATTTAATGCTAGGCTTTCAATATCCTGTGCATTTAAGAAGAACATTACTAACATCACTATGTGTTTCATTTCAGCATAGACACATGATTTCAAATACATGCACACCACTGTATTTCTGTATAATTTTTATGCTGAACCAATAAAAGTTATCATACTCCACAATGAATCCAATTTCTCAGTAAGTAACAGCTGCTAATAAAAGAAGGATCATGTTACTGGCCTTCTACTGAAAGGAAATTAACTTGTACTTAATGTTTTATAACTCTCCTTTTTCAAATATTTGCCTATTAAGGATTTTAGCACTGAGAGGGCTAGTAGACTATATTAATGACTATTGCCATTAAGGGATACTTTCCTTTCAATGTTTTCCACTTATAGCAGTGCCACCGCTAAATAATGAATAAAACAAAATAATGAAACATGGCCATATCTGGCCATATAAACGTCTCCTAATAATGGTAAGTTCTATTTTACTTTAAAGTTTCCTAGTACAAATTCTGTATGTGGATATGCTGTAGAAGTCTGCTTCTGAAAATATTTGCCATGCTTTATGCAGATTCTTCCTCTGATCTTTCTTTAAATGTTGCTTAGAAACAGCTTTCCTTACACAAGTTTAAACTTTGCTGAATAAATAGAACTATTTTTAACCACTGTAATAGCAAATACATTTACACTAAAGAAAATTAGTGTGATTACCAATTGTTTTGAGAATACAGGAATACAATTGTGTACAAAAGAGTTTCTCTTCACTTTACAAATAAAACTCAACCCTGAATCGAAATCGTGTATTAACCTCCCTAGCGCTCTTGCAAGGTCCATAGACTCTAATGAATTTTTTTTATGTTGTAGGCCTGTAACTTCCCAAAATCTATCCGTACAAGGGTCTAGTAGACATCCTGAATATCATAATGTTTAAAACACACAATTATGTTAAAAAAATTACATAAAAAATGAGTAAAAGGTATAATTTGAATGATAAAATCTCTTAAATACTTATTTGGTATGAATGATTTCAAAACAGTATGTATTCATATTTATGTTTGTTTATAATAACATTTTATTACAATTGGAAATGTGTTTTGTTTTACTTTGAATTGTATTGGATACAGTTATCGCTGTATCCAATACAATGCCCTTTGGCACCCTCTGAAAGGGGTTAACTTCAAAGAGCACATCTGGAAATCACACTGGATGCCCTTTGAAGTTAACCCAATTTACATTTGAATGTCCCGCTGCTCCCACCCCCATGTGACATCATCATGCTCCATCTCGTCCACTGCAATACTGACAGGAAAGCGCTGGACGAGATGGAGCCATCAGAAGCGCTAAGGGGTTTAAATATTATAGCTATGGCTGCCCTGCCCACCTAATATACAGAGCTGTTCCCTGCTTTACTACTCTGTGATCCAGGACAAGACCCCACCACCGTGGGCTATCCTCAAGTCTGATATATTTTTTTTCGCTAAAATTGTGCTGCAAATACTCAATACCAGTGCATATTATTAAACATATATTATAGTGTACTATATATTGGGATTGGTTAAAACCAAGTAATATGATAATGATTTGAGATATTTCAAAACATTTATGCAAAGTGTTTTCAGACTGAGCCAATGCAAGCACAGCAGCTGTTGTACTCGATTGGTTTAATTTGACTCTATATACAATTTCAGTATGAGTAGAGCTGGCCTAATAGAATGCCCTGTTATAGTGTGGCAACAATGCTACACTATTCCTGAATTAAGAGCAGAGTTGTCAGTCTCATATAGAATATACATATTGTACTGTTGCAAGATAAATGTTGCAAGGATCTGGCTATCAGCAATGTCACTGAATGGCTTGTAGCAAGGGAGATTCATTAGCAACACATAGTAACTGGAGCCTATAGTTGGAGTCATTAAGGGCTCTTTCACACTATAAACATAGACGTGAGTTGTGATAACAAGTTTCAACGAATTGCAGGATGCATTTTGAGAACTCAATGCACACAACCACAATACGATTCGCAGAACTGTCAGTCTCTGCAAATCTGTGCTTGTCATGTTCTTGACTCTTTATCCTGCTGTCCTCAGTAAGGATCTTCAACCCAATTTTCACTCCTCCTACAGTAGATTCACATTTCTCTGATGACCACATTGTAGTTACTGTTTTAAAGTATTAGAGTGCTGCCCACTAGGGGTGCTGCATCTGATATACCTTCTGGCATGTTCTGGTAAAGACCATTAATCTCACTTTATGCATCCCTGACAGTTGGCTTACCCAAGATATACCTATTAGCCATTCTAAACCTGATAATTTGAAGATCATGTTCTTTATGATGTTTAAAAAAAATGATAAAGCCAGGAAAATGTGCACATGGATTCATATAAAGAAACGGACTAAAGGACTTTATAAAGAATAAAATGCTACCAAACTTTAGGAATTATTAATGTTTATGATGAAAACTGAGCAAAATTGTGTTAACATTGTTGTTTAAATATAGGCAACTTCCAATTAATGAGAGTTAATGACTTTGTGTTTCCCTAGAGCACTGGTTCTCAACATTTTTAGATCCACAGCCCCAAAAGTGGCGCCCACAAAGTGACACTCCCTGTAATTGGAACACGGAAGTGCAGGGGTACAGAGTGTCACTCCTATGTTCCAAATACCCAAAGTCACCCCCCAGGAAACGTCTCTTCAAGCACAATCAGGTAAGTGTAATGTCTGTAATGTCCCCTCCCTCATATCACCTACCCCCCCCCCCCCCCCCCCCCCCCATCAGCACTGCTTCTGGTTTGGAACAGCTCTGATGCTTCCAGAGAACTCAGCTTGTTCGACACCCAGGGGGTCCTGACCCACAATTAGAGAACCACTGCCTTAGAAGAACATTCCTTTTATGATTCTTTTATAATCATCCAATGCACATTTTTTTATATTTTATGTTGAATATTATAACACATAAAAAAAACACAAAAAAAAATAAGGGGGTTTAAAGAGTACAGTATACGAAACAAGCTACAGTATACACTTACATATATAACTAGGAATCTAGAGGTGAAGACATGGAAGACCTTCTTGCCCAGGCAACTTCCTCAACCAGGGCACTATCTTCAAGGAGTTAGTATGTTCTCCTTGTGTCCATGTGGGTTTCCTCCTACACTCCAAAGAAATACTGTCAGATTAAGGACAGCACCCCTTAGAAAATGCCCTATGTTAGTTACACATGATGTAGGCAGAGGCTCCACTACGTTTTGCCGCATTACCAAAAACGCGGTAAAGCGCATCGCGCATCCCTTCGTGGAATGATTTTTTAAAATGCGGTAAGAGTAAAATTTTTGGCATGGGGAGAAGATTTTGTGTTTTTTCTGCAACCAATTTAAAGAAAAAAAAATCCAAAAAGATACATTTTATTGCTAATTATTTCCATTTAATAGAGAAGAAAATAATTTGACCTAGGGATATTTCTCCAACACTTGAGAATTTCTAGTAGCCCAATTCTCTAAACACCTCACCCATCACCTCCATTCTACAAATTATGTGTTCTAAAATGTTAATATGTTTTACAAAATACTTAAGATTTAATATATTTGAATTTGACTGTTAAAACTTGTTGAAACAAAAGGAAGCTGAAAAGGCAAACATTTGGAAAAATAGATAAAATAAAAAAGAATAAGGTTGCCAATTAAACTAGTTAGGATTTGGACCAAGGATATATCTAAAAAAAGACAAGAATGATGCCCTACCCTGCTATGCACTGTGCTACCTCTCAGCATCTCTCTTCGTCTGATGCCCCTCTCTGTAAATCTCTACATTGGTTTCCAATTGTCCTGAGAATCAAATTCCAAGTTATGTGCTTTTTTGGTTTTCAATCACTTAACACCTCCTGTGCCAATAACATCTCCACCTTTGTACATAAATATACCCCTAACCAGTCCATCCATTCTCCCCATTTAGAAATCATGGAGGGGTCTGAAATTCACATTGTAGGTGCATTCCCACTGTGAGAGACAGCATTTAAAAAACAAAATTTAGGAAAGCACATTGTATGATTTGTAAAGAATGTATTTGTATTGCCCTGCTGCACATAAGTATTTGAACACTTGGCATTCAGCAAGAATTCTGGCTCTCAAAGACCTGTTACTCTGCCTTTAAAAAGCCCACCTCTACTTCACTCATTACTCTAAATTAGTAGCACCTGTCTGAGCTATCTAAAGACACCTTTCTACCCCACAGTCAGTCAGACTCCAACTACTAGGGTCCTCTATGCATCCTGTGTCACAGTTTGTACTTTTGTGTTACCTTGTGTTGCCTTTCAACTCTTACTTAATGTACAGTTCCGTGTAATTTTTTGCTGCTTTTTAAAGAAAGTTATTAACAATCTGCGACTATGGCATATAATGGTCAGCAGAATGAACCACAGTGTGGAAAAGAGGTGTAAACACCTTGAGCAACAGTGAAAACCGGGCACGTTTCTAGCCTTTTGGGTCAGTAGCCAGGGTCCCCGGGTGAAGACTTAAGACTTGGGGTGTCAGGAGGATAAGTAGATTTCTTTTACAGACTGGGTTCATTTACGTTGGTGAGCTTAATGACAGTGTTCCTTTAACAATTCTGCTAATACGCCACTTCATTAAAATCTCTAAAAAGGAAAAAAATGGTGTTACTATTTAAGGTAAACATCCGCACAGATCAGATCTACTTTGTACACTACTAATTGGCAAATGAATGCAGTTTAGCTCATAAGACATTTTGCTGGAATATTACACCACCTAATCTGTGTTCATTAAAAGATAAAAATATCCTGGGTAACAATTTCACTCTTATTAAGGCATGCCCTTTAATTTAAGAACATTTCCTTGTTTTTTGGACTTGGGGCTATAAAAATTCATCTGCTCAGTCACAGACCATTTAATTTTGGATGCATCATTGCCAGTTGGTTACAGTAATTAGCATTCCCTGTGTTGTGGCAGATTCCCTTAAGCTATGCTAACTAGGGTTGCACTTCTTGTATGAAAACATAAGCCGGAATGTGCAAATGAGCCAGGCCACCCATCTCACAGACATAAGCTGAACCTACAGTTTCTTGGCTCAGGGTGACTTGTAAACCCACCTGCAGATCTTATTTACCGATTATTTATGACAAGAGCTGACAGCATCTGTGAACAAGCACATTATGGCATTTCTCAGATTTATAAATTTACTATTTGTATCATGCCTCGTTAATGCTAATGCCTGAATACTCCCATAAATCACAACTCAGATTTGTACTTAGAATTAACTTTGTGCATCTGCTCAACTCAGTACAGACAAGGTAGGCTAGTAATAAATTGCACAAAGGCGCTCCTTTGCCTTGAGGTATGGGTTATTATCATGGAAAATATCAGTATAAAGCTAGCCATACATGTGTCGATTCAATGGACGATCGATCACCCACCCGATAGATTCCGGCGATGCCAACGGGAATCGCATGTCCGATCGATCGGCCAATTAAGTCCGTCCGATTGCGGCATACCACCTTGGGCCACGGATTCCTGGACAATTCCGTGTCTGATCGATCAGACTCCCCACCATCAATCGATCGGCCATGACCTCATCAGGTTGGGTGTATCCATTTCCCAGCAGAAGTCAATAAAGAGGGTGTGTGGCTTTCCCATCACATTTGCTGACCTTGCCAAACCACGGGGACAGCATGCCCGAGTGGAGGACACTCAGACATCTCAGGGACAATCACCCAGATGACTTCAGGAACTACCTGCGCATGACTGATGACAACTTCACCATGCTCCTAGAGCGTCTCCGGCCCAGGTTGACAAAGAAGGACACATCCATGTGGAAGGCCATCCCCTCGGAGGAACGTCTGGTAGCCACCCTGCGCTTCCTGACAACAGGACGCTCCTACGAGGACCTGAAGTTCTCCTGTGCCATCTCAGCACAAGCTCTGGGTCGAATTGTGCCAGAGACATGCCAGGCCATTGTGGCTGAGTTAGCCCCAGAGTACATCAAGGTATGTAACAATGTGAATAAATGTATGGCGTCCCAGCCACAACCCCCTCCAAACTAAAAGCCACCTTCCACCCCACTTCCCATCGAGCCACCAGTCATCAAATTGAGCTAGTGTATGAATGCCCCAGTACATTAACTAGGTCAAGTCCCAAACACTGTGAGAACCATTTCCCATAGGTGAACCAATAGTGTCCCAGAAACAAACTCAACAAGTATGAAACCCCCCCCCCCAGGTAATCTGTTTGTTCAGCAGGGGTGTCTCGGTCATGTTCCCTGGGGGGAAAGGGATGTCCAGCATCCCAATGCTGACAAACACAGTTGCCCTGCTCCTTCCACCCATCACACACAGTACCCAACTGTCCTGAGTGCCACATCCTTGGATGCCACATACATGCACCTCGTATGCCACAGGCCTCATCCGTTACATCCCCACTTCTTGAAGTCCAAACTAATTGATCTGTCTATTTGAAATGTGTTGAGT
>CM070033.1:59082715-59096216 GCA_036250615.1 Ptychadena robeensis | reverse complement strand
TCTTGGTGATCGGTAATCGGTGATCGGCCCCAAAAATGCTGATCGGAGCATCTCTAATGGTCACTACATCAAGAGTGATACAAATTATTTAAAAACTATCCTATATGGACATGTTTGACATCCCATTCTGAATCCATAGGCCTCAATATGTTGTATGGCCCCACTTACACAATATACTCATTTTTAGGAAGGTTTTGTAGAACAAACATTGGCCCAAGCTCAATATCTACATTCTTATTCATGGGGCAGAAGCTGGGGCTCTTTGAAGGTCAGTCAAATACACAGTCTCTGGAAATGTAGCTGGTGCATTTAAAATGTCCAATCCAAAGTTATTCTTCTATGACGGTACACTACTTATAAATAGGTTCATTTTAATTCTTCGTTTTGATATATAGTATCCATGTAATGTGTTAGACAGTCTACCAGACAATGTAAGCCCTTTTACTCTCTTACAGGTACGACACCCTGTCATTTGTGCCAACCACCATGTGTTCTGTTCCAGTTGCCTTGACATGTGGCTGAAGAAGAACAACCAGTGCCCAGCCTGCCGAGTCCCTATTACACCTGATAATCCCTGCAGAGATATCATAGGTACTGTCAGTGGCTTCATGCTTCTCTAAGTATCACTCACGATGGTTCCATGTTTACAAAAAATTTGTACATGTACTCATTAAATTGTTTTTGTTTTCCTTTCATCTTAATTTGTTTCTATAGTTTTGCCAACAGTTGGCACTGGGGCAGCTCCAGAATAACCTGGTGAGGTGTTAAGCTGGCCATACACCTTTAGATCTTCCTGTCAGATATCCTTTAGATCTACCAACAACTATGTAGTGCGGGTCTTCTGCAATTGAACACAGGTAGACTTGATGGCTTAGAAAGTCCCTCATATTACATGGTTTTAGTAAAACAAAAGATCTAAAGGAAATCCGACAGAGAAATCTAATGGTGTATGGGGACCCTTAGGTAAGGCTCCACTTGGGCAGTTTGGCAGCGGGTGCGACGCTTTTTTTTTTGTTTTGAGTCGTGGCCAAACCACTCCCATTAACCTCAATGAGCTGGACTCCACTGTGGTGGATTGGTCGCGTTTCAGTGCGAACACAGAAAAAAATATGCAGTTTACCGTGGTTCAAATGCGTGACCTCGCCAGCCACGTCCATTAAAATCCATGGATCAGCCGATGTTTTGACGTGCGCTTTAGCCCATTGACAGTCAATAGACAAAAATAAAATTTGTGTTAAAAACCCGCGGGGAAACCAGACAGAAAAGCACATGCTTTCCGCATGTGTTTTTTTTGTCCTCCGTAGTGCAGCCTTACCTTTAATGGATCAAATGACGAGGACTTTAGTTCAGTGTTTGCATAAACAGAAGTGCATAACTAAAACTAAGTGAATTATCTTTTACTTTTAGGCTTCAGTAAGATAGAGAGAGCTGCAAAGCAAGAATGCTGCCAAACTATTATATTTTCTCCATGAGCATCTGTTTTAAAAAAAAATTTTCTTTTGTAGGGGGGACAAGTGAAAATGAAAGTAACCTCAGTCATTCAGTGCGAAAGCACCTCAGAAAAACTAGGCTGGAGCTTCTTCAAAAAGAGTATGAGGTAAGATGATATATATCATTGTGTTACACACCTATATTTACTATACCCACTCGCTATTTTCAGCATTTAGCATATAAATGTGTTTAGGATGTTTTTACTTTTAAAGATTTATCTGCTGCCGATATTTTTCCTGTAAACTAATCTGTTTGGAGTAGATTCCTTTTTCCTTTTTTTTTTTTCTCTTTCATATTTTTGGCAATGGCCACAGTCTCAGGCTCTTCCACACAAGCCGTTAGCATTGCTATAGCGCAACAGTGTGCTGGTAGCGTTTACGTAAAGTACAGAGGTTTGTATAGGAAACCTGTTGTACCTGTTAAACAAGCCCCATATTTGTGGTAACATGCAATGCAATGCGGTAACACAAATGCTTTTTGGGGCTTCAGCATAAGCGTCTTCCATACACTTGTATGGGAGATCCAAGTGCAGCGCAGTGTGGAAACGCTGCATCAGTTAAGCGTAAATAAAGTGCCGCAGTGTGGTTAATGCGAAATGGCCCTTAGTATAATTAATTTAGTTTGGTTCATCTTCCCTAGGTGAAAATTTTGTACCCTTCAAAACAGGTTAAATACAATGGTGCTTTACTTTGGCCTCTTCTTTAAACTCCTGGGTGTTATGCCCGAAGCCAGTACTGGCGCAGTGTGATCTTGGAGCAAACTGCACCCATGCCAGGATCGGGCACAATAGACGGCTTTCTGTGAGCCTGCAGCGTTTCTGCTGCCGGTGATGCAGAAGGGGATGGCTGCCCTATAGACCTAAGTGTTAATGGAGGGGGCGTCGCTTTTCCCCGCACACACCGCTGGCATCTAGTTGACACCGGCGGTATGTAGAGAGCCGGGGAGAGAGCGGTGAAGTACTGTGTACTCAGCTGTGATTGTGCGGGCAGAGACTTTTCACGCCATAAAAAATGGCACAAAAACCCCTTAACGCCAGACAGGTTAATTCCTCATGGGTTATTTGTTTATTTACTCTGTGAATTGCAAGTTCTTAAAGCGGGCCTACCACCAGGAATCTATGTTTTCATGAATGGCACCTGAAGTGCCAATAATAGGGAGGAATGCAGTGAAAACCCCTAAAAACTTACCTGTAATGAGCAATTTAGTAATATAATCAGGCATTTCTCTTCACTTCCTGGTTTATGGAGAGAGCAGACCGCGGCAGCTTCGTCACAACACGTGATTTTTCAGTGAGCTGCTTTGCCATAGGAAAACACTGAACGCCCCCAGTGGCCACCCGCGATATTGCACCACCATGTGTTGGATTTACACTGAAAAATCACGTGCTGCTGTGACGTTCTGCCGGGTCCTGCTCTCTCCATGAACCAGGAAGTGAACAGGAATGCCTGATTATATTACTAAATTGCTCATTACAAGTACATTTTTGGGGTTTTTCACTGCATTCCTCCCTATTATTGGCACTTCTAGTGCCATTAATAAAAACATAGATTCCTGGTGGTAGGTCCGCTTTAAGTTGTTTTTCTTATGCTTTGCTTTTACTTTGGCTTTAAAAGAACATGTGATATGTACATGTCTAGTAGGCAGTCCTACAGCCTCCAACAGAATCTTTAACATCTCAAGTTTACACACTTCACACTGGGAATTTGCTGTTGGGCACAATAGGCTCATGCATACAGAGCCAGTGTTTTAAGAGGCTCTGGTAACATTAGATGCCTGACCATTATGAAAACCCTTAGTTTAAATCAAATTATGTTACTTATGCCGGCTATAGACAGTTAAAATCTCTGCACGGCCGTTCGCGCTGAGAATTGGTCATGCACCCTTTGCGTGCCAGCAAAGTATCAGGATCGATCTAAAAGTTATAGACATGTCTGATTTCTGGCCGAATTTAAGGTGTGTGCATTCGATTTGCGGCTGTTGTTGCAGCTGATCCATCACCACTAGCGCACACAGCAGGCGATCTGTGGGGAAATCGCCCTCAAATCAAACCGTCTATGACCACCTTAACACATAACAAGTATTCAGATCAGGAAGACCTGAGTAAAGATAAAGCTTCGTATGTACATATTCGTTCTGGTTTATAAATTTAAATATTAAAGCCTGGGTGGCAACATGACCATAACTCATTGCAGACTAAAAAGTCACCACTGGAAATTACATCTCTACCCCAAGAAAGGTTCTCTTAAAAACGTGGGCATTGTTATAAGGATTGGAATACAAATACACTTGTACATCCTAAGCTTCTCCACATCTGGAACAACCAAGCATATACCATTTTCTTTCCTAGGATGAAATCGAAACTTTAATAAAAGAAAATGAAGAACTAAGAAGGGCAAATCTTAAATTAGAAGAAAGGCTGAATAGGATTGCTGATCCAATCACAGAGTCTTTATCCTGCCATTGTGAAAACAGGCAAGCAGAGGACCAGAGCCGTGTCTGTGATGAACTACTAGAGGACTGGAACAATAAACTTAAAATGGTCAACGCTGCTAATAGAAAAGTTACAGAGGACAATGACAAGTTAAAAGAGGTACATTTGGTTTTGTATGCTTTTCTTCATTTACATTTGGCAAGCACATGATGGTGAGTAATTTCAAGCTATGGTAATACAGGAATGAGTTTCTGTCATTTGCCAATCATTTCTGTTATGTTGTGAGCAGGTAATAGTGAAAAGTTTACAGGAGAATGGGTCAAGCAATATGGGAGAAACCTATAGAACTTCAGAGCAGTACAAGGAGCCATTTAAATGTGCTCATGTACTAACAAGGAACATACTAGCAGAGGAGCAGAGAGATGGGGTATTATCCAGTCAACATAACTGCACTGGTCTATCATCTAGTGAGACTGTTGTTTTTCTTTTATAGATTTTATTCTTATGCAACCTTAACCAGCTCTCATAAGTCCCCTTCCTCTTTTGTCCTTAGGCTTGGGATGATGCATCCCTGTTGGCTCCGTTTAGTGCCACATTATCGGCCGCGCTACACTGCACAGCTGATAATGTGGCCCCTTTAAATGAAGGAGCTGACACCTGTGCACAAAAGTAATACGTCAGTCTGACACGTCCATTGACTGTCAATGGATGTTTCCTATGTCAAGCCTCTGTTGCGTTTATAATAACACAACAGAGACTCAGACTGATGGCCCGGGGGCTATGGCGGCTGTGTAGACATAGCCCATTGTGTTCCGTTTCGGGCTTGTTCACTGCAGTATAGAACTAGCCTAAAGCAGGGTTTACACGGCTCGCTTATTGTGCCATTCGTGTAACCCGGCAGCTTCGCGATGACGTCATCGCACTGTTGCTGAGCTGACCTGATATCGGCAGCCAGCAAGAAGCCCAGGGTATACCTTGGATGAGGACCCTCAGTCCCCATTTAAAGTAAAGGTAATGGAACAGGGTTCACCAACATGTTGGGGGATCAATCGATCTTGTTTGAAGAAGCTCTGTGTGGCTCAGATTTGTAATAGATTAGAGGACAATCATAGATTTGTACTGTAATCTATGAATAAATCGAGCCGTGTAAGCCCAGATTTAGTTTATATTTCTCCACTGATTTATTAACTTACGTACATATTTGACTTTTTTTTATTGTTTTGTTTGTTACTTTGTAATGATACAAACCTAAAATGCAGCTTGGGGTTCATTTTACACGGACACTTTATGGACTCTTATAGCTTTTTTTACAGTAAAAATATGTGTGTATAGTTTACAAAAATTTTTTTTTCACAAAGCCATAAACATTTGTTTATCTTCCCCATAAAGCAATGTATATACTACTCTATTGACACAATGAAGTTGTCTGAATAAACCTATTGTGTTAAATATTAATAGATAACTTATATTACATATATTTCTTTCTGTTCTCAAGGTTTTTGTACTCTAAAACACACAAAAACATCCACTTTCATAGATTTGATTTGATCAAACTGCTTTGTTTATGAAAGTATGAGGTGGATGCCCACTTTTTCCTTGAGGTGTGATGAATTGAATAAAATAATATTGTTGGGATGTATTTCATAATGTTATATGATTTGGGCCATTATGAGATTAGGATAAAGGCTTAAGAACTGTATTTTGTCTTCAGTAAATCTATCAATGGCAGTGATTCCCAAACCGGGGGTTGCAGAGGGATTCAAGAGGGGGGGGGGGGGGGGGGCAAAGTTGGCGCTTGTAGCCCTATATGTCAGAATCTCACTGCAAGTAAAAGATAGAGGAGAGAAAGATCTGCAGAACTCAGCTGCCTATTGTCAGTTCTCTTCTTTCTCTGGGGATTGCACAGTCCACCCACCCTCCCCTACCACTGCCAGCCAATCAGACAAGCTCGAGAGATGGACAAACAGGAAGCCAACTATGGGGGGAACTAGCTGCAGACAGTAGGTAGGGTGCATGTAACATATGTGTCACTGTGTGCATTTGGCACTATGTGAATGATGAATGTTTCTGTATAATTGGTGTGTGTATATATGATGCATGTCTTTGCATGATTGGTGTGTTTTTAAAAAAGGCGTTGAATTTCATTTAAGTTTGAGGGCCATTTCACACTAGCTGCACTGTGGCGTGTGTTTTTTTTACTGAAACGGACTTGCTAGTGGTACCTTTAATGAAACCCTGTGTTTCTGCTGCTCTCATTCTGAATCTGTGTAGTTTGAATGGGGGGGTCCATAGTGTTCCTATATAGAAAAGGGGGCCCTGCAAGGAAAGTTTGGGAACCACTGATCAATGGTATAGAATGAGAATGGTAAATAGCTTTTGATGCTTGTATTTTACAGGGGAATGTACATAGGTAAATATACTTGTGTGCTGCATAATGTATGTCTTTAACATATGTTATTTATATACATGTCAGTCGTTAGGAAAAAATGTATGTTTTGTTTTCCTGCCTGTTGTTTGTATTTGTTCGGCTTTATTGAATCTACACATCCTTAATAAAGCAGAACAAACATCCCTGAGCAGCTAGACATCAGTATGTACATGTTGAAGCGGTGACCTACCTGTTTCACATTTAATACATCATTGTCCGTCATGTTCTAAATTTAATGTCTACTTTTATCTAGTCATCTGGAGCAAATCTGGAGACCATCCATTTTGCTGATACCTGCACATTGTGATTTTACTTGGCCAAAATGTATCTAGTCATGTGAAAAACATGGAAAAGCAATTAGTACACTCCCTTAATGACTCTGTGCACTAAATGCAAAGCTTTGTTTTCCTCCCTTGATGGGGAATTTGCTTTGTGTTTAGGGAATATGAATACAAAGTGCCATTTCTGTCCCAATGTTAATTAAAACCAATGTTCTTGCAGTGGCACGATGTATCTGCGCGTTTTTTCCTAGGTATGTTGCCGTGTTAATGTGTTACTTTGTTCTTACAGGAAAATAGAAGGCTGAAAAACGAAAATATTGAATTTGTGAGAGAAAACTTACGGCTGAAAAACGAAGTGGAACTCCGCTCACCACAGAAGTAGGCACTTGTCTTGGATATGATAGTTTTGCCGGGGTTGTCATTATGAGCAATATAATAATGTATAGAATGGAATCTTTCATATGAGGGAGTGATAAACAAATTTACACCCTAAACCCTGTTTCAAATTTAATAAAATCATCTGATTAGGGTTATAAATTACATTTCTTTTTTAGAGAAGAAATGTTTGAATGTATTACGATTAGTATCTAGATCAGTATTAAGTTAAAGCGGACCTACCACATGTTAGGTCACTGCAGTATCAGCTCATACTGCAGAGATCCCCGACTAAAAAAACCCAAAAAGATTTCTGACAGTAGGAGGGGTGTATTTTTAGAGACAGCCCCTCCCACTGTGTTACATCTGCCCGAGGCAAGATGTAACAAGCTGCAGGGGTTACCGGGAATTCTCTCCCATAAGCTCCTGTATCTGAGTCTCACAGATGTGACGTCAGCATCTGTGAGACTTTGTGAAGAGGGGAGAGAGAAGCCTCTCTTCACACAGCTAGATGGATCCAGCCGATCCTCTTCCCCCCCCCCCCCCAAACGGAGCTGCAGAGGAGTCTCTGTCAGTGTGGGAGGGGGGCGGGTTTGGTGTCAGCTGCTGGCTGCCCGGAGAAGAATGGATCTGAAAGTGGCTTCTCTGCCCTTCATCAACATGCTGCCACCATCAGATAAAACGTGACAAGGTAAGTAAGTTTTATTTGTTTTGTGTAGCAGTTTTTCAGGATCTGAACTGCTGACAGTAATGTGCTTATTTCATGTTTTTTCACAGTTTGTTTGTAAAACCAACTGGGCCTGCATCGGGATCACGCAAACACGCCAGTGCTGTGCGAGCCCGAAGCGATTCTGCATGGCTGCAGGCTTGCTGATCCCTTGTGGCGCCATGTCATCGGTGACGCTGAAGGGACAGGGGGTGGCACCATAAACCTAAATGTTAATGGAAGCGGTGTCGATTTTCCCGACCCATCGATGTGTACAGGGGAGGGAGGGTAATCTCCCGTACAGCGCCCTTTCATGTCGGAAAAAATTGCACAAAACCACTGTAATGCCAGGGAGTTTAAATTGGCATGCCGGCACTACTAGATCACCAACATCTGTTGTTGCACAAATTGCCCAACCCTTAACAGCAGATTTACGTGCAGCAGAAAGTGATTGGCTGCTAGGTCTGCTCCCCTCCTTCCTTGTCTGCATGCAACTGTGTATAATAGGATGCTGATCAATTCTTAAGACGTGACTGTAATAATCCAGTAGGCAAGATGCTTCAATAAAGATCAACATCGTCCGAGAACTCGGAGGAGCAGAGGCATTAAAACCTGATACAATGATATTGGGACAGCCCTGCTATCTATTTTGTCATTGGAAACTTGAAGCCCATGATTATGTTGGTAATGTAATGACAGGAATGTGACACTTGTATGAAATATGGTGAATTGCAGCTAGCTATTATTTGTCTGGTGTAGCTGGCCACAAGCTACAAATCACGGCTGTGTCATGATCATTGTTTCCATATGAAGACATTGCCTGTTTTAAAGCTGAAAATCCTATAGCTAGTTGCCGATGTTGCCAAGCCTCCGTCACTCAACATTTATGAAGACTAAATACAAGACTAAAGGTGGACATGCATAATACGATTATTTTCCGACATTCAATATGATTATAATTATAGTTTATAGTATCGCAGTTTGATAGAAATCTAAACGTGTGAAAAACAGTTGCGAGTGTTATGAAATCGATAAAAAGTGTTATAAAATGCATTTAATGGTATGTTCAATCATGCTTTGATTGGTTGGTTAAAGATAAACTGTTTTCAAATTTCCCACAATTGATCAAAAATTACCAACATGTCTGATCCTCTCCTAATCGCAATTTTTTGATCATACCATGTGGACATTGAGCAATTGAAAGCGATTTTAAACTAAAACAAAAAAAAAACAGACATACATGAAATAAGCACATTACTTACCTGTCAGCAGTTCAGATCCTGGAAAACTGCTACACAAATAAAATGACTTACCTTCTTCCTGTTTTGTCTGATGGTGGCAACATGTTGAATAAGGTCAGAGAAACCATTTCCTGATCTATCTCCTCTAGGCAGCAGCTGACTACAACCCCCCCCCCTTCTCCTACACAGACAGAGACTCCTCTGCAGCTCCGTTGTGAAGGGGGGGGGGGTCGGCTCGATCCACCTAGCTGTGGCTTAGTGAAGAGGCTTCTCTCTCCTCTCTTCACAAAGTCTCACAGACGTGACACCGACGTCACATCTGTGAGACTGAGACACAGGGGTGTTAATGGGAGAGAATTCCCAGTAACTCCTGCAGCTTGTTACGTCCTGCCTAGGCCAGACGTAACACAGTGGGAGGGGCTGTCTCTAAAAAGACACACCTCCAGCCGTCAGAAACAGTTTTGTTTTTTTTAGTCGGGGATCTCTGCAGTATCTTTTCAACTATCCTTATGAATGAGTAGTGCTTCCAACATTCAGGGTCGAAAGTGGGGCACCGCCCCCTGCAAGTAATCCTATCATGAATCTCTGCCGTATTCTCTGAGCTGAAGCTGATACTGCAGAGTGACCTAACAGGTGGTAGGTCCGCTTTAAGCATGATCGATTATTACGATCACCATTTGTAGAATTGTACCGTGTATGGCCACTTTAAGTTTACAATTTAAAGATAACTCTCGATCGACCTTAAAAAGATGCCACACCCCAACAATACATAAACAAAAAAGCAACTAAACACTGTCCTGCCGTGTCCTAGTGGTACGGACGCTACGGCAGCAAGCTGCCATAGCGTCCGTACCACTAGGACACGGCAGAACAGTGTGTAGCCACTGTGAGTTTATCCTACACCTCTCCTACCATGGCGAGTTGGATATCAATGCCTCATCCCAGTCATTGACCTGGACCTTCAGAATTGCTATAAGCTTCCATATTACTGTCTGGCATGCGCCTGTATCTGTAGAACACTCCTCATATCCAATTACAGGCTGCATTAGGTGGTGTCCTTTCTCACATTTTCTTCAATACGTTTTCGGTTTTGAGGAATTCCTCTGGCTGCGTTTACCCAAGTACTCTCCCTGGTTCTTTAAGATCATTTCACTAACATTAATTAAGAATGTTTTCACATTCTGATTTAATTAAAGATATTAATGACTAAGCTGTAATTAGCCTACAGATATAAATTATGCAGATTTTACTATGATTTATACACAAGGGCTTTCGGGGGGAAAAAGGACAAAGGAAAAACTGATGGTGTTTCTGATTTATTATTTCATTGATGTGTTGCTTCATTGGTGCTAAATACCAGTGTAAGGCACGAAACCCAAATCTTTCCGCTATGTACTTCATTAACGCTCTATTCCTGGTAGCTAAAGAAGTGTTCTACTACTACAGCCATCTAATTACAAAGAAAATGTAAATTAAACACTCTGCTCCACTTTACGTGATGGCCTAAATTTCCTGTTTAAAAAAATCTATCTATAGTTTTTTTCATCAGTACAGTTTTTTATATTTCGTACCGAAATCTTTAATTCTCTCCTCTTTTTAAGAGCATCTTGTATCCTAACAGAAAAATATACCTACAAGTCTTGTTCTGCAGACTTAACAGAAAGTAAATGGATATATTTCTAATATCAGGGATATTCCCTTTTAGTAATTGTATTTTTCAGACTATAAGACGCACTTTTCAACCTCCAAAATTGGGATGGAGGTCCCTTTGTCTTATAGTCCGGATGTGCGGCTCCTCGGCTGCGGATGGTTGTACCTTGGCTGCCCGCCAGCATTGTTACTCTCCCAGCAGATGGGAGATCTGCACACAACTGGATCTCCTATCTGAACTGTATTTCTTATATCAGCAGGTGTGTGGGAAATCTGCACTCATGCTGGTAGCTACCTCTCACATACAGCCTAGAAAGGAGACATTTACATCCACGCCCCTCTTCCCTGTGTGTGAGAAAGATGAGCTGTGAAGGATGCTCTCTAGTGACACCATTTTTAGTTGTGGCTTAAATTTGGTACTGCAGGGGATTTTTTCCTCAATTGATTTGAACTCTTCATATGTTTTTTTTTCTGGTTTATCTACTCTAAAACCTGGGTGAGTCTTAGGCTATGTCTCCACAGTGTTTTGTGATCCGTTGGGACCCCTACAATAAGCGCAGTGCTTGGCAGGGGTCGTGACAGATCACATACACTTTACCTGCTCTGCGGATGTCTGAATACTACGTTGACCCCTGCATCGGCGGACTGGCTCCGCACCGTGAGAAAACAGCATCCACCAGGCAGGTAAAGTGTATATGATCCGTCGGGACCCCCGCCAAGCACTGCTCTTAGCATAGGCGTCCACAGGAACCCCACTGGAAGATTTCCTTTCTATTTCTGTTGTTTTCCTTGGCAGCAATAACCATGCTAGCTTTTGACCTGTTTTTTTTTATTATTTAGCATCACTTTTTAAGTCCTTGAGTTGTATATTGTATTTCTTAATTAAATTTTTTTGATCGATTTTTCCCATTCTTACATACTGACCAATATGCCCAATGTTTCTTTTTTTATCTAAATTCCACTTGAATCCAATCATTTCTGGGCATTTTGTATTTAAAGCTGCAGTGAAGTGGGAATATTTCTGATTAAATATTCCTGAGTATATTTTGTAAGTCTCTTTTTTTATCAGTCTTTCCAGATTTCAGATTAAACTTTCTGTCTTTCTTTTGTTCTCTGCTTTTCAGATTTGGACGGTTTACAGTGGCTGCGTTGCAAGCTAAAGTAGATCAGTATGAAAGAGAGATGAGCAGACTTAAAAAAGCTCTAGAGAGGAGTGATCAATACATAGAAGAACTGGAAGCACAGATTGTGCAGCTGAAGAGGCCACCAGAGGATAAGCAAGTAGAAAAATCTCAGTGTGGAAATAGTGCTTTCATAGAAGAACCTGCTGGCAGAGATGCAGCTAGCCATGTCTGTCAAGATATGAGCACTGCCAAATTGTTACCGAAACATAGCCATGACAATGGGATCTATGCTGATGACTCCAATAACCTTTGCCCCATTGCAACTAGATTAAAGGAAACACAATCTAAAACGGATATATTGACTAAGCTTAAAAATGGATTACATACAGCTACATGGAGCGGTGAGGAACAAACTAGTTTGGATAATGACAGCCCCAGGAAGGATAGCATGTCATTGTCACAAGACTTGGGTAGCCCTTCTTCTTCCTTACCTTTCAGTTCTCTTAAACTCAACACACCAGACTGTAAAACTAACTCTTTTAACAAAACAAATTTAAAAAAGCCACTAACCTATCTTAGAAAATTGGTGTTTGACGACTTACCTCAAAGGCAGGAACGTGGCAAATTAACTTCTTCAGGCAGTGAGGGCACAACACAACCTGGGCACCCAAATGCGGTATTTTCTAACTTTTGCAATATTAATGGAAATTCACAGAATTCTGATAAGGTAAGCAGAAGTTTACAAGAAGATAAAAGCTTAAGCAGGCTATACACCTCAACTGGAGAAGAGTTACACCAACCTGAGACTTCACGTGAGAATCCTGCGAATTTAAACTCTCACAATGCCACTGTGGATAGCAGTATGGAGAATGCAGCTTCTCACCTGGGAAGCCAAGAAAGCTGTGGTCCTCATCAGACACTAAATTGGATCAATCACTTTCAAAGTGCCTCTTCAGCCCACATATGTAAATCTGAAAAGTCTGTAATGCCCCACCCTGAGCTCAGTACTGAAACACAATTATCTAGTGGTTTCAATTTACTGTCCTCTTCTGCAGCTGCCAGTGAAGAACAAGCACAGTTATTTATGGCTCATTCATCTATTGATCAGTATAATATAGATTTCACTGACCCCTCGCTCTCAGGTGTTTTACCTTGTTCATCCTTTCCACTTGAAGAGGAGGTCAGTCCTCAGAGACCCGATTCCAGCGAGCTCTTGCTTTCAGGACATTTTATAGAGCCAGCATGTATGACTTCCTCTCTTCCTCAAACCTACAATGGTAGCCCACCAGCAAAACGAAAGCTGATGAACCCGTGTACAAACAGTCCTTCAAAGACCTCAAAACATTGAACCTGCAGTCTCTTTTTAATCATGTCAATATAAATTGAAGTGTATTTTTAATAATTTGATTACTGACTGATGCATTATATGATTTGTGTGTTTTGCTAAAACATTTGTATACTATTTAACTTTTTAACTGCAATAAAAAGCTTTTTTTAAATGTTTGTATGTATAATTGTTGTTTCCTATTACTGGATATTTACATTATTCATGGTAATGCTCTGTATGTAAAGTCCATTAGCAATTTCTGTTGGTGTTGTGCACCAGATAATGTAATGCGTGATCGCCGGCTCTCCCCCCGGCCCTCTGTGTGGGGGGAAAAAAGCGAGCCCCCCTCTCCATTAACATGGAGGTCTATGACACCCCGCCCCAAGACACAAGGCCGGAAAGGAATAAGAATCTTAACAGAACACAAATTGCACCAATTTGCTCATC
>CM070033.1:59071434-59082705 GCA_036250615.1 Ptychadena robeensis | reverse complement strand
CCCCCCCCCCTGAGAGATTGAAGGCAAAGGGATTTTCAGGCAAACGGTACGGTACTACTACATGGTAGTCATAAGCATACAGTGTATTTTATTTATCACAAGGATAGTTTGGTCAGAAAAAAAGAAATGTGTGTGCACATTATTAAATTGTTTTGCATGTAAAAGCATCAATCATAAAACAGTTCTACATGCAATTTTTTCCGACGCGTTTCACGACATACAAGTCGCTTCTTCAGGACATATTATGCATGTACACATCGCATTGTCACTGCAAGAGAGTCAAAAGTATATATCAGTATGAAATTAATGGTCCAAAGTGACATGGGTGTATACCCATAACTAATTAAAAGTTAAAAGAACACCTTACCTGGACCGGATCAGTGTGCGCAATCCACCCCCTCTCTTCCCCGTGGCGGCTAAGGTCTTACATGGGGAATGGGGAGCCTGCCCTGGGTCAACCTAAGCGCGTATTGATGAAGACAGTGTGAACCAATGCATAATGGATCTTGGGTATTAATAGTCAGAAACATAGCTATCGGTGAGTGGGGAGATGTATTTCCTAATGCCATGGAGATCCCAGAGAGTGATCTCCATTTTATATGATGAGCAAATTGTTGCAATTTGTGTTCTGTTTGGATTCTTGTGTAAATTTATGGGATGTTGGCAAACGCTGGACCCTAAGTATGTCGACATGTATATAAGGGGTTTCTCTATTGCTTGCTGGGCACATGGAGAGCCGGCGGTCGTGCCCAGCACAGGAGCAGTTCGATTCACAATCAAACTGCACCCGTACTGGCTTCGGGCATAACGCCAAGGAGGTTAAGCCCCTTGTTCAGTCTGCTTTAGACAGACTAATTTCAATAAATGGTGTGTTTATTATATTCAATGTGACAGCATTTCAGTAATAAATATATAGGATTTAGTGACAATTTAATGGTAGGCCTCTAAGTAAACCTACCACCACAAGTCTCTTGAATTTTATTAAATCCTCATGTAAAAATAACTCTAATATTCCAACCCACAAGCAATACTTAATAGATAAAAGGCATTTCTTAGTTAAATAAAAAAAAACTTATTTGCTCTGTCTTCCTGGGACATTACTGTTCTAAAACTTATGCCACATGCATCAATAGGGGATGCACAGGTAGCCACCAGGCAATACAGGAAGTGCTTGGTTCACATTTTAAAGGTGTTTTTGAAACTAGAACAAATTTAGTACAAAATCTAGTGTATGGGGCATTCAATTTTATGTTCAGAAGATTTACACAGTTGCTGATGCTTACAGTCTGATATACTTAAACAAATGAGCCAAAGTAGAGATTATGGTAGACTTGCATCACAGGCCCACTTCTCGGATGGATATCCCTGCAGATAGCTTAGAACACAAACCTGAACCCGGCTAAGTAGATCATGTGCTCATCTTCCAGTCACACAGTAGGCCCCTTGTAAAAGCAAATAAATGTAAAACACACAGCCAAGTGGCATGTCACAGAAATTCACAATGCTGTTTATGGGAGCAAAGCTGGTTTTTGATCAGATATTTATCATTCAAAACTCTATTCCAAGCAGCAGTATATAGAATCTCCTACTAGGAAGCAAACACTTGTCAAAGAATTTCTTGTTTTGTTTAGCCAGTTTTGTGTTTCAAACACTCTGACACTTCCCAAAGACTGTAGAATCTGTTGTCTTTATCCAAACTTGTCTGGTAGATTAATGCTGGGCACACACAGCTCAAGGAAGACTGCAGGTCAAGCTGGCCCGAAATCAAGCCCCACAGCACTTCTGCGGCTGCCAGTCTGTCTGCCAACGGTTAAAATCTTGTAATAGATTCAAGCAACACGCGCACGATTTTGCTCAAATCTATTACTACATTGAGCTGTGTATGCCCAGCTTAACAGTGAGATAAGAGGCTAGGCAAAGCACAAACCTTTGTAGCACAAGTTAACCGGAACCAGAACCATCCTGTGTAATGAGTTATTCCTAATACATGTCATATACATTTGTGCACGTGTGTGTATTTCTACAATCATAGGAGGAAAGTACAACCACTAAAACTTTTGTACCTTGGGAAAAAAATCATGTCCTTTTTAATAGGTTTTAAATTATATAAGACATACAACAAAGTTCACTCTGTAATTGTTTTCAGTGATTCGAAAGTACAGATGTCGTTTGTGGAAAACCAAGTTCACTCAATGATCAGTCTATTTGGTCCCTTCAACTGCATTTTATTTGGTTTGAAGTCTAGACAGTCACAGGAGCTTTGCAGGACTTACGGCCCTCATACAACTTTAGATTTCTCTGTCAGAATACCTTTAGACCTCCTTTTGTTTTACCAAAACCATGTAATATGAGGGACTTTCTAAACCATCACATCTACCTGTGTTCAATCGCAAAGGACACTACATAGTTGTTACTATACTACATAGATCTAAAGGATATCTGACAGATCTAAAGGTGTGTGGCCAGCTTTAGATTCTTTTATTTTTCAGTGATTCATAGTCATAGATTACCTGGTCTGCTTGGAAACATGACCCAATTTCGGTCAAGCTTTAGCTGTTGGCCCGATGGCCTCACATTTCAGTTTAGAACATCCTAGAGGAGTTGGTTGACTCAATAATTGCAAAGCTCCATGGTCCAGTTGCTGAAAAACCAGATGAAATCATCACCTGTTCACCAAATGTAGAGCTGTGCCTTATAGCCAAAAGTCTTCACGTTGATCTTGTCTGCCCATAGGATGTTGTTCTAGAAGTCTTATGGTTTACTCAGATACAACTTTGCAAACTTAAGTTAGCCATACATGGGTAGACTCTTGCATGATTGATCTTAGATTGGATCATTTATTGCAATCTCACAAATGTGCGCCAGTCTAACATCGATTGATGGTACCACTACACAGTGTGATCATGTTGAACACAATTTATATACGATCATACTATGATGCGCATGCGCAGTACGATCATAATAACAATCATAAATTAAAGTAATTATCTTTGTTAATATGATTGTTATCACGATCATGAATAGGAACTTAATTAAGTTAGTAAATAAGATCGTAAACAAAATGATCAACATACCCAGAAAAACTGGGTCAGATATTTGTACAACACAATTTACCAACATGTCCAATAATTTTTCGACCAATTTTTTTGTTCAATAGTACCAGGTGTGCAAAAATCGATTTCTGTTCGATTGACTTAAAAATCGACCATGTTGATCCAACGGAAATATCAAACCATGTATGGCCACCCTTAGGCTGCAATGTACATTTTTTTTTAGACAGAAGAGGCTGTCTTCGGGCAACTCTTCCAAACAAGTCATTCTTGTTCTCTTTTTCTAGTTGTACTATCATGAATGATGACTGACTCAAAGTTGCTCCTAAAACCCCTTGCCAGTTTGATAAGCAGCAAAAATTGGCTCCTTTAAGCCGGCAATAGACATGCTGATTCCCAGCAGTAGTTGCAGCTGATCAACCGGTGTAAATGCCTGGTGGTCGATTGCCAGCAACAACAGGGGTGCCCACCTTGCAGTTTTGACCCAAAAAATTGGCAGGTCGGATGGCACAGCATTCCGTCCCGCTGGTACTTTTTGTGGCCTAACCTGTTGTAATTAGTAAATTGGCTACAATCTGCCGGAAAACACCTGTGTTAGGTACCACATAGGGAAACCCATTTTGGATGGATTATTCCAGTTTTGATCGGAAATGTCTTTGAAAACAACCGTTTGTTCTATTGAACGATGTGCTTTCCAATGGGATGTGATGTAGGGGGGAATAGAAAGGAGCTGATAGGATAGTGTATAAATAGGAGGTGACAATGCATGTTATCAGTTAAAGTTTAGAAATCATCCCGAAATGCATCATGACCAGTGGTAGTTAATAACAACAATATTTTAGAATCCAAGAAAATTTCAACCATCACTAAATTATAATAATACAATGTAAACAGCAATTCAAAAATGTTATTTTATTATTTCATATATTATTTTCACAAACACTCAAAAAAGAACTTTGGTTGTTATGATCAATCCATCCGGTCACCAGCTGCAACATCCCAGCACAGGAAGTTTAAATATGCTAATAAGCATCATCTGCACGAATTCGGTCAGGAAACCACAAAACACTTGCCCGATGTTCCCAGACCAATAAAAAATTTTCTACTTGTCCGATCATTTTTCGATCGAAAAATTTCACCAATATTTATCGAAATGTAACTGTCGTACCATGTGGACCTGCACAGATTTCATGCCGATCATCTACTAACATTGGTCGAGTTTTATTGATCATAAATATTATTGGTACGTGTATGACAGGCTTTAGTGAAGCACAGAGGATTCCTGTCAGTTCTGTAGCTGACTCACCACAGCGTCACTACCCTCTGTAATGAGATCATTGCTAATGTCTTTCCTCAATGACAATATGTTAATTCTCAAGTTGAGCATACTGCCAAACCTCTACTTTTATATGGTGTGGTGTGGATGTCATAAGGGTATAATTCATTTTCACACTTCTGCATTTTTCTTGGTCTTTGTTAGATAAAAACATTATGTAATTAGTCATCCATTGTTGTTCATCTAAGGTTGTATGTTCAAGAGGTATAATAATTTTAATGAATGTACAAAGTACTCAAATAATTTGGTTTGCAACTTTTAGCATGCATCACGTGTGTATTCATTGCGTTGTATAAATAATGATTGAAGTAGAATTTTGCATGACTCATTTACGTGAAAGAAAATATGTGTACATGGATTGGTAACTAAGATTTTTAATACCCAGATCCCTCTCTCACATTTTGTTGGGTCTCCCATCATCCAATTTCTCTGCAGTATCTAAATGGCTACTTTCCCACATATTGCCAGTGGCGAGATGACTGATCTCTCGTAGTGGAAATCTTGTTTACCCCAGTCAATGTCAGATTTGTTTTATATTAGGAATATTTGTCTTACGCAGCAAATGTCTGCCCACATTCACGACATTGATGAAAATACATAGTCCTTGCTAGTGTTGGGGTGGACCTCGCTGTGTGGGGTTTCTTGGATGGTCGTTTCCAGAGGCTTTCATTTCCTTCCCTTTTCCGTCTATCCCAACTCCTTTTTTCTTTCTCTTTCTCTTCCTCTCTCTCTACCTCCATTTTTCTCACAGACTATTGTTACACAGGGGGTCAGTGTGACTGCCTTGACTGATTTTCTTTTTTTAAGCGATGATTCCTTCATTAGGACCTTTGGTCATACTTACTTATGCTTGTTTACCCTGTATTTTAAGCCTTGAGTCCCCTTCCACCCCTCCACTTTTTCCTTCTGATGCCCTGAGTCCCTGTACTACATTGTTATCGCCGTATGTATTAGAGATGGTCACATTTTTTTTTTTTATTCAACCATTTCGATGATTTCGAGTTAATTGCACAGCCCCTGAACATGGTATCACCAAACTTGTACAGAAGGGTTAGGGGTATGCTACCAAAAGAAAAGTATGTCTCTAACACAAATAGTTTTTGCTCAAATTAAGTCAAGTCAAAATTTCAAAAACCTGAATTTCGACTTTGATTTTGAACTTAATTTATGAAAAAACTGCATGAGCTAGAGCAAAACATTTTTTTTTCAAATTTTTTTTTCAAATGTTCACACAACCTTTCTCTACATCTTCAGCAATTTTGGTGATGATACCATTTTCAGAGGCTTCGCAATCAGCTCACAACTTCAGCTAGTCAAAAAATTTGACCATCTCTAGTATGTATTCCATGTTTCTCCTTTAACCTCCCTAGCGCCCTGCTGAGGTCCAGATTTCTGTACCAAAAGTGCACCATAGACTTCAATGGTTCTTTATGATGTAGGCCTGTAACTTCCCAAAATATGTCCGTACAAGAGTCTAATAGACATCCTGAATATAATAATGTTTGAAACAAACAAGTATGTAAAATAAAATAAATAAAATTAATGAGAAAACAAAAAAATCAGGGCACAAAGATATGCTGCTATGTACTAAATCTCGCCCAAATAAAGTCTCTGGTGCCCATTTGCAGTAAACCCTCTCTAACCTGGTGTGAGGGCGGTTAATAACCCGAACGCTAGGGCGGTTAATATGGACGGAAGTATTGTGTTTAAATTTTTATTTATTATTGGTAAATTTTCTTTTCCCAATAAATGAACAAAATATTACTATTCCTACATCAAATACGATTGTTTGACTTTTCATAAAGAGTCAGCTCAACAACAAAATGTTAACTAAAATCAACTTTATAATAGTAAATTGGACTTGCAACGCTTGTATTCATACATCATAGTATTTTCTGCAAATTTCCTTCTATTTTAATTCAGTTATAAAGTTTTTCTGTGTGCGATTAGAGAATAGCTGTCTTTATGTAAGCAAACTGGCTGATACTCTTCAGTAAAACTCCTAAAATGGCTTCTATCATGCTTATGAATATGCAATGTTGCCTTCCTTGCGAACAGAATTTGTGCAGATAGCGAAATTGCACATATACAGACATGCTGCATCAAATTGTCACTGTGTGAAAAGAGTGCTTCATTAATATAGTTTGATGCAAATGAATGCATAGGAAACCCATTTTGGGCCCAAAGTACACTTATGCCAATCAAATGACTATAACCCTTATGTCCATCTCAAGTTAATACTTCAGTCAACGAGTACTGCTACAGAAATTCTTGTTGTCCCTTCCATGTGCCAAATCCGGCATTAGTCTGTCATTGAGCTGTCTTAATTACTGCGTGTGCAGTGTAGCTTTGAAGGTTAATTAAGCAGAACAAAACAAGTCAACATTCTTGCTTACAGTTGTACTGAATTATATGCAAATATATACTAATTGCCGTAGTCTATCAGTAAATATTTAGATCATCTCATTTTCTGCAGTTTTTAGATAAATTTACATGCATTTGTAAAGTAAAAGCATGACTCTGTTTATTCCCTTTAGCAAGTGAAATGCGTGATTAAGATCTTCTCACACATGAGTAAACTGATTTGCCAAATCAAGTTCCAATGCTATTTGTGTTCGAGTGTGTGTGATTTTGTTCCAAGTGGTGCAGCTTTGTAACGACTCTCTTCAATGTTTTATTGGATTGGGTGCTGCCAAATCTGTCTGTGCTTTAATTCACAATGGGATGGCAATGACACCAGGAAAGTTGAGGGTCTTGCCGGATGAGAATGAGGAACACAAGGCAGAACTTTAATTGAGCAATGAGAATGAGACCCCCTCCTGAGCGGATTCTTTATTCATTACAGAGTGGTGAGATGTCTGGATGGCTTCTAAATGATGCTGTGACATACAATGTGAAGGAGACACTCCGGAGACCAAGTGTTCTGTATATATTGTTAATGATTTTATTCATTGCTTAGAATTGCATATGGCTAGAAATGTGACATACTGTACATTGCGCCTTTAAGATTATACTAAATATGTCCCTCACCTATCCTTCCTTGTTTATGATTCTAATGCCACTGTACGTTTATAGGCAGAAGTTTAAAGTAAAAGTCCCCAATCACTGAAAATGTCATCAAGAATATAATGACACACACCATTACAGGTTATTGAAAATTTATTTATATACTTTAGTCTGCAGCCTCTATGATTTTAAAAAATGTTAAGTAGACATGTAAAAGCTAAGAAAGCAAACGTTTGATCAATTGTGGTTTTGCTTTTTTACATTTTTAGAAATGACCAAGATTCCCTTTATAGTAAAAAGACTTCAAGCTAGATTTTAAAAGTTATGTTTTAAAGAGCAGCAATTGTGAAAAATAGTTTAGAGAGCCTGATGAAATAAGGTGTCCAAACAAATCCAAGGATTATCATCTACTAGGGATACTAACGTAAAAGGATGGAGTGGGGAAGCATGACTATGAGTACAACACCACAAACAGTTATATGGCAGAAACAGCCAATACAGCAACCTTTGCTCCCCTTACCCCTGAAACCTTTTTGTAAATTGTAACCACAAAGGTTAACACTAAAATTTACATACAGCCATTTAAATCGATGAACTTTATTTCGTGTAACATATTTAGAATACGCACTTCTAATTTCATAAATACATTTTACTTCTTTGATTTGCATATGAAATGGCTCCAGGAACTGCTTGAAATTTTTATACAAAACGTATAGACAAATAGCGAAAATCGCCAGCCATCTCCACCTAGGATCCTAGGTGATGGCTCTAGTGGAAACATAGCCTTAATGAAAATTTTAATATTTCTCAAGACTAAAGAGATGTTGGTTTTTTGTTATAACACAAAGCCTATAATGATTACGAGTTCCAGAAGATGAGTTCCTCAGATCTGCCTTCTCCAAGCATTTTGAATGTTTTTTTCACAGTACAGACAGTAATATAGAGGTCTAAAGATACAGGGTTTTGACTTCACCACACAGTTTAATATATAAATATTAATCCCTTGCAACCTAACTATTTGTGGACAGCAATGCCCCAGAAACTGCTTGGTGTTCATACGAAAAAACTACATCCGTAGATCATCTACATTGTGTTTTAATGTAATGCTAGGCATGCAACACTCGATGCCCATAGGATCAAGGGACCGTTGGAAAGCAGAGTTATTACGTCATTGCACTAGGCTCGAACTTCATCCATATCGAGCTACAGCACTTGTACTTCATTGATCCCATCTTATACTTACCATGTTGGTTCCCTGTTCAACCAAGCTTTCTTAGAGAGGGATTGATCCCACTTGAAGAAAGGTTGGACTGCAAATGCTTGATTGTGATGGAATCCTTTAAAAAATCGAGCCTTGTATGCCTAGCTTTGCCATTGGGAAAGCTTAATCAGACTTTCTTTTCTGGTAACCACAAGATGAGTAAAGACATCCCCACACCAGCAATATCGTGAGCATTGAAAACCAAAGGGTCACAACTACCAAAAAACAAATGATTTGTAGTGTCACATTTTACTTATATAATGTATTAAGCTGGGCATACACGTACCAATTCCTGCACGATCTGATCCGATGCCGTGCATGCTCCCGCATCCCTTAAGGATCAGGTCGTGCAGGAATTGGAGGCTGCCACTGACGAGGATTGGGCTAAAATCAGCCCTCCTGTCGGATCGCACAGAGATCCAACAGGATGGTAAATTTTAGCCCAATCCAATTAGTTCGGCTGGGGATGGCTGCCCCCAGCCGAACTAATGAGCTGCAGATGAAGAGTGCTGGACGAGTTTTGGCACTAGCGGGCGGGTGTGATGATGTGATGACCTAGTGGAAAGAATCGCATAAGGAATAGACGGTACATCGTACCGTCTATTCCCAGCTTTAGTGACCATCTACTTTGTGATTTTACAAAAACAAAATAACCAGATGAAGGTTCTACTTTGACTTAATCTAAAGATAAAACTTTTGCAAGAGTTAAATAATAATTCTCCCTTGCAAATGACACTGTGTAGAGGAGTGTCTTTCCTCTTGCATTTAACCTATTTTACTGAATTTGAAAAAAATTTATACGGACTATCAGCTGGTAAAACCAGGTATGACGGTCTGACTGCACTATAACCACTATGTCTTTGTATCAGCTTGTAGTTCACTAAGCTGATATATATTTTTAAGAGTTTTCTGTTGCTTTAATTAGATACTGAATGATCCTCACACTATTGTTGAATGGAAGATTAGGAAGCTGTGATGACATTCTCATCTATCCTGCAAGAACTCCAAACAAATGAATATAATCCATCTTCTCAGTTAAGTTTTACTGACAAATATATTGTTTTCTAAAATACAAACTTCCAAACTGTTCACAGAGTAAAGATTAAGCTACGTTTGGGAAGAAAGCTATGCTCAGCTACAAGTAGATGCATACTGTTTGAAGAATGAAAGCAATTCAGTCTCAGCTTCTTCCACTGCATTAAGTCCATTTACTAATGGGCCCTGTAGTGTAACTTGCATGTGCCCATTGATTATTGGAATTCATTAGCTAATAAAAAGATGTTTCTAGATTATTTAAATACAATCTATCAACGGAACAGTTATTTTGCAGGGAACAGGGTTTTAACAGGGTTTTAATTTCCAGCATGGAAAATGTTCGTCTTGACCAATGGCATTGCATGACCTCTTAGTTTTTGTTTAACACAGTATGACATTTTGATGCTGAAATAGGTAAGATGTGTTGGAGAAAAACATTGTTCCACAAGCCACCCCATAGTCTTTTACATGGATTTGAATATGTTAAAATGACTTGAAGCACATCTGTTGGCATTGATAGAGGTCTGGGAATGTTGCCAAAACAAAGCATATTCCTGGCTTTACCAATAAAGAATAGTATGATCCCGATTTCCCACATTGCTGGTAGAACTGTATGAATTGTTGTTCAAGCCAAAATGCTGGCATTCAATCTTCTGAAAGCCAGGTAAAACAATCAAACAAACCTTGAAATAGACTTTAACTCAAAAAGTAAAGATCCACCAAACATCTAGACATGTAAGCTGTGCACCTGAACTACGCTAAATGATGAACCTTTTAGCTTGACTACCTCCCAAAAAATTCACTATACTTCTGTTAATGTATACATACAAGAGGCGATTCTGCCTCGATAGATGAGGGATCCACTTTAGTGGGATGATGTCATCCCACTGCAGCGGGCCTCTCAGCTGATCGCCGGGTACCCTTTGTGCCAAAGTAATGGGATCATCTGGGAATTTACCGGCATGTCAGATCACCATGCCATCCGACATGCAGGAGATGCCTGGTCTATCTCACCAGGTGGAGCCACCCAATTTTTGGCCAAGCAACCACCGGCCGATTAGCGGGATCGCGCACAGCGGTCGATCGGCCAAAAGAGTGCAAATCCGTCCGTGTTTTGTACATTGGTATTTGGTATTATTTTCAATTTTTTTTGACCAGTGAATTTGTTTGTTCTTTCTTTGAACATTTTGAAACCACAACAGTTAAGATGAGTTGGCAAGAAAACATTATTTCATGGGTCAACCCATAGTCTTTTAAATGGATTTGAACGAGTAACAATGATCATTTGAAGCACATCTGTTGGCATTGATAGATATCTGGGCATGCTGCCAAAAGGGAGGATATTCCTGGCTTATCCAATAAAGATTAGTAGTGATCCCAATCTCCCACTGCATTAAGTCTAGAGCAATGAAAAGTGCATGGGTTTCACATCAAAAACATGTAAGACCTCAAATTTTGCTGCTGGCATTACATCTTCTGAGCTATGTAGACCTGAATTTGAAAAGTAGAGATTTGTGAAATATAAGAAAACTTGTGAAGTGATACTTGTTCCTGTGCAATGCCCTGAATGTACATTTTGTCTT
>CM070033.1:59016619-59036426 GCA_036250615.1 Ptychadena robeensis | reverse complement strand
AGGATGATGTGGTCAAAATACTCATTTGCCTAATAATTCTGCACTCCCTGTATTTATATATCGGGTATAGAATGTTAAAAAAAATTTTTAGGACAATTATCATTTATAATTTGTATTTTTTTATCATTTATGGTTGTCCAACTGACAAAAATGCATTTGTATATACCCCATTTTTCGGACTATAAGACGCACCCAGTTTTTACAGCAGGAAATCAGAAAAAAATATTTCATGAGTTTAAATGAATTAAGGAAACCTGCAGTACCCAATTTCAGCCACAAAAATGGTGTCACTGGAGAGCACACTTCGGCATCTCTTCTTCTTCCTCACACATAGGAAGGAAGGGGGGCCCCACGGGGGAATTTGCACACCGATCTCCTCTACGCTGCCTGCGAGTTCAGCTTTCCCCACACACACTCTGCATTGGCTATATCGGCGGGGCTCTGCAAATACAGTTCAGCTCTCCGCCAGCTCTCCAGGCAGATGGGAGATCTGCACACAGCCGATATCCCATCTGCCGGGAGAGCTGGCGGGGAGCCAAATTGCGATAACCGGTGGCAAATTCGGAACCATAAGACGCAGGCACCGCCCCCTCCAATTTGGGGGGGGGGGATTGCGTCTTATAGTCCGAAAAATTTGGTACTTCGTAGAATGTAAACTTCTGTGCCTGACAAAAAGAGATTTTCAAAATTCTTAAGGTTTGCTGTTATATTTACTGAACATTATAGCCAGCCATCTTTTCAACTGATCATAAATTAAATGACGTTTTTTGGGCCATAATTAATACATAAACATCTGTTCACAACAATCTTAATTTCATTTTTTATTAATAATACAACCAAAACTAATATGATCACAAGTGCTAAAGTTAATATAATGACAGTACAAATTATTTCAAATGTTAGTGTATCAGGAAGCAGTGAAACTGTCTTACGTATTAAATTATGCAAAAACAGGTTTTTCATCTAATTACATGTTTAATCTTAATCCTTTTTGCAGTATTTGAGGCAAAATAGATTTATGGAAATCGAATGTTTAATATTGTGAAATATTTATCAGTCTTGATTGAGATGGCAGCAGCCTGCAGAGGCATATGTTGTAGATTTGAATTTAGACTAAGTCCCATGTAAAAATATCTTTCTGTCTTCTGATGACTATGGCAAGAGGTCAGAATAGATGGAGGTCCTAGCTTAGCATAATGGGTTTAACATTTCCATGACATCATCAGGGATTCTGCAAGAGAGTCCGAGGATCATCTGAGTGGTCATTCGGTGGGGTGTAAATATTTTATGAGGATATATGGAAGGAAGGGAAGAAGTGGTCAGAAAGGTGAAATTATGGTGCTCACTGTTCTGTGAAGACAGTCATTCTCTTCTACTAGTTAGAATTAAAATGACTGAATCTTATTTTAACATAAGCTAAAACTGTAAAAGTGGATTCTATATATTTATCTTATTCAGAATGAGCATGTTTTGAGTTGCTGGGCACAGTTGTTAAGTTAGAATGGTTTGGTCGTTTTTGCATTTACAAATCTAGCATGTAGTTTCTTTGTTTGCTAGTTTCTAGCAGAAATATGTTGATTTATTGAGGGTTTTTATAGACGTTCCTGCTTATGTCAGCAAACTGGTTTGGGTTTCAATATCTAATATACATTTACACACAGTAGCCCTGTAACATATGATATATGTATGAACATATGTGTGCCTCTGGAAGAACAGCTTTATGTACTATTAAAATCCTTACAGTATATGGTGGAATACTGGCATACAGCCAGAAAGCTGATGCCTTATTTTTAAGTTATGCAGCTTAATATGATACCTTTTAGCTCACGTCTGCTCACTGGAGGTTGGTTTACTAAATGAGTTGATGATCTTCAATGTGATATGATTAATTATCCAATCATATTAAAACCAATTTAATCATATGAAAAAACAATTTGTTTAATAATAGTGACTATTCACATAGATTTGGAGTATGACTCTCAACTTCTAGAGAACAGCACATCAATTACTTGAGCAGGTAGATCTGTAACCAACATACTCGCCTTCCTGGGCTTTAATTATAGTCAAGAAAACCAACCTACATACATTTATTTCTACAAACTAGTCAAAGCCCTGGGGCAGTTTGAAGTGTGAGAGATTTGCTTATCCGTACCCATATATTTCCATGGCTACACATTACTTTATTTCGAGAGATAAATGAAAGGATAATCGGGAATTAAAATTCCCCCTGGGTTGTAAAAGTTCAAAAAGCATGTATCTAAGAAGGGTTAGATTAATGAGCATGCTTTAATGTTTAACTGTTTTTTTCACACAGTTCTACATCATAAAACAATTTACCCATAATTATGGGGCAACTGTCCAAATATACCAAACGCACATTTTCTGCTGTAATTTCCACACCAGCATTACTTGTCAAGGGGTCTAATATAAATTACCACAGGGTAGAGTGCTTTGATAAATTAGATAAATGATGAGCAACAGTAAACATTTCAGGTAGAAGTTTATATTGTACTCATCCAACAAGATTGAGTTCCACACACCGGATAACATTTCCATAGCATCTTCATTGTCCACAATATATCCATGTACACAGCAGCAAGTGCAGGAATCACCTCAAACTGACGCGTTTCATCCCACATACCGGGACTTATTTGTAGAGCTAATGAGGTATACTGGAGTTCATATTCATGAATATATATATATATATATATATATATATACACACCAGAGTAATTTCCTTCATCTGAAGTGATTAACCGCATATATACCTAGACCTAAATAGGTCTGGAATATGGGTATAAAGACGGTGCAACATCCAAAATATCAGCACTTATAACACATGTCATGATATCTCATTTCATATATCATATTATATGTTTATGTTGTAGATTAGTGTTGAAAATATACTAAGAAAGCGTTTATTTTAAGTGGAAAGTGTCTATTACTAGACATAACAATCATGCCAAAAAATATAATAGGTTAAGCATTAGGGGTTGAAGTTGATTTAACTTAAAATTCTATTAAAATAACTTAGACAAAGCCATGTGTAGCATAAATAAATATATAATAAATATATACATCTTTAAAGGAAGTATACCTTTAAATCTATTTTACATCTCCAAATATTATCTCCAATCCTGTCTTCATCTAGTAATTGTAGGTTCCCTACAAGGACACAATAGGGAACCATTCCTATGTTACATACAGGGGTGTGCATGCAAATCTCAAATGCCTAGGAATCTTGATTGTTTTGCGCTGACATCAACACATCAAGGTACAATGGTATTTTCATGACTTCTTTTATGATTCACGCTTGTCTTAGGGTTGAGGTGTTTTGAGGCAATGAACCATGATTATTAATTTATTAAGATGAATAATGATATACCTACCTTGCACAGACAAGTACAGAAGTTTTTAAATGATTCAGTAATACAATATATAAATAACAAAAAATGCAGAGGAGGTTAAAAGGGTATGACACACCCTGTCTCTATTTAACTCAATTCACTGTAGATATTCCAAGGAAAAAGGAATTCTCTCACAGAATAACTGGGGGTCTGATACAAGATTAAACACTTAAATACATCTGCCCTAAAGAGAGAATATTGTTTCACTATAACTTTGTATAAACTTTTACCTTTATAATAATTTCAGATGTCTTTTTTTAATTTTTTATAGTTTTTAGTAAATTTAAACCTAATGATCCTGACAGGTATGCTGGTTTCTGCAATTTACAAACTTGATGTTTGCTGAAACTACATAAGAGTCAAAAGGAAGAGATGTTTGTTTATTAGTAAATGTTTTATTTAAAAAAAATATTGTGATGTTAAACAAATTGCACAAGAACCTGGACAGTGTTTCTCCATAAATCAAAGTCACCAACTTTTTAAAGTTAATTCTAAATGCCCAAAATTGAGAACATTTCACAAATCAAAGATCAAAAGACTCACCCACAATGCCACTACACTTTGTTTTTTTAAACCAGTCATGGATTTCCTGATATGTCTCTTAAAACGGATGCTTATTCAATATGTAAAAAATACATGTGTAAAATTAGAACCTGCTGTTTTCTGGAATCGTATGACATGTGGCCACTGGGGGCATATAATGGTTTTCTATGTGAATTTTTGTCTGTGTACTTTCAATGGAGATCTGAGATTACAGAATTACCATATTTTTCGGACTAAAAGACGCACCGGACCATAAGACGCACCCAGTTTTTAGAGCAGAAAACCAGAAAAAAATATTTAATACGTTTTCCCATCAATTGGGTTAATGCAATTTTCAATTCAGCCAGTAGATGTCACTAGCAGCAGTACACTCACAGCACAACGTCATCTGCCTCACTGACTGGAAGGAGGGGGGCCAACAGCTGCTCTCCTCTCAGTCTCTGTTCTCCTCTCCGGCTGGCTGCCTGTGTCTGTGGGAGCTGCATTGATTGCAGTTTCCACGGACACAGAGAGTGGGATAGATTGCAGTTTATCTATCCCTCTCTTCATTGCTTATGCCAGCAGGGCTTTGAGCTCTGTTGGCATGAGCAATTATACAGTTCAGATGAGAGATCTGGACACTGGCTGGCATCTCTCATCTTGATAGCTCTCAGGCTAATCTCTTTGCCGGGAGAGCTGGTATGAAGCCAAGGCATGACAACCCGCAGCCGGGCATTTAGACCATAAGACGCAGGCACTCCCCCCCGATTTTAGGGGTGAAAAAGTGCGTCTTATAGTCTGAAAAATAAGGTACCAAGCAATCACCATGGCCACATGTCATCAGAGCCAGGGAAAGAGGAGGGGCTGCGAGGGAACCTCTTAAATTACTCATTACAGGTACGTTTTTTTATGCTTTCCTCCCTATTATCTGCACTTCTAGTACCATTCATGCACAGATGTACTTCTGGTGGTGGGTCCGCTTTTAACTGAATTCATGGATGCACATCATGATTTATTTATCTAGGGTATAATTTTATGTATCTCAACATAAAATTCTATTTAAAGTACTTTAATTTTCCCCCAAAAGCAAAAAAAGATAAGGTATAATAGTAATGATAATCATTATAATCATAACAGGTACATTCCTATTGAAAAGACACAAAAGGTAAAAATCTAACTAAATATTACGTTAGTCCTCCATTTTACTGCCAAGATTATTGTGTGCAACTTCAAGCACATATTTACCTTAATGTCTTACATGCCAAATTCTGAGCCACTGAGAGACATGGGAAATGCACACAGGCAAAATCCAAAACATTCAAAAAATAATTAGAACATGGAGCAGAGGAATACAATGACCTTCCTCCCTCTCAATCAGATCCTGCCAGCTTCATGTTTGAGTCTGAAAAATTGCACTAATGAAGCTATTTGAAAGCTCTTGTGGACAACTGCTTCCTTTTTGAAGATTAAATGAATGATGTTGATGTGATTAATCTTAGTACAGGGAGTGATGCAGCAGCCAGAAAATACCTTGGTGATTTTCATAATTAAACTAAATCAACATTTCAAAGAAATGCCAGTGTTATTACTTGTATATTAGGATTACATTCATTAGACAGAAGAAACAAATAATTTAGGCAAACAAGGTTTTGCTCTGAGTGTTCAGAGACTTGGGTCATGTCTTGCAGTGTACATTACACCACCATTCTCTTTTCTGATTTTGTATGGACGTTACCTGAATTGTAATAAAGTAAAAACCCATTCCAGAAAAAAAAATTTTTTTAGTTCCATCAATGGAGATTATTAAAATACTTTTGTCTTATATCAATTATATCAATTAAGTATCAACCTTTTACATAGCTCTTTATGGTATCGCATGTACTCGAGTGTAATTTGACCTGAATATAAGCTGAGGTACCTAAAAAAAATCATGAAAAACGGAATGACTTGAGTATAAACCTAGGGTGAGAAATGCAGTAGCTATGGAAAAACAAAGCAAATGTGCTTTTCTTGTGGGATGTCATTATTTCAGCTAACTGACTTTGACTGACTGTGAGTTAAGCTGGCCATACACAGGTCGATTTAGCGCTCAATCGCCGTTGGTCACGATGTTCGCATGGGAATCGACCCGTGAATGGCCAGCTTTAATTACAAAGCACCTGAACATGATATCATCACCAAAATTGCTAGAGATTTTGGGAGGTGGGAACATTGTTCACAAAAATATTGATCTAGCTATGTATATTTTGCATAAAATACGTTAACAGTTAAGCCAACTTAAAACATTTTGACTTGTCTTTTAGACAATTTTTGCAAAAACTATTTTTCTCAACTTTTCTTACAACCCTTTTCTACATCTTACTTGCATATTTACCATGTTCAGGGGCTTTGTAATTAATTCACAACGTCCACCCACAAATTTCCACGACCCGGACCTACATATTTTGTTTGTTGTAAACATTTTTGTAATTTTTTTACCATTTTCAATAAAGTTATTGAGTAATAAATCTATGTCCAAATAAACCACCCAAATGGAACTCCGTTTGATCCTGTTCTGCTTTGCTATCCTAAACATTGTTAGTTGTTAAAAAAAGTGATGTCCTCTACTCAAAAAGAGAAAGAGAAAGTGGATCATTTGATGGCAAGGGGTGAGGCAGTGGTTCTATTTGGCTGTTTTGATTGAAGTATGTCATTACCAAACATAATCTCAACATTTTGTGACTAATGGTAGAAACACACGGGTAGATTTTTGGTTCAACCGATTGAAAAAGATAGATTTAATTATATGACTTTTCTGGTTATGGATGGCATCACTTCCTGGTTAGGGACTAGGACTATGTTAGGGACTGGTTAGGGACTACAGCAGGGAGGTCTCTCCACAGTTAAAATCATCCTCACGGCTCAACAAACCAGGCGGCAGCCCTATTTCATCCAACGCATCCTACTTCTACTGATCATTGAGGGTGACTCTAACAAAGGAGAGACCTCCCTGCTGGCGTCTCTTCACCACATAACCCCCTCCATCTTGGGAGCTGCTCACCACCCAACCCTCTTTCTGATGCTTTTGCCATTTCATTACCTGTATTTTACAATGTGAGTTTCACTCTGTTCCATACTTCACCTAAGAGTTTTTCTGGCCACCTGGCAACTGACATCACTCCTACTATGTGATCACTGCTGACAGTTGTGCACAACTATTTATTAATGTTTCAAAATCACAAAGTCAGCTATTCAATTATCTCTATTATTAACCTCCCTGGCGGTTTGTGATGGCTACAGAAGGCTACAAGATAGGTACACTGTAGTCATTAAAATGGGGAGATAGTTCATGCCAATGCTCGGTAGCCTTTTTAATTAGGCCCTCAGTTGGAATATTTCCCACACCATTACACAACTACAACCAATCTGACACCTTATTATGGTGCAGGATGGATCCATGGTATAATGGTGACAACTTGATGAAAAAATCTTCCTCTACTTTAAGCAGATTGTAGAGACTGGTACTGAGACTCATCAAACAGTCAACATGTTTCCAGTTTTTTATTGTCCCATTTAGGTGAGCCCATGTAAGGGTCCCCATACAGGGGCCATCCCCATACGATCGAGCGGGACGTGGTGATGTCATTGTGACACTCAAGCATTCGTCGATTAAACGGAGAATCGTTGTGCACCACTATGCACAATCCCGTTCTATACTTTGGATTGAGACCCTGGGTCCCCATCTAAAGTAATGGCAATCGAACAGGGATTTACCAACATTCTTCGAGTGGGGTAAATTGATCCCGCTAGAAGAAAAGGTGGGCGCAATTTGCTCGGTGATCGATTGTTAAGAAATCGATTGAAAAATCTACCCTTGTATTGGGACCCTAAATCAAAGCCTCAATGTTTAAGGTAACTGAAGTGCCACCACATGTAGTCTCCTGTGGGCATAGCCTATCTGGTTCACAGTTTAATATGTTGTCTGTTCAGAAATTCTTTTCTGCAGACCTCAGTCGTAATGAGTGGATATTTGAGTTACCGCTCTCTTGTCATCAGCTTGAACCATGCTGTCCATTCTCCTTTAATATCAACTACACATTTGTGCCCATTTGCGCATTTGAATTGCCACTTAGTGGTTATTTTTTCTTTTTTTTCTGATTATTCTCTGTAAACCCTAGAGACGGTTAGTTGTTCATAAAAATCCCAGCAGATCAGCAGTTTTTAAAATACTCAGCAAGCAGTTAAACAGATGAACCTAATTAGGTGGTCAGTAAGTATAATTCTGCATTGTACATAGCCTGGCTTAGTAGCCTGGGAGTTGATTTTAGGGCAATAGATTCGGTTTATCTAGCTGTAATCTTCCAGTAAAATGTTAAAAGCAAACCATATAGAATATTTTTTGTCCGGTGGTATGCAATATGTCAATCTTACTCAGTACAGTTCCATCTACATCTTGTTCAAAGGACAAATAGTGGCAAAGGATAACTGCAGATTATCTATTTTAAAAATTCTCCATATCTCCAAAATTACTCCAGCAGTGTATTACCTATTGCCCCAATCAAATAAAACTTATCTTTATATAATGAGCCTTTTACATTGGCAAAGAGAAATGATCTTGTAGGTAGCGTTACTTTTATGTTTAAAAATACTTTCTACCACCATGGAAAGTATGACTTGTGTGAATTTAATACCACAGCAGTAGAACTAGAGTTAATTTCTCAATACAAACTCACTGCACCTTCTCTTTCCTCCACTCTAAATTATTTTAAAGGTTCCTCTGTGACTTTTGTTAACCTTGATATTTGCAGTGTGCAGGCTAGGCACCGCACAATCTATCAGCATTCAGTTGTTTAATAGAAAAAAAATAAATGATTTCTTTAGCTTAAAAGATAAAAAAGTAGACCTTTACTTCATGGGCCCACATTTTAACTAATAATGTATTGAAGCTGATCTATCTGTTTTTCTTTTTGTCAATCTCTCCCCTACTATCTGTACTCAACAAATGTGTACATAAGTGGCATAGCTTGAAATATTACATCAATGGCTGTTCACAACATTGTGTTTTCATGCACATTGGGCACCAATTGTTAACAATAACCACATTTAATCCAATGGGCTAGTTCAAATCTGCAACATCACATGTTTTGTTGCACTGAATGTCTGACAATGTGTGTTACTAATGCCCATGCAGGTTAACAAATGCATTTTTTTAAAAGATGTGAACATGGCATAACTTTTGGCCTTAAGCGACCTGTTAACCATACCCAGTAACAGCTGTTAAAAAAACAGAAGAAAAAAGATCAAGAGAAGATGAAATTGGCTGGTAAATGACAAGATCAGCTAGTTGAGGGAAGATCCAGTGTTTTTCCGATAATAAGACATCCCCATTAAATAAGACCCCCCCCCCACTTTTTTGAAAAAAAGTTTGAAATATGACTCCTCCCCGTAAAGCAGACAACGGCCGGTCACAAAAAATTTAGTCTGTGCTATCCATTGTCCACTTCCCCTTCAGATTAAGGCTTCCCCCCAACAATAAGACCTGTCCCATATTTTTGGCTTCTAAAAAATATGAGACAGTGTCTTATCATCGGGGAAACACGGTATTAGCGGATTAATCAGTCAAATGGGATTGGCAACAGAGAAAAGAAAGTCTACCCTACTGATGCATTACTGCATACATTACTGCAACACATGGTAATTAGAGATGGGCGAACACCAGCCCGGAGTGTCCGCGAACAGGGCGGGTCGAACTTTTAAAGATGTCCGCCGTCCGCCCTGTTCGCGGACACATTCAAATTCCCCGCCTCTAGGCGGGGAATTTGAATCGGAAAAACCGGATGTGATGTCAGTGACGTCACATCCGGTCCATGGAACGCATCCTGGAACGCATCGTTCCTGGTTGCGGGAGCCGGATGTGACGTCACTGACGTCACTTCCTACTCTGAGCCGGAATCTTCACTACAAGACCGGCTTCATGCCCGGTCTTGTAGTGAAGAGATTCTTCCTCTGGCACGATCTCGCAGGTTCTGATCCTGCTGGAGGAAGAATTTAGATCTTCTTCTGGCCGGCGAACAGGACGGGTCGAACACCCGTACTGTCCGCCGGCGAGAGGATCGGCGAACATGCCGAGTTCGCGGCCGAACTGTTCTCCGGCGAACAGTTCGGTCCATCCCTAATGGTAATCCCAATATGTTTTAACAATGCACATTTTTCATGGTTTCAGAGCATCACATCGCACAGACACACATTACTATAAACACAAAAGTGCTAGAAGTGAAAAATTCTAATTTGTTTGTTTGTTAGGAACGTTCTGGTGATGGAATTTAAAAAGCCTGTTCTACAGAAAACATTGATGGGTTTCCTAACCTACAGTTTTAATTATTAATTTCTCACTGATCTTAACAATGTTTATTCCCTTGTGAATGTTAAAGATTTTCTATTTTGAATTTTTTTCAATTGCACATGACTATTACATTATTGTGAGGTAGCTGGACCAATCATTCCAAGTCATGATTCCAAGCTATAAAGATAGATGAACTTCAAATTTGATGTCACATTTGACCAGTACTTTCCCTATATAGAGCATAATAATAAGTTCTCCTAATTTTCTTGGTGCTCCATTGAACAATTGAACACAAAATGGCATGCCCAGTGCTACTTAGCATGGAGGTGGATGTGACCTGCTCCCCTTTCTTCCATGTGACAACCTTGGCTCTTGGTGACTGGAATGGAAGTTTTGTGTAATCTACAACCAAAGTTTATACAGGTTTTTTTGCTGGAGGATCAAAGGCAAGATTGATATGTTGGCATTGAAGTGAACGTATACAGTACAGGTAGATGGAAATCTTTAACTTTATATATTTTAAGCTGAATGTACGTGTATGAAGGTGCTGAGATTTGCAGCAGCCTTGGAGGACATGCTTAAATTATTATAAATATATATAAATTTATATGAAACAGGGTATGTGAGCATAGCACTTTAAACATGCTACACTAATTCTAGTTTGTTTATATCAATATAATTTGTAATGATTTTATATATATATATGTGTGTATGTGTGTGTGTGTGATTGGAGCCTAACCATCTAACACAGGAGTGGGCAAACGTTTTGACTCGTTGGCCACATTGGCTTCTTAAGGTGACCATACATTCCGGGCGCGTGCACACCGATCGATTGGCTAAGAATTGAGTGCAGCCCACCTTGCCCGATCGACCCTGCCCGATCGACATGGCCACCTGAATCGGATCTGCCAGAGAACCAACATGCTGGTCTTTCTGATTCGATTCAGCACACATCAGGGGGTGTTGCCATTTGTGAAGTGATCGATCGGGCACGGAATCGTCCAGGAATCGGTGGCCCAAGGTGGTAGGGACAGGCTTAATTGGGCGATCGATTGGACATCCGATTCCCTCTGGCATCGCCGGAATCGATCGGATGGGTGATCGATCGTCCATGGAATCGGGACATGTATGGCTAGCTTTAGATTTGATAAAGGGGATGGATCAAGAGCCTGTAATAGCTGACCTGCCATAGGTGTAAAAATTCCATGCATCCCTGGCATCCCTAATGATGGTTGTGATGTGTAATGGGCGACGTGTGACAGGGACGTTGTTATCTATCAAAATTTCCTGCATAAAAAAAAAAAGCCTAATTCAGAGAAAATTCCTAGAGGCCCACAGTGTCATTACATGATTACCACTGCATCATCCCCAAGGCAACGTTTGAACACCTGCAGACAGTATGTGCACTCATTGAGAACATCATTGGGAGCATCTTTTCAACAAGGTGACAATGGGCCGGAAAAGAAGGCTAAACGGGTTGGATCCGGCCCCCCGGGCCTTATTTTGCCCACCCCTGGTCTAACATCTTTTTTTCACCGATTAAAAATGTTTAAAGTTTTTCAATAGAAATACATTTGGAGAACAGGAGAACAAGAGGCACCAAGGGTGCAATGAATGAGGTAAGCAAACATCCTATTTACCTTAATGCTATATTTAAATGAGAATTGTTTTATTGAACATAGGTATTGCATATATATTTTATAGCTAATATATTATAGTATTATTGTTTAAAAAGAATATGTATCTAAGCTGACTTCAAGTTTAAATACAACGGCTTTAAACAGTGTTTAAAGTTTTTTTATTAAATATAATGTTTTAAACCGTTCCCTTTACAAATTCAAAATTTTTTAATGCCGGTGTGTAAACCAGTATGCCCTGGTATATGCATTTTCGCAGCTGCCATTGAATCTTCATTTAGATATTATCAGGGCTGCGTTCAGACCTCCTGCAGTGCTCCTCACACCTTAATGATGTCACTTTTTTGTATAAACTTCACTCTTTTCAAACATCAAACAAAGGAAAGGAACTATAAAAAGCCTTCTGACCCTCCTAACATCCCCTGTCCCCTACCGTTTCCTTGATGAATTAAACGACAAATGTCTCTGGGGAAAGATTGTCCATTTCCATAATTCTTCCATTAAAAGGAACCTTTGCAGAGGAAAATATGGGGACTGACATGGTTAAACTCCCAAGAATATCAGCTGTCTGAAACTTTAGCATTTCCTGAGCCACTGGCAGGGGACAAGAATACTGACTTGTTCCAAAACAGTGTCTCAGAAATAAAAACAAAAGCTCGATTTTTGAATCGATTCAAGCACAATCGATCCCCATGCATATTCACAGTAAGTTATTGTGTTAGTATTGATTGCATCTAGCTGATCAATCAAGCAGGGAAACAACAATTGCCATTATTTTGGATAGGGATTGAGGGTCCACATGCAAAGTATCAAACAGGATTGACTGTGCAGAAGTGCTCCGTTTAATCAAGCTGAAGCTGAGTACAGTGTGGTGATCATCAATTGAACGGGTATGGACCCGTGTATGGTCAGCCCTAGAGCCATTCTCTGGAGGTCAGCAACAATAGCTGCCATATTCTTTTGGTACTGGTATAATTTCTGACTTTTCTATGATTTAAAGATTGTACTTTTCACATTTGAAATAACATTTATTGTAACACCTGTTTAATTTGCTTACTAAGTTACATGTGATTATATTTCCTGGGTGCACCAGTTTTTCAGTGAACTGTTACTTACTTTATATGACAATTTAACCAGTTTTCTACAGATGCTAAACGTGTAAAACTTATAATTAAACGGTACTTAGCTCACCAAATACTATTTACATCTATTGACGTATTACTTTTGAACTGATGGTTACATTTATAAACTGTATTTTATTACATAACTTTTTTTATTGTCTTTGCTCAGTTTGTGTTAATAGAATTTTCAGTTCCAAGATTCATGATTTTACTGATTGTGAACTACACATGTTTTTAAAGGCATTTAAAATACAGATCCCAAACATTTCAGAAATGTTGTGGCAACATACCCTTTATGGAGGGTCCACAGTTTCAGAGGGGTGGCTGCTTTGCAGGTCGGCTTCACTTATCATGCTAAAAGCATCAGCATTAAGTTATCTATGTTGGCATGAGACATCCCTTGACATCTTCTGAAGTCATGATTCTAATTCTGAAAGACAGTACAAATAGGTTAGAGTGGTAGCTCAGTGTGGCACTCTCACATGTATGTGGAGGTCCACACAAAAAAATATATAAGAAGAATAAAAAAAAGGTTAGAATTTCTAGGAGTGAATAGAAAAAACAAAGGTAGGTGGTTATAAGTAAAATAATAGAGATGTCTTATGTCTTGTTGGCTGCTGGTCAGTAGGGCCTACATAGAGGTCCTACACAATAACCAACAACCTTTGTAGAATGCTTAGAGAATATTAGCACTGACTCCACTCAGTGTTTTTGGTACTTGGCCACTCTCTGGTGGCCTGCAGATAACCAAAAGGGGTGAATGCTTGGTCCATCTTTTAGTGGTGGGGGGCTTGTATGGATTGGATTATTCTAAAAAAAAAATAGGCTCTAGAGAGGTGACTGTTGATCAAGTCAATAGAACTTTATTGATATAAGTATTTGCAGTACACACACTCACAAGGACAATCAGAGACAACTGATGTACTTTGTATATGTACTGCAAGTACATTTATAATAAATATTGTTTTAGTGGAATACTCCAGACCATACAATACAAAGATGTTGATGAGGGAAACGTGGGTTTCTGCACCAAAAACCAACAATTCTGTTTAATTAAAAAAAAAAGTACACAATCAGTTATTATACCTCTAGGTTGCAGTGGTGCCTTGCTGAATGCTTACATAATTTATCTTTGCTTTTTACGATGTTCATTACCAACTTTCCTGAATGATGAAAACGTTACTTAATACATTTGAATTTGTCATATATTTGCACAATAGTGTTTGGTACAGAAGCTGAGAAAGAATAAACTGGGGAAAATGAGTGTACCACCTGGGTAGAAATAGGAAACAAAATGTAGTAGTAAATATATTGAAGATATGTTTAACATACGTGTCAACCTTACTGTCCCCAAATAAGGGAAAATGCAGCGTCACTTCCCGTAACTAGTTGCAGCTCTTCCACGTTCCAGATACAGCAAGTGACAGTCCCCTCCCTCCTATTTCGTAGCTGCCTATCCTAGGAGGGAGGGGGGTGTTACCATCTCTACTAATGTCCCACTCCGCTTGTATAGATGATGTGCGGGGTGGGACATTAGTTAAGTAACACCCCTCCCTCCTAAGTAACCCTGATTTAAAAAATCCAGGATTTATTAAAATCTGGATTTTTGGTTGAAAAAGAGCATCCGCTCGAAACGCGTCCCATTGTTCCTATTGAGCCCCCCAGCATCTGTAAGCAGGAAGTGATCACATCCCCAACCAGGAAGTGAGGTCCTCCTGGAAAACACATGGCCCTGAGAGATCCTGTTGTTTTGTTTCATTTTGTTTCATTTTTTTCATTTTGTTTTATCTTATCCTATTCCACATGATTTAACCATTTGTTGTACTAGGTTGTGCCCCTTTGTCCTTGTTCTTATTTGTCTGTTACAGGGGGCCACACTCCTTCATTTTGAGAGCTGCACACCTACACACAACTTAAACACCCATCCTGCATACTGGCTCTATTTTACTCTGCAATCTTCGCTCAGGCCCCATACACCAACTGAGGGCCTTTCTTGCCACTTATATCACTATAGCTGTGTAATCACTGCTGAAGGTTGTGCGCAACTACCCATTATCTTTCTTAGTAGTATGAATACAACTATTTAAAATTATTTTGGTTTTCCTTTAGATTATTATTCTTAACTGTCCAACAGTTCCTTAAGAAGCCCTCTTGAGGGGAGAAATGCGTTGAATGGTTAAGCATAAGGGCTAGGACTAGTATTGGTGAGCCAGAGTTTCCTCTTTGGATTGATTGAATATAGTGTCTAATGGACTGCTGAGGATAGAAAGGATGACATCTTCTCATCTGCTACATATTTCATACAACAGAACATACAACATACAAGAAAGTGAAAAACAAGAAGGTAGTTAAAAAAAGAATATAAGTAAGAATAAAGGTCACCACACGTAGCAAGTGGGGCCGAAAGATGAGCTGTGGGGTGCAACATGATGACATAATCACGCTGCACTTCATCGCTCACAGTATCAGCGGGCACACTTTATGTGCCGGCAGTTCGTTTGAACGGGGACGTCGGTCCCCATTGAAATTAATGGCATCGGCCAGAGATTTACGGACATGTCTGTTCTCTGGTCGACGGAGCTATGGGGCAACTGGGATCCCAGTTGCCCCATGTGGACACCCACGATCCTTGGACAAATTTGCCGCCGAACAATGGCTGTGAGCGCACACGCACATCGGTTGGTGGCCTTTAGTAAGTAATAATGCTAGATGCCTGGCTGCAGGTAAGTGCTCATGAGCTAACTGCAAAATGAAAAAGTAAAGACAAAATAAAAAAAAATTTTTGGAGTGTCTGGGGACACTCAATATCTAAATACTTACTTGGAGTGGGAATGTTGATTTATATTCTGCCTATGAATTAAGTGAAGTCAGAATTTCTGTTTTGCATGTGTGTTCCCAGTTTTTCACTATTATGGCATTTTCACAAATAAATCTTTCATATGTTTTCAATAAAGGATTTCCCACTGTTTAGATGATGTCACCAATAACACTAGTATATGAAGGAGAGTGCATGCACTACATTTTACCTGCTGTGTTGCAGCCATTACATGAGCTATGACTTTTGAAATAGTTTGGTTTTTATGTTTTTTTGTTTGGGAGACAAAATCAAATGCATTTTTCAAAAATCCATGGCAAGTTTATTCTGCATGAGCTTCAGTTTGTGCAATGGTTATTTCATTTATATTATTTTATTCAGTATAATATTTATATCCTTTATTCTCTGCCATGTATTAGTATTCTGTATGAATGACATACACAATACCAAATGGGTAACCCTGACTGTAGAGGTCACTGGCTCTGGCTCTGCTCCTTTTCAGTCTCCATGCTGATGAAGCTTCTAACCTCTTTCGCTGACCTACATGCATTTCCTCTGGACTTTAACATTCTGAACATCTGTCTTCAGGCTTCTGCTTAGGACCTCAAGAGGCCACGTTGTGCATTTTTATTGTGTATAATAAAACCCACTACGGAATGTTTCTGAAACCTCAGTATCTCTTTATATCTCAGATTGTTTTACTGTCAATGTCAGTCAATTACCCTTTCATTCAACAGTTCATACAGTTCTCAGATATCAATCATTGAATTTAATGGAAAACTGCTGATTTAAGTCAAACTAGATACATGATATTTATTTGTACAGCAGCGCTCTAAAATATTTTTCATGTGTTCTGTTAACATTTGCTTTGTATATTGGGTCAGATATTATTAAATGCTCAAGTTAAATAAATTGATCCTTTTTGTTTGTTTTCTGGTAATTTCCGTCAGCCTCATATTATAGTTACTATTGCTGTATGTGATTCCAATGAATACTATATGACTTGGATTTGTAAAAGTAGCTTAGTGTGCATTTTGTAATGATCCACTTTCATAGAAGGAAAAAGTAACTTTTTTATGAAGCTGAATAACATTGTCTTCTCTTTCTATGAGGGGGTCATGTTTAAAAATGTTGTGTATGTTAATGATTTTTATGAAAACAGCAGACAAAAGTTACAACAAACTAAAAAATTAATTTAACATTTTTACTTTATGATGACGTGCTACCAGTTCTGCAAATTTATTTCTTCTATGTTTATAAATGCCCAAGTATATACACATTTACACCATATAATAGCTTTACTGTTAATAAATTATTATAATTGTTCCAACTACAACTACGTCACCTGATATAATATTCATATTATACATATACACGGGTATTACAAATTGCCCTGCTATATAGAACAAATAGCAAAACTTTAACTCTGCATTAAAACCTAAAGGTCCACTACCACTACCTTTGGTCCAAAGGTACATATTTTCCCACAGCGAATGAGGCATATATTAAACTTATTCCCAAGCCTGGAAAAGACCCTTCCTACCCAGGATCATATCGTCCTATATCTTTGACTAATTTAGATGCGAAGATTCTCTCTAAAATACTGGCAGATAGATTAGCCCTGATCCTTCCTAACATTCTACATCCATCTCAAGCTGGTTTTGTAAAAGGCAAAAGTGCGGTTATCAACACTCGAAAGACGCTAATTGCATTGGAATAGGCCAAGCTACATACACAGGCTGATGTAGCGTTATTAACAATTGACGCGGAGAAGGTGTTTGACAATGTTAATATACAATGGCTCTTTCGGGTGTTGACCAAGATGGGTCTAAATGGACCGACCTTTCAACTTATACAGGCTATGTACTCCCAACCCTCAGCCAAAATCCACACACCTGGATTTCTGTCATCTGCTTTTCGACTACATAAAGGTACCCGTCAGGGATGTCCTTTATCTCCTTTGTTATTTAATATAGCCCTTGACCCTTTGGTCCGTATTATAGAATCTCACTCTGAGATAACAGGCATTCCTTTTCATAAATCATCTTTACGCTCAGCATTTTTTGCTGATGATATTTTACTTTATACATCATCACCTGCCAACGACGTGCCTATCTATACCAATCTTATTTTAACATTTGGCCAACTTGCAGGATTCACGATCAATATGACGAAGAGTGAATTGCTTCTCCTCAATAACCTGCCTGAACGGAAATGGCTTAGCTCTGTGACATTTGCAATAGCGAAAAAATACATCACTTATCTAGGCATTAAGATCGGCAAAACTCCATCGTCTATTTACCAGTTAAACTTTACCCCAATTTTGAATAAAATCACGACTAGATTGAAAACTTGGCATTCCCTCCCCCTCTCTTTATTTGGTAAAATTCATTTATACAAAATGGTGCCTTTTGCACAGCTTTTGTATCCACTTCAAACCATCCCTATATTGCTGAAACATCAAGATGTTTCCGTCCTGACTAAAGCCCTTACGACATTCCTCTGGAATGGCAAACCTCCACGGATCTCTTCTAAGACACTAACTTTACCTAAACTTAAAGGAGGAGCAGGACTACCGGACATTAGACTTTATAATTTGAACTGTATTCTACGACATGGCATAGATTGGCTTAAACGAACAGAACATTACTCAAATCTGGCATTAGAGGACAACATGGTCCATCCCTGGTCCCTTACCAATCTCTTACATTGCCCAATACATAAACTTCCCACCTCGCTCAAAACAAATATTTTGATAAGAGACACAGTGTTAACATACAAAGCAGTTCGTAAAAAAACTACATTTACCAGTAAGGGTCTCCAAATACTCCACGCTGACAGGCAACCCACTTTTTATGCCAGGCTCCTCCCAATCCATTTATACAACGTGGGCCTCTCAAGGGCTCCATAGAATCAGGGATCTGTATGACTCTCGGACTTATCAGAAATATCCCTGGCCCTTTATTAAATCTCAATTTCTACTGACTACACTTCAAACACACCCCATGTTCCTAAACCAAGTAGATCATTTTTGCAATATTCTACCAAGGGACCTGGCATCACTCTTTACACATTCGAGATTTGACACAATCATGACATCTCCAACTCACGGCATATCCGACTTGTACTCATATCTTAAAGATACCTATTCAAGACCTCTGGAGGCCTCCTGTGCCTCAAATAGGAGCAAAGACTTTCCACAGGAAGATATTGCTAACAAACTTAATTTTGGGTATCAGACCGTACGTAAACATATGATTTCTGAGATCTGGCGAGAAACTCAATACAAACTTATGCATCGAGCATTTAAGATATGCACCCGGACTACTAAGGAGGTCCAGAATGGCCAGAAACCGGGACCCTTCTGTCCTAAATGTAATTCGACTAGTCCATCATTGGCCCACTATCTCTGGACGTGCCCGGTGATGGACATGTTCTGGACAGAAGTGACTGATTTTCTGAACTCTGTATTAAAGACTGCAATCCATAAAGACCCTATGCTTCACTTATTTGGTTATAGCTCAACAGAACTCAGACTCTGTGTGCCAGCACACTATGCTTGGCTACACGTTTTCCTACTGGCAGCTAGACGAGCTATCATGCGGGAATAGATTCAACCTCTCCCGCCAAGTAGTATCTCAACTTACAACACTTCTGTATCGAGAGATGCGAGATCTGCAGCAGGGAAATGACATAAGCTTGCTACAATTTTTCAAGTGATGGAAGCCCCATATATATATGGTACTCCAACCCACGGAACGCGAAGAAATCCTAGCTATTCTTAATATTAGAGGTCTGACCCTAGCGCTCCATTGACTGAAATCACATCTATTAGAGATATTTTAAAATATACCTTAATCTACTGATATTGAAGTAGTGATATGGCCTATATTTATTTTTCCGTCTATCGAGATATTATCTGGATGTCATTAACCTCCCTAGCGGTTGTGACGAGTCCAGCTCGTCCAGTGCTGACATGCTGA
>CM070033.1:58986673-59012370 GCA_036250615.1 Ptychadena robeensis | reverse complement strand
ATCGTCAGGATGTCTATGGTGACCCGTTGTACGGACATAGTGTTTGGGACGTTACAGGCCTACAACATTAAGAAAATTTACCATTGAAGTCTATGGTGCACTTTGGTACAGAAATCTGACCTCAGCAGTGCGCGCGCTAGGAGAGGGTTTAAGTCTAGATAATCTTTAGAAAAATTTGTAGTTACTTACCATTTTTAAGAGTGTCAATGTGAAAAAGTACAAAATGGTGCGTTGTAAAGCCCCCCCCTACAACCTTCAGATTCCTCCCATACAACTTCCATGAGACCTACCCACAACCATGTGTGGTTAGTGTGACTCCTCGATAGAAGTACATAGTGATGGTGGAGTGTAGAAAGGTATCTTATATTAAACTGGTTTTTGGTATAGAAGAAATAGTTGGTTGTACAGAAATTGCAATGGTAATTGTATGTGGGTGTATGGGGGGCTCTTTTTAGGGGGCCCGTGAAAGGGAAGTAATCAACGTTATTAGACCTATATAAATGTGTTCCCCCCCAAACTAGTTCAGACTCTGAACTCAAGCCAGAATGCACCACACCACATTCTTCCATGGTATCTAATTAGAGGCCCCAAACCAGGCAAGTGTGAAGCTTACTTTGTTAAGAAAACCCAAAATAAGGGAGGAAAGTAAGAATCAAACTAAACAGATATTTTCTTCATTTAAGGTTGCATCTCAACACAACTATGAGTATAAAGTTCTATACCACCAGTTCTACTTAAAATAAAAACATTTTTGCTTTGTAATTAAGCTTTTTTACATTTGTTGATTTATTTTTTTGCATTAATTTTGTTTTTTATTTATGAACAAAATTATTGTTACAGACAAAAACAAGGAACTTTTATTTTACAGTTCGAACTAATGGTTGGCAGCAGTCATGGCAGCAGGTGGATGTAGCGGTTGCGACAGTTAGTGTGGGGGCCCTTGGGCGCCCCCCCAAAGTTGTCAAAATACTAATAACTACCCCCTTAGCACTAATATTGTAACCGACAATTACCTCTCATAGCGCATTGCTGAGGTCCAAATTTGTACCAAAGTGCCCATGAGATGTACAATGGTAAATTTTTCTTTATGTCGTAGGCTGTAACTTCCCAAATATGTAAGTACAAGGGTCACAATAGGGACATCCTGAATATAATAATGTTGTGAAACACTAATGTATGTTAAAATAATATTTTTTTTAATAAAATAATGAAAAAAAACCCACAAAAAATTAGGACACAAAAACTATGCTGCTATGTTATATAAATTATCGCCAGAATAAGTCCATGTTTGCCCGATGATTCCCATTTGTCGACTTGACCGCTCTCTAAACTGGTGGTGATAAAATCACACCGGGAAGAAAGTGGTTGATGGATATTTAAGTACATAGGGGGAGTTTTGAAAGAAGGTTTTTACATAGGAAAACTGTGTTTCAGTGTATTTACTGTACAAATATCCGCTGCCTCCCAGAGTGAAGGTCATCACGTCATTCACGTATCACGTCATCACGTTCATCACTTTGTTGCACTCTGGATGGGGAGAAGACCGAGCAGTGAGAGGCTGTAGCATGGGGACACAGGACGCGTGAGTATGCGCTCTCCCAGAAGCCCGGAAATTGTACTGGCCGGCAGATCTCGTACATCCAGTGCGATAGTACCAGTTGGAGTGCTGGATGAGGTGCTGCCGTCCATAACGCTAGGGCGGTTAATTTACTTTATTGTTTTATAACATAAATTCTTTGATTCATTTATAAGAATAATTGCATTGCTAATCACATTACTTTATATACTCATATTTGGTTAAGATTTTTATACACAATGAACCCTTATTTACAAACTTAATTTGCTCCCAAGGGCTGTTTGTAACTAAAGTTGTAAGTCAAGAATATTGTTCCCATGAGAAATAATGAAAATGCCCATATTACGTACTGAACCTATATATAGAATAGATGAGTCTGTTTTTTTAGATCCTTCCTATAGAATCCTTAAAATCTAGAGCAGTGTGGTAAATGATATACAAGCTTGAACCTGAAATGCTAAGTAAGGGTTGACATTAGCTTTGAAGGATGGGTTAGCCAATCAGGCCATCATAGAAAACAGCATATAATTATCATTTTTATCTTTAAAGACTTACTATTATAGACTCTATACCTGTGTACATTCCTGTGGCTTTATGTTATAAATAACGCTGTAGACACTTATTAAAAGTAGTTCAATTTGTCATACAACAAGATGGACAAATTAGATTAACGTATGATGACTTTGATGAATGTACCTCTTTGTGTCATGAGCCATGATTGAAAGCTGAAAGTGACAATTAGAACCTTTTATAGACATTAGCATTAGGTTTAGATTTAGATTGCCGACACAAAACCACTGTTGATGGTTATGATTAAATGTTGTGTCATTCTATCCCTCAGCTTTCCTGCTTCTTCACTTCTGGGGATATCAACACTAGTAATTGTCAGGCAAGGCGCAATTGATTATCCTCAAAATTTGTTCTAGCTATTGACCATAATGGAATAAAAACTGTGCCTCTAAATTATTCAGAATGAAAACATACACAGGAGAAATCGATATGGCACATCTGATATAAAAGGCAAATTAACACTGGCTATATAGGGAAAGGAAAGTCTGCTTATTCATACAGAAATATTTCATTCACGTGGCTGCTTTTTCTTGTTTTGCATCTAAGGTGTGTAGTATATTGTGAGCCAATATAACTGAAATGGATACTACACATTGGAGATAATTAATTAAAATAGGAGAAAACAAATAAAAATAAATTGAAGCTTAGTGCATGTGACTAGATTAATTCCCTTTTTGACTCTTTTATGATAAAAGCTGGGCATAGATGTTTAATTTTTGTGGCCAATTTCTCTGCCGATCATCCACGGGTGATGACGTCAGCATGCATGACCGGTTGTTCCAAGAATCGCCTGCGCACCCTTTGTGTGCCAGCATTTATTTTGGATGTGAGATTTGCGGCCAATTTTGTGGCAGATCGATCACCATGATGGTGGTGGTCAATCTGTGGTGAAGTCGCCCGCAAATCTAACCATCTATGCCCAGCTTTACTGATGACCCTGTTAGTACATATATGAGTATATATATGTACACCTAAAAACATTCAAGTTGTATAAAGAATTGTGTTAAAGAAACAGGATGGAGCCTCTTAAAACAGCCACCAGGATTTATTCATGCCAATGATATTAAAGCTAAAAAGTAGCCATGAAAGACCACTGAAAATTAAGTATCTCCATATATAAATCAAATAGGGCTGTTGATGATGATGATATCAGCCATCTGGCAACTTGGGGCTAATTTTTATTTATATCTAGATAAGAAAAGCTTTACTGCTGAACCCTCTAATTGACATAGAGTCCCCTAGTTGATGAGAGTCTAGATCACCTTACGAGTACTTCATTTTCACTTCTTGACCACCATATGCAGAATGTATGATTTTTATTTAGTTTTCTTTCATTTGTTTAGTTCTTTCTGCAGTTGGAGTAATACAGACTTTGTGAAGGTAGAGAAAAGTAAAAAGTCTTATGTTGCATGATGATATGAGGTTGCTCTCAGGAGTCAAACGACTCAGAGAAATGAAGTGATATACCCATGGGAATTCCAAAGAGTCTGCCTTGTAGAGAAAGGAAATAACTCCACTTTCCCAGATGAAAGTTATGTTTCAAATCAATAGACTACATCAATAATAATTACACAGTTCAGAGGTGTGCATTTTGTATTTTGTGCTGAATCCTATTCTTTTATATGAAAAGAAGCTGGCTATGCAAATGAGCAATCAAAGTTATTAAAATTCGACTATGAAACTTCTAAGGCTAAACACTAAAAAAAAGCTGACACAGGAGAGAGGGATTTGACTAAGCATTATTCTCCATAAATATACAACAGAATAAATGATAGACATAATCTATATTATGTATTTTGACAACGTGCTCGTGTTGTTTTCTGGAGAAATTATAAAACTAAATTTTTGCTGACGAAAGTGTATAAGAATGAAAAAATTGACTAAAAAAATTTAGAAAATATATGCTAACAGTATGCATAATGGCCCTTTTACATTATATGCGTTGCATTGCATGTGTAATGTGTATATATGCAGAAACACATATCGTGTGAAAGGGCCTAAATTGTGCATCTGAGATTGACTGAGACTGTTCAATCTTTCAAAGGTTAAAACCCCCTATACATGTTCAGATTTCTCACGGCAGTCTATAGGGCAAAAAATAGGTGCTTAAAAGTGTAATTCTGTCCATAACTCTTAGATCAAGTCAATACAGTAAGAATACATACTGATTACACAAATTACTGGCCACCATTAAGTGATTTACACCTTTCTTAGAAATCTATTAGAACTTAACAAATGTTGGGGCACTAATATGTTTCTCATAAGTGGAGTGTGTGGAAATCTGGTCAGACACAAAAATTCTGTGAAAACTGTATTTGGCTCTATTTCCATGGCCTCCGTTACCATGCATTTTCTACATGTTTTTTAATGCACCGTACATGCATCAATTTACTAGCAATGGATGTGTTTATGATGCATTAGAAAAAGCAATGACTGTGGAAATAGCATCATTGTCAGTTCGGATGGCCTCTTTTTTGGTTCAATGTAACAAATCAATTTCTGCAATTTCAGCCTGGCATGTTTAGGATTTCCCTTATGTAAAATGTACAAAGGGATATACAGTAGTTATCATTCAATTATTTTTTAATTCTAGATATTTTCTTAGTTTCAAACATTGGATGGTTCCATCTTGGTTCTGGCTTTGTTTATCTGTGCTATGCCAAGCATCAGCTCCACAACTAGCTGTACATAAGAAACATTTTCACCCAGGCTAGACTATATTTTATTTCATCCATAAGGCCATTCTTTTTACTAGCCTATAATTTATATTATATTAATATTATACTATCTTACTAGACATTAAGCCCATTAAATTAACGGGCGCTAGAACATATGTGGTCAAACATTTGTAAAAAAAGACTTTCAGTACAAAAAAAAGTGGACAACCCTGCAGTTGATTTCTATCTTATCATATTTGTTCTTAAGAAATGTTAAAGTAATTTTAGTAAGGTTTCGCAATCACACTCGCAGATTTTCTGTAGGCGTACTTTGCTACTAAAGCCAGTTTGCTTGTAAATGTGCCTTTAATAGCGTGTTTATGTTCTGCGATTTTGTTTTTTTACAGTAATGCACTTACAGTCGCAGATTTCAATCAGGCAATGTCCCTTTAACAGTGTTTCTACAGTCGCAGATTTGCTTTGCTGAGTGTGACAGGTTTTTTCCTCTGTTTAAATTATCCTTTTCCTGACAGCAACAGCTTTTTTCCTTTAAAAATTAATCATGGCTCTATTCGCTTTTTTCAACACAATAATTACAGTCAAAGGGTTTGCCAAATATAAGTTTCCTCATGCAATTCCAAGTATAAGTTTCCTCATACAATGTCCTTTTAATATCTTTAAGTCTCGCCCTCATCAGCCTCCTTGTCCGACCTCGCACAGTCACGCACTGTGCACTACGTCCCTGTTACTCTAGCAACCTAGGGGACATGCGCAGTTCTGACTGAGCCACTCTCCCTTGTAATGTTTTTTTTTAATCACGTGAGAGCCGCATGACTTTGTCAGCTCTGGGACATGCGCAGTAGCGCAATCCCACGGACACAGGGACTGGACACAGAGACACTTGTACTTTATTACAAAGGATAGGCAGCCAAACATTACTTTTACAAAAGTTTCAGTATGAGCAGTAAATTCTTAAAATGTTTTTATGTAATAAGAATATTTACATATGATAATTTACAGTATTTTAATTCATTCTTTAAATAAAGAAGTGGATTGCAAGTACTACGTTGACTTTATCATCAAAAATTAGAAACCTGTAGTGTTCACTAGAAAATGAACTAAATAATGAATGCAATATCTTCATTAAATATTACAGTCTACATGTACTAATTTGGTTTCATTGTAATACTCTAAGCCAGTGGTGGGCAACTGAGTTGATATGGAGTGCCCCAAGTGCGGCCCTCGGCATCACTAAAGGACCGCACATAACATTTTCTATCTATACTGACTTGTAAATGTATTTTTTAATTTAAAAAATTACAGCAGGCAGAGATAGAAGACATCATGTTTCATTTTTAAATACCAAATTCTGTTTTAAATTATACTTCAAGCATTAGGGGCACTGTAGTATGGTAATGCACATTGTCATGTGTATCATCAAAGCTTATGTGCTTCAAAGCCATTGATTGGGGGCACATAACCTTTGATTCGGCAGTCAGGTGAGTTCCTATGCCCTATGCATTAATGGCTAGGTTTTCGGGGGCCTCAAGTGTAAGACTGTGGGGGGCCGCAAAAGAACACCCAAAGGGCCGCATGCGGCCCCTGGGCCTCAGGTTGGGCACCTGGGCTCTAAGCAATTCAGCTTAATTTATGGACTAATCAAATCAATTAAAACAAAATGAATCAATGGACCAGTCTTTGATTGAAAATATATTTGATACCACAGATGATATTAAAATTTAACTCCATGAAGTATATAATTTCAACAGTCACCATGAATTGGAGGGACAATGAGGTATAGTGTTCTCATCTTTGCATGCTAGTTAGAGAAAAAGCAGGTAAATGTATTTGTCAGGATAGCTACTTTAAGCCTCGGCTCAACCATCATTATTTTTAGCCATTCTATTGATACTTTATAAGGTCGTTATAGCAAATATTTATATACAGTATGGCTTAATGAATTCAAGTTCCATTTCTCATTTAGACACATTTTTGACTTCATGCCTACCTTTCAATTGCTTAAAATATGAGATAATCCGAGTTTCTGTGAATGAAGCATAGATGCCATTCATGTCTTCTTCTCTCACCTTACCAACACACTCCCAGTGCATAGATAATGATACAGCTTTAGCTGCATATAGAATGAACTGCAGATATGGTTTTGTCTCACCGGTTTTCTATTACTCTGTTATTTCGCCAGGAAATGCATTCATTCCGCAGGAAAAGCAACTTCCGATTTTAATATGCTAATTTCTGAGCCTTGTATATAGCCAACTATATATGAATACATTTCAAGACTTGTTCCTACACAACATGTCTAACTAGCTGTTACTAAAATGGTGTTTGCTTTAAAAATCCTTCTTTCTATAATGAATCTTAAAGTTGTAAGGTATGAATGGAAATCCAGATTTGGATTACACAGCCATTGGATGACCCAGGCATTGCTGTATTAGCATCAGTGTCTTTCGTTTAGTAGGCTGTATGCAGCAGACAGTTCTACAGATGCTAAGCATTCCATCCTGAAGGCTCCACTTTATCATCAGGTAATTAGTATTTTCATTAACTTGCTTATTGTCAAAGAAAATGAGCCTTGATCATCTAATTTTTCCTCAATGAGTTGAATATTGTAATATATCTATAATTAATGTACTTTATGCCACAAATGTGTAATGGAGTAGAAATGGGAAGCTGCTCCCAGCAGTCACTGTCAGTAAATGTTTGATGAATAAACAGAGTCTTTCTAATGGGAATGGTGGCAACTTTTATAAGCAGACACAATAAAGACTTTATTAACATAGCTAAGACGCATTCTGGGAAATGGAATAGAACACAACATAATAACTGCTTGGAGTGTGTGTGTGTTCATGAATTTGAAAGATGTACATTTTACTGTCCGTCTGAATGTTTAATATTAGTTGAATGCCAATTTTTTTTCCATGTGTATCATACACATTTCCAAACTATTTCATTTTTTTGTACAGTAGACTCCCTGTTTTCTGGCATTAACTGGGTTGGTAGATGACCGGATGGCACAATAACAATACAGTACAGTAAATACACAGCCGGTTGCCAAGTTTTTTGGTTGCTGGAAAGTTCTGAGTTCAAAAGATAGCAGGGGATCTGCTGTATCATCTTTTGAACTTTTAGTTACTGTGCAAGTCTACAATAATATATGTCTCATAGTCTTTACCTGGGCAGAGAAGTGTCGTCTTCTGCCCGATGCTGCTGATCGGCTGTGCGTGACGACGTCACCACACATGACCGGTTGTGCAGAGAATTAGCCGGGCACCCTTTGTGTGCCTTCTGTTACTTTGAATGGGATTGTCCAGCAATTTACCGGCACTTCGCATCACCATGCGATCCGGCATGCGGCGGATTCCTGGTTGATCTTGCAAGGTGGGCGCACCTGATTTTTGTTTGGCGGGAACGCTCACGGTGGTCAATTGGCTGAAAAAACAGGCAGGAATGCACGTCTATGCCCAGCTTTATACATAGCAACAATAGTACAGTGTTCCACAATAGCCATCAATGAATGAATATAGTTTGAAGTTAAAGTAATGCCCTTTACTGTCTAAATAAAGTTACTAAAGAAGCTAACTTTTGGGATGTCTCAGATCCCTTCTTTACAATACAATTCTTGTTTTTGCGACTCACGTTTATACACAAATAGAAAAATAGGACATAAGAAGTCTGCATTGACCCACCTGACTGACTGAGGCTAAAGTAAAGGGTTAGTCAGTGGGGATAGACATCAGAGTTAAAAAGGAATATTTGTGTACTTGTATCAATAAAATTAAGCCCTAGGTAAATTACTTTGCCTACACTGATATGAGGAAGAAATAAAAATTTCATCAATCATATATTCTTCATTGATCAGACTGGATACTTAGACTTATCAACAATGTAAATATAAATTCTACCTTGACTTCAACTGTACAGTATATCACAAAAGTGAGTACACTCACTTTTATATTGCGATAAATAGTTTGTAATTAGTGATGAGGCAGTATAGGCGATATTCGAATTCACAATATTTCTATAATTATTCTACAAATATTAAAAGTAAATTTGCAGATTCAAGATCTTTCATTACAGTTTGGAAGTATCGTCAGTTGTAATAAGATTTATTGAAATATGTGTTGTCACAGCTACATCTAGTGGCATAATGTGAAATTTCAGCTGAAAATGTGAAATCACATAAGACACTAAAAAGTAATTTTGCGAATTCTTTGTGAATATCAGCATCAGCATGCTACTTTCCCTAGAGTCTCAAATATTTAACATTATGAATGTATAGCAGTATATTCGAGAGCTTTACTAATTCTCGAAGTCTCAATATTCATAATGCAAATCTGCGATTCGAATATTCATGCTTAACACTATTTGTAATATTTATGGACAACATTGAAGATCCAACACTTTGATATAATGTAAAGTAGGCAATGTACATGTCATTAACGTCTATGCCTCAGAGTAGAAAATGTCAAAATTGTGCCCAAAGTGTCAATATTTTATGTGGCCACCATTATTTTTCAGCTCTTAAGCTGACCATACAACTTTAGATCTCTCAGTCAGATATCCTTTAAATCTACCAACAACTATGGAGTATAGGGTCCTCTGCGATTGAACACAGGTAGACTTGGTAGACTTAAAGGTCCCTCAAAAGGAAATCTGACAGAGAAATCTAAAGGTGTATGGGGACCCTTAGTCATGGATTCTCTAGCGCTTTACATGTTACCACTGGAATGCTCTTTCCCTCCCTAATGAGAAAATCCTGGAGTTGGTAAATGTTAATGACCTTGCACTCTTTCAACTATTTAAGGATGTCCCACTAATACTCAATAGGGGTTAGATCTGACATTATTGGCTAGTCCAGCACTTTTATCCTCAGTTTCTTAAGCAAGAAAGTGGTCCAAAGGGAGGGGACCATGCTCTTCTTAAATATGTCACAGTAAATATTGGTTCATGGTTCCCTCAATGAATTGTATCTCCCCAGAGCAGTACAAAACCATGACATTTCCACCACCATGCTTGACTGTAGCAAGCTATACTTGTGGGGTTTTCTCACACATACTTACACCATACACCATCTAAACCAAATAAGCGTATCTTGTTCTTATGAGACCACAGGACATGGTTTCTGCAATTTATGTCTTTTGTCTGCTAGTCTTCAGCAAACTGTTTGCTGATATTCTTGTACATTATCTTCCTTCTGCCTTCCTTCTGGGATGACAGCCATGTAGGAACAATTTGATGCAAAGTGTGGCGTATGAACACTGACAGGCTGACCCATCCACACCTCGGAAGCAATGCAGGCAGCGTTCAAACATCTATTTTCAAAAGACAAACTCTGGATATGATGCTGAGCATGTGTACTCAACTTCTTTGGATGAACATGTAAAAGCCTGTTCTGTCCTGTTAAACAGCAGTTTGGTCATCTTGACCACTGTGTTGCAGGTCAGTTTCAGGGTGTTATATTATAGCCAAGGCCTTTTTTATGTAGTGCAACAATTCTTTTTTTTTTTGATCCTCAAAAAGTTCTTTTCCAGGAGGTGCGATGTTGAACATCCAGTGACCAGTGTGAGAGAGTGTAAGAGCGAAAACACACCTACAAAAGCCAAATACTTTTTACTAGTGTGCATTATTTTGAATCTTACATTGATCTCCACAAATGGCGGGTAATGGTGCTAAATCTCAGTGTATTTCGATATATCTAAATATATTGCTGTAGATATATCTCTGCTGTTTGTTAGCCAGCACTTAAAAGTAAGTAATAATATGTTGACGTCCATAGAAATGTCTTTAACATGAGGACTGCTGGACAAGAATATTTTCGATCTTGTGATTAATTTCTCAAATTCCACCCTATCTGTGGCATATCATGGATGTAAGCATTGGCTATCATATGTAAGCTATACTTGATTTCACCATCCTCTCTCAATAATTTGCGTGAATATTCCAATTTACTTCGTAAATGTATGATTGGGTAATTAAGAGGAATTTCATTTTATGTGAAATTTAATGTGAATTTTTACACAATTTATGTTGTGAAGCTTCTCAATTCAATTTTAAAAAACAATCAGGATACATGCATTTCATAAATCCTAAAGAGTTTGTGGATACACCAATCATTTATTTCACATTATGCATATGAAATGTACATAGCAATTAAATACGATTCTGGCTGCATGGATATTTGCCACCAGTTAAATGTTTCTCTTTGTTTGAAATTTAAATTTTTTTTTTATTGAAATCACACTCACACTATATTTTTTTTGTAAATCAGATAAACTGATCAAGTAATTCATGGCATTGAAACAGAAAGGTTTTCATTCTTAAAGATTGTCGTAATAAATAAATTAGAAAATGAATATTTAACGCATAAATAGAAATGCTCCTGCTAATGCAGTTCCTTTTAAGAGATATTTACTTAAGATCATTTTTTCCCCATCGTAAATGCATTTGGGACCTGTAAGATGTCAATAGTGGCACAAAAAACTCAGAATTAGTCACGCTGGTGCACAAAGCGTGTGCATCAATAAGCTGTGCTGTAGAAGTCCATTGAATGGAAGCCCATTTGCCTCTTAATCCAAATGAATAATTAATGATAATTATCATGCTGCCGTTATTATATGTGATAACAATATATCCTTAAGGTGAATAAATTCAATCTGCTTTCATCCGGAAACAGCAGTTCATAATACTGGCAAAAATATTGATATAATTATTTGCAATAATGGTCAGGAAAAAGGTTTTATGGTGAAATGGAATATGAGAAATGTAGAAGAATTAGGATACAGTTCCTTGTGTCTTATAGTTGTTATTAATTTGTCCTTGCAAAAGGAACTTAAGAAAATTATAAATGCAATAAAAATACATATATTTAGCATGTTTTTAAAGTGTTATAACACATGCTTTCTCTACCCATTTACCAAAGAAGAAAAAAAAGGAGCAGGAGAATTTGGAGAAACATGAGTCATAAAAGCCAGGAAGAAAGGAGGGGCTGAGAGAGACCTTTATAAATTACTTATTTTTTTTTCATTCATACATTCCTCCCTGTTATAAGCACTTCTAGAGCCATTCATGTTATGATGAATTTCTGGTGGTAGGTCTGCTATAAGTTAAGGTTTGAGTGCAGCTTTAATGTTATCATTTTATAGTTAATCAGTATGTGGTTGTTGAATAAAACTAACTAACTACCTTCACATTACAATACATTACAATATACAATAACCTGTGTATCTGCTTATGTGAAGGAGGGTACAAAAACATTAACTAAATATCTTAAATTTCTTCAGAACTACTAAGGACTGCCTTCCCAATATGCCCATGTACAAGTGCCGATTTGCGCAATGAAGGTAATAACGACTTGATCCATGCTTTCTTGAGCCATATAATGATCTAGCTCCTAGTCCTTGTTCTTTAACACATAAGGCACACAGTGCTGTACCCCTTTAGCCATTGATGAAGACAGAAGGTTTGGCTTTTAAGTGATACCCTTTATCCGCTACCTCATTAAAGAAGCAAGCTTTCAGAATGTCTCAGAATGTCTGAGATCCCTTTTTCAGACGTAATACAATTCTGTTGTTTTTTCACAAGACAAAACAGTGGTCATTCTTGCTTTCCTCACCCCTCCTACTGTGTCTTCAACTTCAGTGGGGTATGTAACCCATGCATCCTAGGACTAAGCAATCCAAATATGAGCTGTGCAAAGGTAGCCCCACAAAAAAATGACAAAGGAGTGAAAACAATGCAACGATACCGTAGTTACCAGGGTTATAGAATCTGATCATCACAACATTGTAAATGTAACATGTCCGTAGCATTTCAGTGAAATAAAACAAGTTGTTTTTTTACATATTATTGCCATAGAGCTAGGAACAAATAAAATAAAAAAAACAATGTGAGGGGAAAGAACTTGAGGAACCGATACAATGGAAATTAAATTTTTCCCAGAATTTATCTTGTAGTTAATTGGGGATGTAGGTAGGTCCTTTGCATACTGTGTTGTAAGGATATTTCATAAGGTATTCCTATGTGCACAGAAATTCAGAAAAATGTATAGGTATACTGCTTGCACGATAATTTTGGTCACTTTTATCCTACTGAAAAGTTCTTTAGAACAAACTTTGGCTGTCTGAGTAAGTTTAATCCACATGACAGGATCTCACCAAAACTCTGCAGTTATATTTATTTGATTGTGCTCTCTTTGGATGACAGAGCACATTTACAGTAATATGTTGCCAATAGCACTTTCCCTAGAAATTACAAGTTTAATATATAAAATGAAAAATGAAGCATACAATTCCTTTTGAAGAAGCTATGATAATGAAAATGCAACCACAGCTACAGAAAGAATGGAGAATGAATATTTGGAACATGGAAAAATATTCTTCAGCTAAAACAGAAAAAATATATAACCTTAGTTTTTGAAGACAGTAATTATTAATTGATTACATAATTATAATAATTAGTTAAATGTTCTAGTCAGTTTACTTAAAATATGTATTCAGATTTAATTAAGCCTGCTTGGCTACCATGTTAAATAAAACACAATGTCCTTTTTATATACAACATGGCTAGTTTTGTTGAATTTCGTAACAGAGCCAAAAAGATACAATGACTTCTTGCAGTTATCACATGGTATATAAAGTTGTTATCTCATTACAATGTTGGAAGTGTGATAACATCAATCCTTAGGCAAAGCTCATATGGATGGGAACCTACCTACAGAGGTAAGTGAACCTACATTTCATGCTCTGTGTTACTCTGTGTTAAGAAATTAAAGTATTTCAATAACAGGGATGATATGAGTTTATTAGGTATCTGCTGTAGATATTATATCTGCTACCGTAAACTAACATTCATCCACAGGCAGAAACAATGTAAGAAGTAGGTACGGCGATTCTGGTGTCATAACGTACCTCTACTTTCTGTAATTTTGTTTTGCTCTAGCATCAGAATCTGACTCTCAGTAGGGCTGAGGAGGTAACCACTTATTCCGGTAATATGGCAAGGACTAGGCAAAAAAGGACAGCCAATTTTAACTGAAGAATATGAAGAACATAATTCATGGCCTTGGAAATCTCTGCTCACCGCAGCAATAAACCTTCTCTTACTTGATTTAGACCTCCTCAAAATACAGTAGTAGACAAAGTGTTGTTAGTAAGTAAAGGATTTTGGGCACAATTAAATTGGCATATCTCATAAAACAAGTGCAGCTTGGCTTGTAGATGTACTCTTCATATCTACAGATAGAAGAGAGAAAATTGTGTAAAATATTCATAGAGATTATGTCTGACTGGGCCATGTCCTGCCAACAGTATGCCTACTGTGCTCTTATAAATATATTGTGACATTACCAAACTGTCCCTTTTAAGATCACTAATGGTTATGGATTAGTCGATTTTAACATTTTCAAAGCCTTATTAAAGTCACAACTGCAGCATTTATGACATAGAACAGAAAAGCTATAAAATATCCATGACAAATATATTATTATCAACTTCAAATAAGGAATCTAAATGTGAAAAGAATCATCCATATATATCTATCCATTTATTTATATATCATTCCATTCATGCCCTATCATGTCATTCATGTCTATCTTTTCATCAACATCTTTCCTTCCATTAATCCATTCATTGCCTTTACTTTACTTTCCTTCCTCCCACTAATACTTCGTCTATCTGAAAGTATGTGCAACAATACTTAAATGTAAGTTACAATATTTTAATGCCAACTAGTTTCTAGGCTTGCAAAATGGTAGAATAATAAAGCTTTTTCAATGTCCTGTATTATGTAGAAGCTGTAAGAATTCTGAAATCAGTTACAGGTTTGCTATCAAAGTATACAGGCTGCCAGAGCAGAGTAGAATTGGTGTATTTTAAAGGACTGAAAATCAATTGCTTTCAGAGGGATTTTTTTTATGCTTTAATAAATGTGGTGTCTTTCATGTTCCAGTTTGCCCCAGATTTACAGCCAGGAAATTCTGATGAATGGACCCCTAATGACTTACTTTTCTTCCCTGATGCTCTATAGGGAAATTGTCCAACATGCAGATATTGTAGTGCGAATGAACTCTGCAGACTGACACAGATTGGATTAGATATCTTTGCGTGCCTCCAATTCTTCAGTGGTATCATTTAGCTGTATCATACATTCAATGTATACACATTCATTTTCAAATCTATTTGAAATGCCTTGTATTGATCCTAATGGTAAAACAAAAAATGGAAATAAAATTATGCACTAGCTACAGAATATACTTATATTTCACTATAATTACACAGGGGATATCAAAATGCAGAAGCACAAATACCAATCCTTACATTAGCTACATAAAACCCCCCACAATTCCTCAATGCTAGCTTTAACTGACACAAGGGAATAATATACTGTATATATATTTTATCTAAAATGGATAAACCAGGCAGAATGCAATATTAAATAACACAAATATTCGGAAGATAAAGCAGCCATAGCCAAACATACTTCAAGAAAATCCTTAAAGCAACGTACGGTAATTCTTTTGATTGACTATTGTTAAATGATAAGACATGATCATGATATACAGTCATTCAAGTGAATACAAGTGAAGATTGTGTGTTTTTTTCTATATATGTCAACAATAATGCAAGAATGTGAAAACCAAGTTCTTGGTATTTATATTTTTCCCAGATGAAGACCTGAACAATAATAAAGACCTCACATCAGTATGGCAGGCAAGAAGAGGTCAACAACGGCAGAATATTGAACTGTATTGTAGTTCTATATTGGATCAATAACATAAGTACCTCAGCAGCAATGTTCGTTCAGTGGCCATAATTAGATGCTAATGGCACTATAATTTGAACAAAACAATAGGTTGCAGCTTTTGACTTGAACTGAAATCATTGCTGCTAAACAGGTCTATCATTTTCTGTCAAATAAAGATGTAAGGTTAATTAGAACATGAACAGCATGACTTGTATTTCTATGCTTTCCTCTCTCCTTATGTTTGTCTGTAAATATGATTCAGTTGTTTCCTAATTTTGCTGATTTTCTATGTTATGGACCATAGGTTTCTTCTCAATAAGCATTTGTCATATTATGTCAATTTGTTGAACTTACTTTACTATTAAAAAAAAAATTCTAAATAAAAACTATTGAGCAGTCAATGAAAAAAATCAGATCTAGGTTTTGATGACAGCTTTTTCAGTTACATTTAATGGAAATGTTTACTGCTGAACACTTTTTAGAGCTAAATGAATAACCCTAGCGATACTAAAAATCTTTTCCCTAAAAACTGTAAAAGTGACAGATGATAAACATATATGTGAACAATTCACATTTGGAATGTGTTCTGACATCATCATTGCTCATCCATATTGGAAGAAACATCACAGGAAGTGATGATCACATGATAAATGGCTTGGTCAAGCTTATTTATTGGGCCCTCTCTATGCAGTCTCTGCGTCGTCAACACATATAATTTCCAAAAGTCTGTCCTGGCAGGGAGAAGATGGGAAGCGCCGATACCAAAGTTACAAACCAATCTATGCTGTGCACTATTGTTGTTGTTCCAGCCAATCATCTTTAGAAGTCAGTTGTTCTTCCTAACCCCCACTAAGCCCTACTGTCCTGCCTACCCCTTCTACTAGGTACCACTCCTCTTTGAGAACTATTGCTCCCACTCTACTAGTTACTACTGTTCCTCCTAGCTGGGGGCTATAGTTTTTGCTGGTGGGCCTAGATGTTCTGCCTCACTGGATAGGCACATTTGTTTTTCCACACTCCCCATCGCTGCACACTAGGCCTCTATAGTAAACTTTCTTTTATTTCCCCTCTATTGACCACCAATTTAATGGAATTCTTATCCCCACAACAGGTTTCATATTAAGGAGTCCTTATCTTTCCCCAATACTGAAAAATGGTAAATTGTTCCCCCTACACCTGAGACTGGAGCATTTAATGAGGCTTTAATGAGAATTAGTTAATATTTTAAGGTGTACATTACTAGAGCAGGACTGTAGTTTTAGAATGTCTCATGACCACAAATAGTCCAAACCAATCCAGACCAGGCATATGCAGTCCCAGAATAATGGAAAAGATAATGTGTGCATTTATATGAATTAAAAAGGCTTTACTTCTTTTTGTATTGCTGTGATCTATGGACAGATTCTTTAGTGTTTATATGCTTAGAGGTAGGTAGAAAGGTTAGCATACACTTTAAGCTCCTCTAGGCCATATATTGATATAACATGCTATACAGCTTTGCATGCTATATAAATGTATACTAATAATAATAATCTGATTAATAATTCAAACAATTGTTGAATAAGTCAGAGCTATGCAGATATATGATATTGAAAAACCTATTAAAAAACATTAACCAAGACCACAGTCCTTTAAGGCTAACATTGCACCACTAAGCAAGTATGAATTTTCTGTTTGTCATACTTTCATGGTTTACATGACTAGAGGAGATGTAATTAAAGAAACCCATCCTTTCTACAGTATACCATGTAACAAATTGTCACCTTTATACTATTGCAAATTAAGTTTACATAAACTGTATGCAGGTCACTAACATCTCTTCAGAATTTTTGCTATAATTCAAGCTATGCTTTAAGTCAAGCTATAAGTCAAGCTATGCTTTACGTTTAAAGCTGGCCATACACCTGCAGGATTCTCTGTCAGATTTCCTTCAGATCAGATCAGATCTACCAACAACCATGTAATATGAGGACCTTTCTACACCTTGCAATCACTATGTATTGTATCAGGGAGGACACTATACTACATGGTTGTTGGTAGATCTGATCTGATCTGAAGGAAATCTGACAGAGAATCCTGCAGGTGTATGGCCAGCTTAAAAGCTGTTATAACTGGAAAAGGATGTTGTACTAAGTACTAAGAATGAATGTCACTTGGGGGTTGAATAAAACTGATAATGATGTGAGCACAGAAAAGACATTTGTGGTTATTTCATTATTAATGTTATGTTATATTTGTCTGACTAACAAATGCCTCTTTGATTTAATTGTAAACAAGATGACTTAAATGATCAAAATCAATGTCAAAATGGCCAAAACACTCAATTTCAGTGGGGGTTAAATAATTTGTGTAATAAACACAACTGTATATATATATAGAGAGAGAAAAGAGAGAAAAAGTATATATCTTTAATAAATCTACTATTTTGTATATAAATCTTCTACATTTCTGTTTTAGGTTACTTGACCAGTGGAACTATAGGGGTTACAGCTTGCCTTTGAACACCTACCAGGATCTAGCTTTCTGCCTTGGGCAGACCCTAGTATTATTTTACACCTATTGCCCTCATACCACCTATGCAGTCTTTTTTATGTATATAATGCATTTTAAACTTTATTTGATCTTTTTTGCCATAACAAAATAACTCCATACTATTTTTGTGTGTTTAGGCGTTCATTTTTCCTTTTATTTGTGGTAAACTACCTTGAACAGAACAAAAATAACAATTTTTCCAATAAACAGCAGCTTTGAGTAATTTTCAGCAGACAACAAAATGTGAGCATATTTAATATGCTGTACTGTGCCGCCCTCCCTGTTCCACAATCACTCTCATTATTTTCAGACATATCATTGACAAGCATGGGATTCTGATTATGCAAATGATCAATTATTGCTGAGGGTGGGAATGATGAAGAATGACATAATTAAATAATGCAACACAAAGCAGAAAAAAGAGCAACTTCCAATTGCTAAACAAATGCAGCTTCCTGTCTTTTTTACTTTATTCAGCATTAACTATTCTAAGTGGTCATAAAAATGCTTACTAGGGTGTAAACTCACAACAATTACAGAGCTGGAGAATATTGCCCAAACTGAACAATAAATGATGTTACTCAACCTTAACGTAAAAGTGCTTATTTTAAGAAAGACAGAGCGAAGAGTTTAAAATGACTGTACATGCAAAAAAAATACATCTGAGTTCTGCTGTAAATCCTTTAATCATAAGCATTAAAGGAGAGCACTTCAGAGAATCACAGGCTACATACTAAAGTATACATTTTCTAGTCGCTTTATACGCTGCTAGCTATTTTTCTCGTCGAGCTGATGCTGATGTGAGATGACAATTGCACCTGTTGTCACCATCTTATGGTAATTAGCATGGTGCCCTAAGTAGAAGCAAGGCCATCACATCCAAACATAAGCCATTAACATATTGCATCTGTCATCATGAGGGGAAGCTAATGGAGTTTGTGGATTTGCAGCACACAACTGCATACCTTGGCTTCTCAAGCACAACTCTCCATATTGGGGTCATTGGGGATAGCAAACAAAAAAAAAGAGAGAGAAATGCAAGCTGTAGTCAGTGAGGAGTGAAAAAATACATTTTACTAGAGGTTTACTTTCATGTATTATGCATGCCGTTCAAGGTCACTGCTTGATCACTTACATAAGATTTTAATGAGATATCAAAGTAGGAGGAATACAATTTAATTAATATAAAAAACAAAACAACTACCGGGTATTTGCGCACAATCAACAATATTTTATAAATGTAAGGCGGTACTAAATTGTTTGGTAATTTTATTTTCTGGTTAACTTTCATGGGGATGGACTTATATTTAGTCACTTCCTCACACAATAAATTGTGGCAATATTAACTTCACTTATCAATCATGTAAAAATCAAATAGCTTTTAAGTTCAAATATCATAACATATAACAAATGCTTATTTTAATTTGGATAATTAAAACTAATATTTACAAAAAACATTGTGTGCAGATTATCACCTCTTTCAACCTCAAATGTGTTTATATGACTTTTTTAAATTGATTGAAGTGTGTTGTGTGATAAATGATGACATTTATTCTGAACAAAAGTTATAATTGGACAGCAAACCCAAATTGATTTGTATGGCACCATGCAAGTCAATGTATCTACAAATAAATATGTAGATTTGCAAGTTCATTGCAAGGTAAGTAAAATGAAAATACTGTATTTTTCTGACCATAAGACGCACCCAGTTTTACAGCTTACAGAAGAAGTGATTATCTATTATGTTACTTGATCATCATGTGATACTATAGTAATGACTATATTCTAATTATAGTAGGCCATCAGGTACACCAACATTTTATTGATAATTTTACCATACTTAAAGATTTTAATATAGTTTTTATTATTTTTGATCGATAAATGGGGTTTGAACCTATAAACTGTCAATTAGTACTTCGAAAGAAGTACTTAATAGATTGTTATACAGTATCATGGTCCAACTGAGCAATTTTGACTTTCTGCCTCTCTTCTTTGGTATAGTCTATTGTGCCATTAAAGTCCTAGGGGCTAGCCACCCCACGCGTGGGTCAAGATTTTCTGACCGACCAATGGTATTATTTATTACTACAAACAAGAACATCAAGTTTTTAAAAATTAGTATGTCATATGCATTTGTCAAACATACCTTCTAGCTAACCAATGCCATACATAATTGACATGTCATAATCGATTTAATAATCATTTTATTAATTGTTTCGTTGTCTAAGTACTTACTAATGTGATTACAATGATTAGCTTTTATTTAGGTATAAATACAAAGTCTGAAAAGGAAAACCAAATATACACACACCAAATATAGTAATGATAGATTTAATTTCTTTCTCTTGGGGTTAGATACAATTTAAAGGGTTGTTACAGTAGAAAAAGAAGAACTCTGATGAAAAAGTTCAGACTTTAGTACTATGGATACATGAATCATTACTTGGTTTATTCAATGAGCACTGCCTTTTGAATTAATTTAATGAATTGAATAAAATTCCAAACTTTTTCAATCTGCTAATTTCTCTTCAGATGGAGACCAAATGAATACAGAATGCAGCAAATATATACTTATTTGTTTATTGATTGCAGTATTTCACTGCATTTGACAGGATACAGATTGTGGTGTTATGAGATAAAATACTTTAAAATGCATGGAAACATCAGCATTCCATTTAGAAAAGGTTAACTTCCCCTGAGCTATAGAAGAGAAACACCATCTGAACACCCGGAAAAGCAGTAAACATTGGTGGCAAGTGACAGAAATTGATCTTTCTTTTTTTGCCTGTCATGTCTCCAAATTTTCTTCTACCATGGCTGGAATAGCAAGAAAGATAAAGTGCACATGCAGGACTATGGCCCGAGGGCTCTGGTAGCTGAATCACCGGCTTTTCTTCAATTAGTGGTCCTCTTTCCCTGATTGTGGGAGACATGTATATAACAAGGGACTTGGAGGCCTGCAAGATATTGATTAGCTATAACATGAAGTCAAATCTTAATAAAAGAGCATTGTGATCACACAGACCTCATTGGAGAAAGCTTGTGCTCCAAGTCATGGGCCATGTTATCCTGAAAAGTTGCAGGAAGATTGCTTGAAGTCATTGGCAGCTAAAGACTGTCGTGATAGAAATGTGTACAGGAGTTTCTGGACAAAACTGATGCTTCATAATTGACAGGAACAAGGTGGGGTTTTCTCACAAGTTATCGTTGCCTCTGTGGTTGTGTTCTGGAGACTATTAAACACATATAGGTTTTGTATTCTCAAACATGTTCACTTCTATCATAGCCAAGGTAAAAATTTGAGAACAACAGGGAGAATAGCATGGATGAAGAATAAAGAGTCATACGTACATGCTGTAGGTTTAGGACAAAAAAAGACCCCTGTGTCATACCTGTCAAGTTTGGTCATAAAAAAAACGGTGGATGTACAGGAAGTGACGACATTGACGTCACTTCCGGTATATAGCTCGTGGTTCTTCCACGTTCCACATACAGGAAGTGACGTCCTTGACGTTACTTCCCGCATCCGCCAGCCTTTTAGCTGATCTAGCAGGGAGAGGGCGTTACTCTCCCTGCTTATGTCCCACCGCGCTTGTAATGATAATGTGCGAGGTGGGACATTAGCAAGAAGAGTAACGCCCCCCTCCCTGCTAGATCAGCTTGATTTCAAGGATCCGGGAAAAATTCGGGATTTCTTGAAATCGGGATTTGACCGGGAAAGCCACATAAAAACGTGACTTTCCTGGCCAAAACTGGAGGCTTGACAGGTCTGCCCTGTGTACAACACCAAAATAACATATACCTAGTATTAAGGGCATAAATAAAATGGTAACTATCGCAATTTACTATAAAAGGATTGAGGGCCTTTTAATACTATGTGCGCTGCCTTTTTTGTAGCTAACCACATCCGTTACTGACAATCAACCCCGCATTTTGCACAAGTATATGGGAGACACTTGCGCTGCACCTGCAAAAATGTGTGCTTCAGGGCGTTTGTGCTAACGTGTGGCATTGTGCATTAACTTTAATGCAAATCTGAGCCTAGTGTTAAAGGCTAAAGCTATTTGCATTTCAGTATGATAGGATCAATGAAAGACAATATGCAAATCTGATTTAAGCCCTAATGGTTAATAACTAGTGTTGAGCAGCATGTGGTATTTTCGCGAATATACAAAGAAATATTCTAAATTCATAAAATTTGATTCCTCTCTATTCTATTGCCTTACATTGCGCATGCCCGTGCGCAATGATTCACAAAGATTCGCAATGCAGCTTTACAGCTTCTCTTCCTCATTCTGTGATCTTAGCCAGCACTAGCGAAGTGTGTATTGCACATATCCATTCGCAATGTGCACACATATGCGCACTGTATGCCGATAAAAAATATTGAAGCATAATAAGACGAATATCCGCCATTGCAAATATCTGCACGCACATTTGCGAAATATTGTGAATTATCGAATGGCAGATATTCATCGAATATATTCGAATTTGCCGAATATTCGATTTTCCTGCAGCTTTTACTGTACAGCAAATCTATTAAAGCAAACCTATTAAAGCAAAGTTACTAAATGTTCAACCCTATAAAAGAAGCCCTTATAAAATGGGCTGTCCATGCAAGCAGGGATTTTTTCTGCCATCATGTGCAGGAGACTTAGTCCCTCCAAATCTTCTATCCCATGGTGCAGCTTTGTGGTGGCTAGTTGAGAAACATACCCCTCCACTCCAAACTTCAATAAAATTTAAGGCTAGGTGCACATGGCATTTTTGGTAAGTTTTAGTGCCCCCAAAAATTTTGAAAATAATTGAGCCCTATTTTTCTTGATACCATGTGGAGGCTTTTGCAAACATTTTTAAGTAATTGAGTTTTTTGACCATTTTTTTAAATGCCCATAGGCACTGCATTACCCGTGGTTTTTTTTCTGTGATTTCATAGTAAGCTGTGCCATTGACTTCAATAGGATTGTTCACATTTTCATTTTTACAGCTACTTTTACAACCCAGCATACCAGGTAACATGTCTCTAAGAGAAAAGAGAGAGCTTTGGACAAATTTAACATGGTTTTGGATCAAAATTTTGAAGACATAAAGCAGTAGGTTAGCATAATAGCCAAGCAACATTCAAGGAGGTCAGCCATTATCTATAATTTTCTTATGATGGTTTTATTACAGACAACATTCAAGTGCAGTCTGTAACTTAGGTCCTGTCTATAGGATTTAACTTGCTACATTAATTCTAACAATGCCAACATGTCCTTTATGGATATAGCAACATAAAACGTACCAAAGATTGATGAAAGCCAAAACATAATTATTTTGTATATAAAAGTTAAATTCAGAGTCAATTCTCTTTTCAGTCAATGTCAATGACTGAAACATTCACAACATTCTTTGGTCATCAATGGTCATCTTATACCAGTGCCAGAATGGTGAAGATTTCCCTACAATCCCCAGACAGGATTTCACGTAATTTACTAATGGGCTATGACATATATGGGAGAAGATGGTGTTGTTTTATCTGTGATACTCTGAGATATATGCCCCAGACTGAAGCCTTTTTCTGAGCTACTCTTGAATAGTGATAAGCAGCATAGGCAATATACATATTAGCAAAATATTGCAAATTTATTCCCAAATATTCACAGTAAATACGGCAATTTGTGATCTCATCATTATTACCTTTATTGCACTTGTGTATTGCGAATGCAATGTGTGTTGTCACGGTGACGTCTAGCGGCAGAATGTGAAGTAGCAGCTGCAGCACCATATGAGAACATAAAAGTAATTCATTGAGAAATCGCCACTTGTACATGCACATACTGTGAACGCAATGCATGGTACTTTCCTCAAAATTTTGAATATTCGAGATTACAAAGATATATTGCTATATTCAAATCTTCACAAACTCTCAAAGTGCGGATATTTCCAATAAAAATTTGTGATTTGAACATTAAGTGATTATACTATGTATTTTTAATATTCTTAGTCTGCAAAGATTGTTAGACTAGCTGACTTGTGAGTTTACTACAAAGCCCCTGAACACGGTATTAAAAATTCAAATGGTGTTTTGGATTTGTGGGAAAAACATATATTTTTGTAACATGTAATTAAAGTATAAATAAGGTTCAAATTCAAGTCAGAATTCAAATTCCAAAAATTTCATTTATGAAGAACCATATGCTAGAGCAATACTTTCCTTTTTTTGCAATGTTTCAACCACCCTCAGCAATTTTGATGATGACATCATTTGCAATTAGGTCACAAATTCAGCAAGTCAAAGTTATAAAAAAATACAACAATCTCTTATGGTCAGGGGTAAATAATAAATGCAATGTAATGATACTTTTCTAGATTGTTCTCTGTTCAGTTAAATCAGTGCTGCAAATCCTACTATTTCTATGCTGTCCTGTTACTAATCCATAGGTTTTAGCAATGTTATTTTCATGTACCGGTAAAATATTTCAAGTCAGATATAAAACAATTTTAAGAAATTCATAACCTTACAAAAAAACTGTATCTAAAACAATCTAATGGGATACCAATCACATCTAAAAAAGAGAATGCTACACATTTTTTGCACCCTTTCTCTGAAAAAAATCATACAATTTTAGATATTGTGTTTTTTTTAATCTTTTAGTCAATATGTCTGTTCATACATTTTTCTGTATTTCTTGTTTCTCCTGTTACAACATGTAGAGCAATCCACAGTCATAGGACATACCATGGTATACTATGAACTGACCTATATATAACGTCCTCAACTCACCTTGTTTGAGAAACTTTAAGACTAACACACAAAGTCACCTTTCTAATCAATTGTTTGGATGCCAGTGTTTGATAGTCAAGCATGAAATTGCTTTCTACACCCATAGCCACTCTAATTTTTACTGTCCCCATTAATTTCCTCATCTGTGGATTAGATTGTTAGCACTCCAGTTCACGGATACTTCTCTCCCAATGTTGTGTTTATGTCTTGTAGCACTTATCCCACATGAATTATTCAATCTTTTGTATTGTATATGTGTCAACACTTTGTAAAGAAAATAGTCAAGTATTCTGCATTTGCCCAAGCTATAAAATAAAAATATACATAAAGATATCTTTATATTTGTCTGACGTTCCCACACATATTGAAGTGTTTGAGTAAGCAGGTATACAAACTGCATTGCTCAAAGTAATGAGATAAAAATTATGAATGCTAGAAGGCAAAACGTAAGGTAAGTATAATGGAGTGATCTTTGAGAAAGGCCACTTTGAATCAATGTATGGAGAATAATTCATCTTTGCTGCACAGTTATATGTGAGTGTGTTAAAGGAATTCTGTTACAATATAAAACATAATGTTACAGACAAAACACTGTTGTTTAAGTCATGGAAAGCAGAAATCCCCTCTAATATCCTAATATATGTGTTACTTTTTTAGGCAAAGTTTTTTTTGCCATGTTACTTTCCATGATGTGTAAAGGAAAATTATAATTACAAAATAATTTAGTTTCAGTTCTTTATATTTTTTAATAAGTAATTTTGTCTCAGTACTGTTTCACAAATAAATATACAGGGAGTGCAGAATTATTAGGCAAGTGGTATTTTTGAGGAATAATTTT
>CM070033.1:58928567-58948422 GCA_036250615.1 Ptychadena robeensis | reverse complement strand
GCTGTGGTGGCTCCAGCTGGTCTGGCTGTGGCACGGGGTCGCCCAGGGCGCCTGGGGACAACCGTGGGGTCACAATATCTAGACAAATATGGATGGAACCTTTGATTTGACTCATGTAAAAACATTTCTTCTCCCTTCTGATCTATAGGGACAGGAACCTGTATGCACAAAGCACTTTTCTGGCCCAAATGCACTTTTAACATGGACTAATTACTCTCCTGAGGAAGCTCAATTATAAGTGAAACGTGTCAAGAGAATAATTTTGGACAATCAACCTATGACAGACCAGAAGTGCTGGGCATACAATGTGTTTTATTACTGTTTGGAATGTAATATGAATTGCATTTTTTTATAATTGGTTCAGGTTGTGGACAATTTTTTATGATTTATTTATAGAATAAACCATTTCAATTAATATTTCGACCCTAACCTTTATTTAATATTATTTGCCGTTAAAGTCCCAGAGGCTTGCCACCTCTTTTTTTTGGTGTGGTCTACCAACGTCTTTTTCAAGATTTGCTGAAGGGGGATGTTCTTTCTTTTTCTGCCTAATCAGGCTCTGTACCACCATTTTTCATGCAAAAAACTACTACAACTGAAAAAAATTGAAAACCTAAAAGTTTTAAATGCAAGCTCACACAATGAAAATGACCTTTTACTGGCTGAATGTTCATTTGGATTTACAAAAAAGTTCTTTTACATTTCCTTTTTATGAATTATCCATGAGTAGAACTTTTAATGCACGTCAACTGATGCAACAATATAATGCATCTTAACATGCAGATGTATAGTAGCCCACTGATTATGATGTCATGAGTGCTTATGCACATAGCCCAGCGTATATTAAAACAACATTGTTCTGAATAGGGGCAGTCATTGGAAATTTCATTGTGTGTCCAATTTTTACATTTAGTTTTATAAAGAGTATTGATTTCAATGGCATCAAAACCTAATAATTTGACAAAATATATAGAAACGGTAGAGAAAATATGTTACAAATAAACAATTTAAGGGACCAGGAAATGACGCCCAAAAGCACTACAGCTAGGACAGGACATTAGCTGTTCCTTGTCCACATTTAGGGCGTCTCTCTCATAGGGACTACATGGAGGCGTTTCTGAGTGTGCAGGCACCCATGTTAATGCTGCCTATTTATTGAAAAAAAGGACTAGTAAAGGCACTAGAGCAGGGGTTGGCAAAAGTTTTTACTCCTGGGACACAATGGGTTTTAACATTTGACAGAGGGGTCAGACAAAAAACCTGTAAGGTCTGTCCGGGTGGTAAATTTAAACAGATTATATTATACATTTTCGATTCCAGTTAAAAAAGTAATAATCATGCCAGGAAGCTTAGAAAAAAAATATCAATAAAAAGCGGCTTTGAATAGTCAACTTTAACATTGTATGACACGGGCATTAACATTGTAGAGACACGTGCAAACATCGCCCACTTATTGCAGGGAACAAGCTGAAGGGAGCAAAGTGCGTCTTGACACCAAAATGACAAAGGGCTGAATTGAAAGACTAAACTAAACCAGCCGTAATTTGCCCATGTCTGCACTAGTGTTGAGTTCGAATCTTTGAATTGCGAATACATATTTCTATTCCAGAATTTGCATATTTCGCGAACATGGCGGTGGATTTTCGCAATTTTGAATATTCGAGATATTATGCATTGGGAAGCTTATGGCCATGCATTGCGATTTTATATTCGCAATGTGAAAATAAATTCCACATGTGATTCATTTTGAAGGTAATCTTGCTGCGAGAGCTTTTTGCAAAGCACGGCCATACACTCGAATTTCATATATTTGCGAATATCAAATCCAGTATTAATCAAATTATTTGTGAAATATTGCGAATACGAATATTGCCTATGCCAATCATCACTCAAATCATCTTGGTAAGAAAATTGTGTAAAAATTTTGAAGTAAACTATGAAAATAGATATGAAAATGAAAAAAAATTGGTCTGATCATAAGGATGTAAAGGCCCCCATACACTGGTCAGATTCCCATCTGATTCCGGTACGATCGATTCCGGGCGCGTGCACGCGAAACGATTGTGCCGGAATCGCATGCAGCCCACCTTGTCCGATCGATCGGGTCCAATCGATCGGGGGCTCAGAATCGGATCCGACAGAGAACCAACATGTTGGTCTTTCTGATCCGATTCTGCACACATCAGGGGGAGTTGCCATTTGTGGAGTAAGCGATCGGACACGGAATCGTCCAGGAATCCGTGGGACAAGGTGGTATGCAGCGATCGGATACTCTTAATTGGCCGATTGATCGGAGTTCCGATTCCCGGGGAGATCGCCGGAATCGATCGGATGGGTGATTGATCGGCCATGGAATCCGACACGTGTATGGCTAGCTTTAATTATCCTTTGATATAAAAGAGTAAAGTAGGGTACAGACATACAGATATGCGGCCATCACTGTTTTCGAGCCGGACCAATCAATCCCGCTGGAAAACAGCCACATCGGATATGACCGCGGGTCTCCAGGCAAAGCATTGGCTGAGCTGGTAAAGGCAGAGCTGTCTCCCGGGCTCTGCCGATATCTGACAGCAGCGTGATGACGTCACCACGCTGCTGCAGGGACCATCAGACGACCATCAGATGAATGTCGAGCCGTTTCCTTTAGATCTACTATAGATACAAAAACTATGTAGTGCCAGGTCCTCCTTGACAGAATACATAGTGATTGGAAGGTTTAGAAAGGTCCTCATATTACATGGTTTTCGTAAAAGAAAAGTTGATTGTACAGAAATTGTATGGTAAGATTGTAAGGTGTGTGGGGGCCTTTAGATGCAAACATTGTACTCTCTTAAATGTATATAACAAATAAAAAAATGTAAGGCCCTTAGGAAAAATGTTCGAACTTGATTTACTGCAATAACAAAACACAGATGAATATGTGCTTAGATTTCCTTAATTAAGCACTGTGATTTGTGTCTTGTTAATCATAATAATCAGTATTTAAAATTGATAACAATAACACACTCCACAAACCATGCAGACATAGATAAAGATAATCCACCTTCTACAGAACAGAGCTTGTGCTGGTACATTACATGAAAGATAAAATTTTATGTCTAAAAGCATTACCAGTGGCCTTAAAATGAGGATGGCCTGCTAATTACCAATTACTTTGTTTCACATAATCAGAATCCTCATTAACAAAAACTCACTATATTGTCTATTAGAAATGAATTTGAAATGCTAATTTAGTGAATGAAACATTAAATGAGCTCTAGCCTCGATGCTCAGAGTGCCTGGCAGGGCAGTGCGGCGTGCTGGCCAACACCTGCCCTCAATTTCCCCTCCAGCTGAATGTTCCAGTCTGTTTCAGGCTTAGCATTCTAATTGACCCGCTCATGATCTCTGCCACAATTAACATATGCTTTTCAGTAATGGTTGGTTAAAGATCTCAAACTGACACAGTTGACAAAATCTGATAGAGATGGCACGCCATGGGAAAACAAGGGATAATATTTCCCTGGTTGTGACATTTCTTGTAATGTAATGATATGAAGACTGCATTGAGAACTCCCCGACTTGCTAAATTAGTGGGAATAATGAAGCGCGCAGACAGCCTCACACAGTTATGTTGTATATAAATAAGAAAGAGATATTTCATTATTTGATAAACTGAAGGTAGAACAGAGTGGATAGGGATTTTTGCTGTAAACTTTTTTTTAGACAATGTTTTTCCAATAATTAAATTTAATCATTGTGCCTGCAAAGACTGAAGTCTATGAATTCTTGAAACGAAGGGGGCCAACTTGTACTACAAAATTAAATGATTGTTATTATCTAGGGAACATGTTATTAGAACTTTTACAAACCCCATCACTCACAGCAGAGGACACACCGCTATTTTATGCCACACACTTGCATCTGGTTGGGCACCTTACACTTCAAGGCCATTGGTCCTGCATTGTAGGGAATGACATCTGTGATTGTGATAACAGCACAAAGCTTCAGGCCCCATTCAAATCACTGTGTTCATAATAGTCAATATACCTGCATTATCGCAGGCTGAAGTGCACAGCCACTGGTAAGGTGTGTAAGGATGCAATTTAGATGTCAGCACACCAGAGGATAACCCATTTTGCCATCTGGTACATAACACAATACACAAATGTGAACAGGACCTTAAAAAAGAGGATTCCCCACAAGGAAGATCCAATACTCTAATTTTACTAGAAAGCAGAATGTTCTAGGGTGCAAACCTTATTTCCTGACAGATGAAAAAACAGCATGGTCTAGCCCAGCAGTTGGCAACCTTTTGCCACTAAAATTCGGCTGAGGTGGGGGGGGGGGGCAGAGCAAAGAGTCAGGAGATTGGAGATCTCAGCTGCTCTCCTCCCTTATAGCACCCCGTCCCCATCCCACATGCTGGAAGAATGAACAGCTGATATCTTCTGTGTGGCTCCATGCTCTAGTCCCTCACTCATCCTCTAAAATGTGGAGGGCCTGGGTACTTTCCATAATTACTTTTGGGTACACAGAGTGGGGGTTGGGTACTTTCCATGCTCCTTCCTATAACGGGGATCATTCTAGAGTCACCTCTATAAGTTCTTTAGACTCTACATGCAACCCACAACCCCATTGGGTAACAAGCTACTTGCAGCTCTATTCTCCCCGAGACCCACTCCCTTGGTCACATGGTGTTTGCAGGCCCAGAAGTGCACAGGTCCTAGGTTACAAACCGATAAACAATTAGGACTTTATTAAAAGGAATGACAGGAATGATATATACTTATATACGCTTTCACTACTTATGAGTAGGGTAAATGCTTGAGGTAAGAGTAGGGTAGATATTGCAAATAGTCAAACAGTCTCTTAGCCTATGCCGAGTGCAAGTGGTGTCACATGTTGCTTGCCCACACTTCTCTATAGGTCTCTCTAGAAGATGTCCAGGGCCTATTAGTTACCTTCAATCCTAGCTTGGGTGAAAGAGGTCTCTCTCACAATTCATTCACTTGTTCTTCAGTCTTGCAGGCGCCCAATCTGCATCAAATGGACAGGATCTCACACAGTGCCCTTACAGCACTTCTGCTTTCTTGGCAGATCCATGCGGAAGAACAACCAAGGATTTCACAGATTTTCATTTTATTTTACTATATCGTGGTTACAGACATGGAAGTTCACCACCACAGAAACTATGTGCTCCTACTGGCATCTTCCACCAGCTACTTTTTTTTGGGGAGGGGGCACTAGAGATGGTCGAAATGAAGTTAATTAATTAGACTTAAATTTCAGTTTCCCAATCCAATTTTGATTAAATTCCAAATTTTCAGCTTTTCATGTGAATTTTCGACTGCAAAATTTCAACAGTGAAATTTCAACTTAGAAGTAGTGTTGAGTATGAATATTTGAATTGTGAATTTTTATTGCAAATATCTCAATGTCTCGAATTTTTACATTTTTTAAAAAATTTAGAATAATTAGAAAATAATGCGCAAAATTTCGTGAATTTTAATATTGCCTACGCTGCTCATCACAACCTAGAAGTTTCTAATTCGAAATTTCAACTCATCAATTTCAAAATTAGCATATATTAGAGTCATGAATTTGTATTGCGAATATTGTCACTTCACAAATTATCACAATTTTTTAAAGAAATATTCACAATAATTGATGACAATATTCGCAATCAACACTATAACGTATTTTTAAGTAGAAATTTTAATGGCCCCATTAAAATTAAACTATGCCAATTTCGTCAAGAAACAAAAAATTTCTGCTTAAAATTTTGCAATCCGACCATTCCTGGGAGGCACAAACACATAGTGACGCTATCACTATCTCTAAAAAAGATATGTAAAAGATGGAAAGGTTTTACTTGAAATGCCATTAGCTTATTCATTAAGAGAAACAGAAGGCAAAATATTTGTATATTAATCCAAAATTCTTGTTTCTATTATTTTCTTGTCCCTCTACCGTTACCTCATACCTTGGAGAATGCAATAAAAACTGATGAACCATTCAAAATGCAGGTAGATCGGAACAAAAATCTTACTAGTAGAGTATTTAGTGATCACCACTTTTTGGTCGACTTTACCATTTAATTGTGTATTTAACTTAGAATTTAAAATGTTGGCTCTTGGAATTTTTTTATGATCTGTTTTTTGGGGGGATAATATATATGAATGTTTCATCGATGGGAAATATAATTTACAAGTATAGTCTCTCAATACTGAAGTTAGGGAACGTAAACTGAAAAAGCTATTATCACGATTAGGACAACCCATTGAAAGGGAAGTGGTGAATTTTAGCATTATTAGGTAATCCCACATGGTAGCTGAATTACAGTATATGAATAGTGATGAGCGGCATAGGCAACATTCGTATTCGTGGCATGCCTCGAATTTTATGGAAAACATTCGGAAAATATTCGCATTTGGCAATATTCAGGTTTTTTTTTTTAATTGCGAATATCGGCAGTTTTTATTGTGAATTTTGCACGCGCAATATATATTTAACATGGCGCAAATTTTTATGCAAATTTTTAAAGTGCTGATTTACGCAATATTCGCATCACCCCAATATTCATTTAAAAAACTGTTGATGGTGTTGCTTAGCTCTTGTTGCAGCCTTCCCATTCGTCCACTTGCATTGAGAGGCATGTGTAATAGATAAAAAATACTGAATATCCGGAATTGCGAATATTCGGCAATATATTCACCATCTTCACGAATTTCCAAATTGCCGATATTCGCGATTAATATTCGGAATCCGAATATTCACGATCATCACTATATATGAATACAAGCCAGAAACTATTACCCTCTACAGTACCTACCATTCTACTAATGGTAAAGCTCTCCATAACATTTATTGAGAGTTTATGTTGATCTTTGTTTAAAGTTCAATTCAAACATATCTGAGTGAAGCTAAGTCAATAGGAAGTGCACATGGCAACTGACAGGCTGCATTTGACCTGCTTTGTATCGTCCTTACTTTCTTTGGATGTAGGTCTTATTTGCCGAACCCTGCAATTGGTCTTTAAATTTGATAATTTCACTCCCAATTACCATATGTTCCATTAAGTAAGGCCTATAGGTGGACAATGTGCTGCAAGTCTGGCTTCCTTTCTAGCATATAAACGATATATTTTTAATAATAAAATATAAATTTTTAGGTGAAATCATATCTAGACCATAGGCCACAACTTTGATCTCAATGTCAATGAAGTTGCACTGCACAATTACATTTTTATACCTGAAGCTGCCTTTAAAATACTCATGGCCAAACTGGGAACGTCTTAACTTAGACTTCCCCGGTGAGTCCAGCAGACTCGCTGATCGGTTCTGGCACCACCCCTTCTGCATCATCAGTGATGCAGGAGGGGCATGCCATAGACCTTCATTATAATGAAGGTGCTTCGGTTTCCTGGTTATCTCATCAATGATGCCAACAATGTGTAGAGGGGAGGAGGGAGGGCGGAAAAAACAAACAGTACTGTGTAGACTGTTGTGATCACCTGTGCCGCACCGTTATAGGGAGGTTATATAAGTTCATTTGGGTGGACAATTAAAACTGTTTTAATTTAGACTATAAAATATATGCAAATTTCTGTTGTTATGTTCATGCATATCAAACTATTTTTAAATGGAATGTATGAGGCCTTCTCCCTCCTTTTTGGGGGACCTGAGTGGTCTATAGCTCAAACAATAGGCCCTTGATTCTCTATAGCTCAATTCCTCACATACTGCAGATTCTACAGGGGTCAGGAACGGTTCAGGGTTTGTTAGCTTTCAGCTGTGCCACGCCCAAGATAATTTTAACAAATACAGAACAATTTTTCAGACATGGCCAACCAACAACTGGTGGACGATGTCTAAAATTGGGCTTTTAAGGCAATAATCATGTATGGATATTTTGTTAAAAAATATAAAATTTTATTTATTTTCCACATGATTTCTTAAAAACACAGAAACAACACATGAATATAGAAAAAAAAATCACTTTTTTTAAGAAATCATGTGGAAAATAAGATAAAATTTTATATTTTTTAACAAAAAATCTATACATGATTTTTGCCTTAAAAGCCCAATTTTAGACATCGTCCACCAGTTGTTGGTTGGCAATGTCTGAAAAATTGTCCTCACATACGGATGCATCCTAATGCTTCAGAAGGTTTTATGACCCTTACAATGGGATTAAATATTTTATACTGCAATTTTACAGTAATGGTAAATGGTAAAAGTGCCCATAATCTTGCTTTAAAATTAAGCAGGTACATCCTTATCCCTGAATAGACATCATGCAGTCCATAGCAGACACAATGCTTCTCACATAAGGTCTCATTCCTCCAAGTTTTGCTCACTGTTTCACAGTAACTGACTAATACTGACTGATAAATAAATACCAGAGAGCAACCTTCGGCACACCCAGAAAGAGTTAATGTAAACAATTACTTCTACAAAGTATAATTTTGTTTCATTCAGGGGTGAATGTTTGTTTTATTCAACAGGAAGAAAATTGTTGCACTTTTTCCCTTTAAAAGAATACATTTAAGATCACAGGAAAACTTTCATAGGAACAGATTGTGGACAAAGTTCTACAGATCAAAGTTGAGCCAAAGGCAAAAGGCATTTCAGAAGATTAGACAATTCATGCAGCCCTAAAGCAACTTAACTAGTGTAGTAAATATGAATGAATGCCAAAGCCATCAGCATGCCCGTGAAGACAACCAGCTAAGAATCAAGATGCTATTATTTCAGAAATGTTTTCCATGCCATCTGGGTCCTCTAATGCCCAGACTTGCCCACCACAGACATGTTTATCATGCCATCTGGGTACCATAATCGACAGGTATACCTGTCATCTATCCCTAGCACTGGAAAATGGTGATTTTAATTTTCGGTTTCTCATTTAGTGCTGCTGGCGAAAATTAATTAACAAAAGTTATAATTAGTATCAGGCTGAGCAGGTTGAAAATAGTTTAAATTTCTCAAAGAGCACGAATCATTATAAAACATGCAACTGTAATAAGAATGGGCATATTTCAGAAAGGAAATGTGTCACTTTTTGTATGCCTGACCTACATTTAGTCAGATGAATATGTGGTGTGCAAACCATCTCTCACAAATTTCAATGTACTGCCACTGTTGTGTGCACTCAAGGTTGGAAATAAAAAAATTCAGTCCATCTTTCTCTATTTTTCACATAGGCTTTTTCTCTCATATATACAGACCCAGAGACATGCAAAAAAAATACTCTACTAAAAGAAAAAAGTGTTTTGTGGAAAATTTCCAGTAGAATTAAGTTAGGCACTTACCCCTCCTCCTTAGACTCCCATTCCTATTCCCTTGACTTAAATATTTGGTGGAATCACTATAGGCTAAAGGGGTACCTTTTCAAATCCCCAAAGATATAGGACAGCCATTATTTGTAAACGAGATGACTCCCTAATTTCTGAAGACATTTATGAAGACATTTCAATATAAGTAGGCTTTCCAGATGTTCTGTAACCTCTTTTGTGTATACATGAAAAATATAACTTTTTTTTACTTAATACATTTTTTTTAAATGTAAATATAGTGGGACACAAGTCAGAATATCTTTACTGATTTTGTTAATCATAGCCATCAACTCATCAAAGACCAGAACTTTTAAAAATGTGTTCCTAACATGTTAAGCTGGCCACACACGGGTAGATTTCCATGCAATCAATTACAGCGTGATGACGTCACCCCAATCTGTTTGATCGCGGGTCAATTGTACAGTAATAAATGTGCACCACATGGGCACATCAATTACTGGACGATGGGGACCCGGTTTCCCGGTCCCCCGGCAGCCAGCTTCTTCGGCTGGCTGGCAGCGCTGTACCTGAGCTGGAGACACACAGCACAAAACCAGCTAGCCCCTGACCAAGGTTTTACAACATGTTGGAAACCTGTTTCCTCTAAGTTTTTTGGGACCGTGGATGGCTCAGATGAGAGGTAACAGATTAGAGGAGAATCGGGAGCTGTGAGTGCGCTCGCTGCCCGATGTTCCTCTAATCTGTTACTTTATCGAGCCGTGTGTGGCTAGCTTTAGTGTCAGACACCATGGGACACCTTTGAAGTTGTTGTGTTGATTATGCAAAAATATTAGACAAGCAATTAGACCCAAGCAGAAAATATGATATATATATATCATAATATAATAATATATAGAGAGTAATAATATATATATAGTACATTATTATACAAAATGTACCTTATAATGTAGGATTACAGTGGTTTAAGAACACAGCACAATAAAAAGTCTCTACAGCAGTGGTTCTCAATCTTTTTCAATCCATGAAGTGAAGTGATGTATATAGAAAGTGTTGATGTGGAGTGTCACTTCCGCATTCCAAAATCAGGTAAGTGTAATGTCCCACCCCTCCTATTTCCTAAATAACTTACGAGGGATCGGGCATTATTCTCCCTCCCAGCTTACCAGGGAGAGTAATACCCAATCCCTCCAAAGTTATAAGGGAAGGGTTGTTACTTTCCCGCCTAACTTCCCACCCCACTTGTGGGAATTAGAGCTGCTGCTTGTGGGAATTAGAGTGATGCTTTCAGTGTACACCTCAACCTCTGTGAAATTGTAATTTGACCCCCAAGGGGGTCCCGACCCACAAGTTGAGAACCTTTGCTCTACAGCCATGTTGACAAGGCTATGTGTCGCTCTGTGGTTTATTATCCCACCTTTCTCCAAGCAAAGCATAGATTTAACCTGATTTTTTTTTCAAAAAACCTATCACTTCTAACATCTTTTGTGTTAATAAACTTTGTGCTTCACTGATTTTTTCAGCTCCTGAGGCCTTTCTCTTATCATACCAGTTTGACATCTTTTGCTTTTAGGTTTAATAGAACTGTTGTAATCAGTTTTAAAAGGATCCACTGAATTATTTTTGTAAAGATAACCCAAATTATTTGCCATTTTAGTTTAAAGTTAACATGCAAGTTGGTCCCATCTCTTCTAGAAGAGGCTTGTTAGGCCAGGTAATGTTTTCATGATGCAGAGGTCACCTCATATACTATATAAAGTAAACTATGTTATGTTTTTGTCATTCAAAACCATGACACTGGCTTATATTGTAGATAGACTTACTTCATTAGCTTTCTTCATCTTCATTTCAGGTGCTGATGCTGTATAATGGAAACACTGCCCTTCAGTGGACTAATTGAGAACCTCGAAAGACCTGATTATGAAACTGACAGCTTTTACCAAGTTAAGGGTATTCATAAGGTTTTAGTAATATCTAAATTATATTGGACTTAATGGATGAAGTTTAATGCTAAATTGGGTGTCTGATATTCCTGATAAAACTAAGTGGTTATAATATGTGAGAGAGCTTGTTAAAAAGCACAGACACCACAGTGAAATCCTCACCACATCTACATACTCTGTAAATAACAGACAAGGACAGGAGGGAAAAAGAGAGAAGACAAAAAGGAGCTTTGCATACAAATGAAAAAAAGAGGTATTTCATGGAAAAAAAGAACAACTCTGAAGAGGACAGAAGTGTGATAGATGAGAGAAGTAGAGGAGTTGTTGAGAAGTGTATTCAATCTGAAACCATGCTGATGTTCAATTTGAAAAAAAAAATCTATAGAACACAAAATCATTATCCAAAGAACTTTTGCACTCAATTGTCTTGGAAAGAACGTAAATATATCTGGAGAAAAGGAAGTTTGTCATGCTTTTAGCAGGTTATCGCTAGATAAAATATATTTGCTGGTTAATGGCAGGAAGTAATGTATATAGAGGATATGTCATGTTTTCCTGCAAGTCTTCCACACACACAGGCCTCCAATGAAAATCAAACCCAAACATCAGCCATCTAATAGTGTCACATTACCATCCTCAGAGAATATGTAATAAAACAAAAAAAAACAATTGCTTTTTCTACTAACATCAAACTTCTGGTAGTATCCAGAAAGAAACTTCTGGTCCAATATAAAGCCTTACCTAATACTAGGAAGTGTTGTGGGTATCGGTTCAAGCTTAGCATTACCAACTCAGACTTGTCACTTGCCTCTTCATAGCTTGTCCTGAAATATTTGGGATTTTGTGTTTACAGTCTGCAGATAAAAGGCCAAGCAGAGGTCAAAGGGGGGAGAGGAAAATATATTTTTATATGGTAACTAGAGTTTAAAATATTATAATTAACAATATCTAAGAATGAACTGTCTAATACAGGGGTGTCAAATCTGGCTCACATTGCCTATTTGTTTTAGATTCATTATTTAAGCAAAACGTGTTGTAATATCTGAAATTCTTCCTCAATTGTAGACATTTTATCAATAAATATCAAGACATGACTTTGTCCAAGTTTTTTTTGGGCCCACAATGAATTAGACACCCCTGCTCTAATAAATATTAAAATGCACATGTGCATCCATGTTATCTATGCTTAGTTAAAGAAAGAACAATTACTTGAATTCATAAAGTTAAACCTAAATGAATTAAGACAGGTAACTTACAATGTAGAAATTAGTTTTCACATTTTTAATCTGGGGATTATGTGCTTCTCTAGGGAAATGTTTTCAAGATAAATATAAGGACAGCCATTTGTTAAACGTGGAGTGCAGGGGTTATGATTCATGGGAACGGATGTGAGAAGAAATATATCTGGACCACTGGAGAAATAAGATGCACATGCATAATATCATATGTCCAAAATATATGTAGATTTATATCAAATATCAAGAATACCAATTTTAGGCAGCAATTTACTTCACACGTTGCTCCTTTTAAAGTTATGAAATACCTTGGGAAATTTGGGTTTAAAATTTAAACGGGTCTCATGTGTCACAGAAGGCAAAGATCCATTGAAAGTACTATGGAAATCTTGCCATGCATATAATAAGTGATTGTTTGCTGTAGGTCACCAGTAATCCGGCATCAGTTATTGGAGGGTCATTTCCCTGGCACTGTCAACAGTGCTGAATGATCAGAAAAGATGAGTTAAATGGTTAAGGATCATTGGAGCGCTCACTTTCTACTATTTTATGTATATAGGCAATGGAAATGACTACTATATAAATAGTCATTAGAATGTGACTTGCATACATATATGCATATGTACGGGGTCCATCAGTGAATATAGCTAATAGCTGTTACTGGCATTTAACATGTCAAACTATTTTTAATTCAAATCTGAATAAAATACATGCATTGTTACTGTATAAACAAAAATAATAAAAAATATTCAGTTTTAGATTGTAGTGTTAAAAATATATTTTTTAATAAATTATGGATAATAATGTGTTTCAATATTATAAATGACTTCCAGTCTATATGCTTTACTACATCTTAAGCCCCCCATTTTGCCCGATGTTTTACTACGTCTTAAGCCCCCCATTTTGCCCGATCGACCAGCATGGTCGGTTGGGGAGATCAATCGGGAGAATAATCGGATGCGGAATAATGTACCGAAAAATTGGTCAGGACCGCTTCGGGCCTGTCTGTAAATTTTGGTCGATCTGCTGTTAATAAAATAGTGTCGGGCCTATCGGTCTGTGATAATTCGAATTCCGATTTTTCGTGCCAGAGTTTTAAGTCATGTTAAACAATGCATTTTAAAATGGGTGTACATTGGATGTTTATTTGAAAATTGACTACAAATAATGCTAAAATATTTTGATAAAAAGGAACTTTTTTGCCTTTTGAAATGTACTCAATAAAATATTCATAGATGTATTGATGTTCTGTGGAAAAAGTATGGTCATCCTTGGCCTCTACACTGGTTTTGCACATAAACATACAGTTGAGGCAAAATGTATTAGTCCCCCTTATGAAATTTAGACAACACTCTTGATTTCTCCATGAAAATGACCATTAACAAGTGTTTGCTATTTTGGAAACAAATACATTATAAAAAGCAATGTGCACTAAGTTTCATTAGGATATGTTATTGCTACACTAAGTTGAAACAGGAAAGGACTAAAATAAGACATCCAAAATGATTAGCCCCCTGGCAATTAATAGTCACAAGTGTACCTTTCCTGAGGGATTTCAGACCCTGAGGGATTTCTTCCATTGCAAAATTTTTCTAGCTGGTCCAAATTGCATGGTTATCGAGCATGGACATTGACGTTGAGCACCCTCCACAGATTCTAAATAGGAGTGAGGTCTGGGCTCTGTGTGGGCCACTCCAGGATCTTGGTTTTAGTATGCTTGAGGAACTGTTGAAGAAATTTTGATGTATGCTTCAAATTATTGTTTTGATCCAGCAATGGCCTAGACTATGAGCACAAGTACCAAAATCAAGACCCTGGAGTGGCTGCAGAGAGCCCAGACGTCAATCCTATTGAGAATGGCAGGTGTTCAAAGTAATTGTCTGCTTGAAAACTACTTAATATGGACGAGCTAGAACAATGTGCAATGGAAGAATGGGCCAAAATCTCGCAGAAGTCCCCAACTTCTTTTTTATTTTTAGCAATAATTTCCTGACACTTCGTAACTTCATTAACCTCCTGGGCATTATGCTCAAACCCAGTATGGTCACAGTTGGTTCTTAAAAGGCATACTGGCCCATGCTCTGCAAACCTGCAGCAATTCTGCATCGCTGCAGGCTCGCTGATCCCTTCCATCGCTGTGTCTTCAACATCGCTTTTCCCTGTCCACATCTGTAGAGGGGAGGGTGAGGAAGCACAGCAGAGTACAGTGTACTCTGCCACAATCTTCTGCATGCCGCTGTTTTGCAACAAAAAAATTAAGCAAAATGGCCATAACGCCAAGGAGGTTTACTACCATATGTGTTTGAATCTGGCCCTCCTGGAATGGAGTTGGATAGCCCTGGATATTGGATAATGCAATAACTACATTTTGTTTGACATGTCTTAATTATTTTGTTTACTGAATGGTATTGTGAACCAATGTTTGTTTCCCATTTTATATAGAGCCACATGATGGTGCTGTATAAATAAAGAATATGAACTATTTGAATTACCAAGTTTTACTGTTTGGGTGATGATATTACCAGAACGGCCACCTGTCTCTAAGTTCTCTAAAAACATTTCTGACCAAAATGCTAAAGTATATAACTGTCAAATTTTTGAGCTAACTGCATTGTCTTTGAACCTAGTATTATATTTTAAATGGCAAACTTTAAAAAAACAATGAGGTTCTGCTTTAAATTAGTTACAGTTATCTTGGCAATACAATTGTTTTTTTTTATGTAGCTGTGAATCTCAATTATCCTACTAGGTGGTGCTGATGCTCAAGTGTATACGGTTATAATGAAAAGACCTTGAAAAGCACAGCAACCTAAATAAAGCTAAAACCATTCACTTTAAATTATGGCGCCTCAGTTGTGCTTCATTCTTGTCCCTGTCTAAGCAGATTTTACTGGGGATGAAAAGTAGTTATGCTAGCACACATTAACTAGCCATTAAAGTCTTTACTAGAAGTCCCAAAATGACTGCCAGCTATCACAAGTAGTATATATTCATATGAAGTGATTTCAAAAGGCTGCAGAAGACCACCAGCAACAAGTGTAAACTGGCTATGATAAATCATAAATGTTGTTGACATCTGCTTTAACTTTGGGGCTACTTAACTAATACTTATTCTAATCTCATTTCCATCTGCAAGTTCTGCACCTACATCAATTAAGAATAATGCTTCATTCTATTTTAATTACCATATTTTTTAAGTATAAGGCGCACACAGCGTTTTGGAAAGAAAATTTGGAAAAAAACCAGAAACACAGCTATTCAGATATCAAGTGAATATACAGAATGTTCCAGCAAAGAAGGCAGGGCTGGACCATGCAGCTATCACTCTATATTCCTCCAGCCAAAAGCCCAGTGCCAGGAGGGTGATCCTTGCTGCAGCAGAGTGTCAGGGCTAAAACTTGAGCATGTGTATATACACTAGCAGTACCCATGCAATGAACACACTGACCAACTTATACAAAAAAAAGCATTTTACAATCTGGCACTGAACAACTTACCCATGAGTAACTACTTATCGGAGGAGATATGAGTCTTTGTTATGAAATGTATTTATTGGAATGCAGAATGTTAATGTAAATACACAACTCATGCTATGGAATTGTAAAATGTGTCTCTCCATAAATTGGTCAGTGTGTTCAGAGAATGGTCTGCTCCCAGGATGGTTAGGACAAAAAAATGGTAATAAAAAAAATAAATAATGGTAAACAAACTTGTCTTATAGTACGAAAAATACGGTATACTTCTGTAATACTGAGGCAAATTAGAGGGAAATTCTAAGAGAAGAAAACTATTTACAACTTGTATTTATGATATGTTTATTATATACACAACACATGGTGGTAAAAGTTCTACACATCTGAAGTACAACTTAATTTGTCACAATTCTGTTTACACATGTATTCTTAGACATGCTATTATATATTGACATGCTATTATATATTGTTTGTTTTCTTGAAAATAAAAAAACCCAAAAACAGACGTTTAAACTAAAATACATTTAGGATCCTTTCACACCATATGTATATATGTGTTCCAACCTATTAGATTGTAAGCCCGATTGGGCAGGGTCCTCTCCTCCTCCTGTGTCATATCCTGTACCAGTGTGTTATCTTGTGTTGTCTCAACTCTAAATTATTGTACAGCGCGGGGTAATATGTTGGCGCTATATAAATAAATGATGATAATAATAATAATAATAATAATATATGTGCTGTGCTGCAGTTAGCACAATTTTGTGCACTTTGCCATAGTGCTTGGTAGGCAGGTTTTCATAGGATGTATGTGTAAAAGCTCTTATTCTTATTCTAAATAGTGTTGAGCTCGAATATTCGAATGCCGAATATTTTTTGCGAATATCGGCAATTCGAGAATTCGCCAATATCTCGAATATGTTGGCGAATATTCGCAATTTCGAATATTCGCAATATGGGCATGTATCGCGAAAATAATATTCGCATTGCGAAAATAAACATAGCATGTGACTATTCATTTGAAAGATTTTTGCGATGCGAATATTATTTTCGCAATGCGAATATGATTTTCGCAATACATGGTCATACCGCGAATATTCGAATTTCCGAATATAGAATCGAATATTAGTAGAATTATTCGTGAAATATCACGAATTCGAATATTGACTATGCCGCTCATCACTAATTCTAAAAGTGTAGAAGAAGGAGGCCCATTATCTACCATTGTCCTATTTAAAGGACAGCTATATCCTGTCATATCCTGAAGTTAATCTTAGATAGAGTTTGGTCATTAGGTTTAATATTATGTAACCTTGCTTTACTGATTGATTGATTGTTTTTTTAGCAACTTGTTAAATGTTAACACTGCAACAGGGTATGCTGGTGGTGACACGGGAGATGCAGGTGCACTATGGCCAGTCTCCATCCAGGACGTGTGTCCCCATCTTCTGACCCGGTACCTGAGTGTTAATGATGGTGAATACACTATCTTTCCCCCTGTTGTGGCTGGCAGGGGGTGGGGTCGGTGTGGTGCATTGCAAGTCATGGGATATTGCGCCCACGACCAGTGGACAGCCGTGACGTTTGGCTTGCTTGGCTCTGCCCCCTCTCTTCTGTCGGTCATGCCCCGGTGGGCGGGGTAAGAGATGGGGATCCGCCAGTACGTCGCACAGGTGGCCACCTTTCTTGCAAGATTAATGTCGGCGGGGCAGCTCACCATGGTGATGGCGGGGGGTTAAAAGGCCTGCCGTTTAGTTTTCGGATCTCCTGCAGTGAGATGCAGGAGCAGGGCATCACACAGGCTGTTAAGGTAAGGGAAATTCATATTATGCAAGGACTGATAATGACCTACTATCAACGTATACATGTAGTGAACATTCACCTCACCTTATCTTTATATTATCTGAATAATGCAAAAGAGATTTGGGCTACAACCTTTTATATTGGGTGTTACAACTTTACTTAATATCTTGTTCTTAGTGAGTAGCTGTTGCACTGCTCACTTTGATATCATTAAATGATTAGGTGTTCATATACAAAATGTATTTATTTATCCCATTGGTATGCTTTGAATAAACAATGGAAGGAGGAAACAAAGTTTTTAATTTTTCTCTCTCTTCCCCTTGCCAGCATCTGATTCTATTCAGTGGATTCTGATATTTACTTGGTACTCCCCGTTCTCCTGGAGTCACCAAACCCACCCGCTGCCGCAGTCTATTGGTTTTTAATGAATGATCTAACTAATACTACTATATATACTACTCAACTTCATTGGGTGAGTATGACCTTTTATGACTACTTTCTATCTACATTTTATATAGAGAGTTTATTATGCACATAAAAAATCCCCTGAAGAATCTGTTGTCCGCGAAATATGTCGGAACAGTGCAATTCTTTATGATATCAGAAACCTGCATACGAACTGATTTTTACATATGGATGTGTTCATGTGATGATGTATTTTTACATGTAATGTAATTATGTATATATATATATACTGTATGTATGTTAATAAAACTGTATGCAAACTGTCCAACTTTGCCGTGAAAGTCCCTTCTTTCCCTCCTTAGGGAAAACTGTGTTTTTCCTTTTCTCTTTTTTATAAAGGACATATATATATATATATATATATATATATATATATATATATATATATATATATATATATATATATTTATAGGGAATTGGGGAGATAATGAGTTAAAGAAGTACTAATATATAGGGTATTAACAACTTAAGATTTTGCCAAGACGGATCAACTGTCACTAAAATATAGTCGAGTCAACTAGTCGTTTGATGGCGTCATCATACAGACACAGGGGAGGAACCCAATTGTCCAACAATGCACACTCTGTAACATTAACAGCCAACAAGACAATACAACAAAACATAGTCTAATACCTTGAATTTTCTGGTAAAAAAGTGGGCAGCCATGTTATACAGAATGAATCAACAGTACACACTAGGATTCACAAAAGATCACATTGTCATTATAACATAAGTATAACTGTATATAAGTGCTCTAGACTAGACAGGTAACCTATTGCCTCTGCTTTCATGTCTCACAACTTGTATTTAAATTCTCACCCTTTTAGGCAGAGATTGCAGTGTGAATACAAGTGCCCACACAGTAAAAAAAAATACAACTTGTTCACTTCTCTCAGTATTCAATTAGTCCACTTTTCTGTTTGGCACTTGTACACACTTATATTTCAAATATAATGCATGGTAGCTCCGGGTATTGATGTAAAAAATCTCTAATATTGGGCGAAGATATAGCACTATATTCCAGATCTTCACAAATTCTTAAAGTGCAGATATTCACAATAAAAATCCACGATTAGTATTTTCGCGATCAATGCTAATAGTCACAAAGAAATATTTGGTGAATAATTAGCGAAATTAGAATATTGCCTATGCTGCTCATCGCTAGAGAAGAACTAGACTTGTGGTCAGATGTGGTGAAAAGAAATATTGAGAAGTAGGTGCAAACACATTGGGGTTAATTAACTAACAATTATGGCGGTATAGGTAGCTTAAGATACATTTTGAAGACCATGTTTCTTAAGCCCCCCATACACGTTTAGATTGTGACCTGATATTTTGGCCAATCGTCTGTGCGTAATGGCGTCATCACGCGCTGTCAATCTGCTGAAACATTGGGTCACAATCGCCCCGGGCACCCTTTGTGTGGCAGCGCTGTCCGGTGGGTCCATCTAGTTGCTCAGCTGGAGAGTCCTGGCAGACAGGCCGGCTCTGAGAACAGTCAGCCTAGCACGAAGGGAGAGGGAAGGGAGCTGCTAGCATCCCCAACTTCCCCCCCTAAGAAGCAGACAGGCTGGTTCCTCAGTCCCGATGGATCTCAGATCCCTCGGAGCTGAGGAAACACACCCATACTTTGGTTGGCTGAAAAATCTAAGCATGTACGGG
>CM070033.1:58885016-58920247 GCA_036250615.1 Ptychadena robeensis | reverse complement strand
AAAATAGGTAAAATTTTAATCAATTAGCAAATAGAATTCAAAACATACAAAAGTCCAAAAAAATCCAAAAGAAAGAGTCATCACATATGGATACAGCAATCCGATGACATTCAGGTAGCCAATAGCCTATGCCAGGTATCCCAATCTCAATTGGCCCACTAGATTGGTCACAGTTCGTATGAAGAGACCACACAGCAAGGTCCTCAGTTGTACGACCACAAATTTAAGGATAAAAAAACATTAAGGATTAATTTTAAATTGTTATTCAATTTACTAACTCTTTCATTTTCTTTGTGTCGCTTCTGTTTATTTTTCACATTTGCATGTGCTTGTTTTTTAACTACCACATGCTTTATACAAGGAACATGCAAACACCTTATAAAAATGAATGACCTGGTTTTTCAGCTGAATGACAGCCGTGCACGCTCATGGTGGTCGATCTGCCGGTTGCAAATCGAAAGCTTAAACCTTAAATTAGTCCAGAAGTTGGCTGACAAATCGATCTAAGCCATTACTGACATGTCCACAAACTACATCATTACTTTGGATGGGGACCAACATGACCATCAAAAGTAACTGCTGGCACACAAAGGGTGCTCGTCCAATTCTCAGCACAACTGGACGTGCGCAATGATGCCATCACGCAGGGGTTGATCTGCTGGGAGATCGACTGAGAATCTAAATGTGAGTTGGGGGCTTTCACGCAATCTACTAAAACCACTACCACTACCAAAATCGGGGGGGGGGGGGGGGGGTGTCGAATGTAATCGCGCTTTGGCTCCCCACCAGCTCTCCCGGCAAGGAGATTAGCCGGGGAGCTGTCAAATGTGAGATCCGCCCATGGCTGTATAATTGCTCATGCCAACAGAGCCAGAGCCCTGCTGGCAAAAGCAATGAAGAGAGGGATAGATGAACTGCCATCTATCTCTCTCTCCGTGTCCGAGGAAATTGCAATCACTGCTGCTTCCACGGACACAGGCAGCCAGGGAGAGGGAGAGCAGAGGACTGGGCAGCCTCCTGCCCCCCCCTCCTCCCGATGAGTGAAGAGGTGATGGTATGTACTGCTGCTAGTGACATCTACTGGTTGATACTGATATTGCATTCATTTAATATTGCATTAACCCAATTGATGTGACACACTTTTATATATGAAATATTTTTTTCTGGTTTGCTCTAAAAACTGGGTGCGTTTTATGGTCCGGTGCGTCTTATAGTCCAAAAAATACGGTAACTCCAGACTTACCAACTCTTGTTGTAAATAATTATTTTTATGTTTTGATGTTCACCTTCTAAACCTTTATTTTTCTATTGCAGCAAACCATATATATATATTTATACAAATATCATATCCCCCTAGATACACAGGATTAGTTTAGCTTTCTCTATGATTTACCACGCCATCCATCCTGTCTTTTTACTGGTCTTAAAGTGCATCTACCCTCATGTCATTTATGTCCCTTGTTCACTAAAGCTAGCCATACATTGTCGGATTCCATGGCCCATCGATCACCTATCCGATCGCTTCCGGCGATGTCAGCGGGAATCGGAGGTCCGATCGATCGGCCAATTAAGTCTGTCCGATCGCTACATACCACCTTGTCCCACGGATTCCTGGACGATTCCGTGTCCGATCGCTTACTTCTCAAATGGCAACTCCCCCTGATGTGTGCTGAATCGGATCAGAAAGACCAACATGTTGGTTCTCTGTCGGATCCGATTCTGGGCCCCCGAACGATCGGACGTGATCGATCGGACAAAGTGGGCTTTACGCGATTCCGGGACGATCGATTGGCGTGCACGCGCCCGGAATCGATCGTCCCGGAATCCGTTGGGAAACGGACACGTGTATGGGGACCTTTACATTCTATTATTGGGAATCAACCGATGACAAGAGGCGGCTTATGCTTAAACCTAGGTATACCAGCCTAGACTTAGGTGGGTAATGGGTCTCGGCGTGCACACGCCAGTTACTCCAACTCCATCAGACTCTCCCCCACTGAGCAACTTCCTGGGGGCAGAACTCTCCCTTACATTTGCTTGGAGCCCAGGGGCATCATGGTTAAGGAATGTAAAGGGGACACTGTCCTTGTTCTGCAGGTGCAGACGAAGTTATTAAAATATTATTCACTACAAAAATGTATTTGCTATGTAAATATAAAATCAGTGTATCCAGGTTTTTTTTTTGGTTAGATATATCTTGCAGCAATTGTATTTATATTAACATAAAACATATTCTGTATTTTTTGGACCATAAGACGCACCTTTTCACCCCCCAAATCAGGGGAAAATAGTGCCTGCGTCTTATGGTTTGAATATGCGACCCCGCGGCCGTGCCTTGGCTTCCCACCAGCTCTCCCAAGCTGTCAGATTAGATGCAGCCACAGCCACATCCCTCATCTAAACTGTACTGTTTCTACCAGCAGAGTGCTGGTGATAGAAGCAGTACAGCAGAGAGACACACTCTGCCTGTCAGCTACGATCACCGTGCAGCTCACACACTGGCAAGAAGGGAGAGAAGAGTGTAGGATCCACCGTGCCCCCCTCCCCTTCTGCCTGAAGTGTGCTCTCTAGTGACACCCTTGTTGTGGCGGAAATTGGGCACTGCTGGAAATTTTGCCATCTGAGAACATTTAATTTTTTTAAGTTTTTTCCTGCTCTAAAAACAGGGTGCGTCTTATGGTCCAGTGCATCCTATGGTCTGAAAAATATGGTAATTACAAAGGGGCATTATATACAGGATTGAATTTATAGTATTCAAATTTTATCTCATGAGATGTATTTCTTACCTGTAAATGTTTTAAAGGACCCATATATAGACTTATGTTTATGCAGTATATAGATCAAGCTCTTTGTTTATATGTGATCACATTTAATTGTATAAAACTATATGCTTATTTGCATGTTTATGTGTTTATGGACATCATTTCCCAGGTTTTACTGTTGTCACACTTTATCACAAAAGCCCTGTTACCCATACTACTGAGTTTTCATTTATTTATTTTTTTCTTCATTTGAGACAAGATAAATTCAACTAAACCTGCCATTTGGGTCATTTGGCAGGTGTTGGGGACAGAGATCTACCAGAGGACCACAGAGGAGCATGTTAAGTAGACCTTTCATTTTCTATATTAATTATGTCACTCACCATCAGCATCTCACATAGACCACTGGATAGCCAGTAGGAATTGTTCAAGTCATGTAAACAATCATTTGGACACCCAAAACAGGACGAAAACCTTCTGTAAACAGATGTGAAGGACATGAAGCTGGAGAACCACATGACCCTGGCTTATGCTAAGTTAAGTTGGCATTTAAGTTATTATTTTTTTAAGCCAACAGGTGGTTAAAGGGGGCGAAAAGCCTGGCCATTAAGCCTGGAGATCATGTTTAATATTTTTACAAGAACAGAAAGCTGCTTTTGTTCATTTCTATGTGATTTTGATGCTAAATACAGAAAACAAGTTTTGTATTATTTGATGTAAGCTCAATACCAGCCACTGCTAGATGTATACTAATATCACCAAACTTTATAAGTAAACAAATCAGTACCCTCCAGCTAAATAACTGTCTCAATTAAAAGAAAGTAAACAGAAAAACACTGGAATTTTCAATGATTTCCAGTAATGGCTTGTTAGTTCAACTTTGACTTGCTTTTATGCCATTGCAATAAAACTGAATTTTCAATGGGAGCTGTCAAGTTTAGTTATGACAGAGACATACTAGTTAGAAATTCAGAGTGACTTCTACATTGGCAGTATGATATATCGAATATAGACAAAATTCTTTCAAGTTTCAGCTACAACTCCGCTTAAATAATTTAGTTTTTTTCTATCAAACTTGCTTGACAGTTGTGTTGATAAGCACACTTTTCTTCTAGTGATCAAGTTTGTAGTTAGTAGTGACAAAAACTAAACTATATCTTTTTCAGATCAGTAAGTAAAATTGAAATAATTACATCTGCTCTAAGAATCATTTTTAAAATTACAATATATTTACCTATCACTGTAAACATATCCACCCACAATGGAAACATTTCTACATTTATAATACTCCATTAGTAGTGATCAGTGAGTTGGTTTGACAATCTACAAGCAATTTATGCCTCAGTGTAGTAAACCTGAGGGTTGAATGTCTATATTTTTGCCTATACCAGGGGTCAGCCACTTTTGCTATTAATATTGTTATGCTAGCTTTCTAGCATAATCCTAAGCATGCAGTATTATGTAATTGTATATTCCAAAGAAGAACCAAAACGTGAATTATATAGGTTACTATAGGTGTGGGCTACTATGAATACCAGCCGGGACTTTCAAGGCACAAAATCTAATCATGGTATCCAATTAAGTCATTAAATTTTAAATATTGACCATGACACACCCAAAAAATTGAAAGACTAATATGGGGTTATTTTATCCCTGTGACCATTTTTCAAATTTCTTTTTACAGTCATCAGATACACTAAGGCTCCACATACACAGGCCGATACCGTTTATCACCACGCTGTGCTCCAGCTTTCGTTGATTGAGTGACGTGTAAGGGCAAACACAGCCAAAAGATTTTAAAATACACTGAATTCATGTGAATGTTACACAAGGGCATGACTGGTGGCAATGAGCTAAATAAAAAGCTATGGCATGTAAATCAACACTGACTGATAGCCAATGTCCCCTACAACATTTTCCATCCTACTGTAGGACAAGACTCAACCTAGATGCGAGTGGCAACTCTAAACTAAATGTAGAAGCAGCACAACATATTGCCACATTATAGAAGTAGGTGAATTTCACCTGCATATTCAACAGGTATTTCTAGGAGAGAAAAATAAGAGTTGACATGAAACCTAAAACAGGTGGCATAACACATTGTAGGGGCCATTTAAGTTTGCTGGTAGAGTACAAATCATCATAAACAGTACAATTTTCACAATCTATGAATGTATTTATTGTCTGTATCTGTATAGGTTTGTATTTGTTTGTATTCATGTGTAGGTATTTATCTGATTTTGAATCATTCATTACAATCTTTTAGTTTAAAGATTTGAGTTTCTACCTTTGAAACAAAGCATGTAAGTATTCAGTGATACACACGCATGACTTTTACTTCTATATTTTAAAAGAATGGACTTCCTTGATGCCCTTGTCATGTCTGAATGCATGCATTTCATTGGTCTACTAGACTTGTCTTTCAGTTGATGAAGGTCTTCAATTATCATCAGGTCATATTTAGTTGTCAAATTGGACTTGCTGAAGTCTTAATCAGGTTTTCACTATTCATTCAGCTGGCTTACATTCTGAACAGAAGGACAAATTTTACTTAAGATTTTTTTACATTTTTAAGCTTGATGATCTGTTTTCTAAAAGGCATAGTTAAACACGTTGTGTATATTTTTGTAAAACCATTTTATCCTAACCAAATGGCCTACACAATCTCTCCCTATATCGGTGCTTTACCGAACTTTTGAAGAGTAAATGTGCTTTCAAAGTCCCAAGTGAAAGCTGTGACGTCAGGACTACTGCCCTAAGATGGTTTGAGAACAATGTCCCACGGATTCCAAGTTGCTTACATAACAATATACACACATCTTATTGAAGTTGGTGTAAATCATTCAGGTGGGTGATGCTGCCCTGGTTACAGTGAAGCCTTTCTGGGCCTCACTGTCAATCAAACTGTACAGGCAGGGCCACCACTAGGTTACACTGTAGTCTCTATGTCATCTCTCCTGTCTATACAAAGAGCTGTTTCTGCACATTTTTTCCACCTAAGGCAAGTGTACATATATCAATGGCTGCAATGGTGACCTATAAAGTTTTACCTCAGAGCTAGGTAAAAAAGTGATGTATTAAAAAAAACCCTCAGGTAGTTCTATGAAACAGGAAACGTCCCATGTACGTGCAAAGGGTTACAATTCCTAATCTTTTATTCTTATTTTTTTCCTTGTTTTATCTGTAAATATTATTTTTTAATTACTGGAAAGAAATGTTTTTCATAATGTTTGTCCCTGAAGTTGTTGTTTATCATCCTAAATATTGAGTCTTATTGAAATGCTTTATAAACAGACTTGTTGACTGACATAAATGTACATCTAGCATTCACCATTATGTCTCATAAGTATTTCTTTTTTTTCTGGCAGACAATGGACAAATCCATTCAGGATGCAATTTTTTTTCAACTAGTTATGTCTAATGCAGAAAGACAGGAATAAGCAGAGTAGAAAGCACCTGTCAGCTCTATTTCCCAGGATCCTTGATTAGCATGAAACATTAATAGGCTTCTCACTAACCTGGGCTGAAACGTGCGTATGTCTGGGTGTGTGTCTGTCTTCATATGAAATAGAGTGGCATAGTGCAGGATAGTGTTCATGGATATACATTATTTCATGCAAAGACAAATGATTTTAATCAACTGCTGTTTATCTGTGTTCTAGAGCTACCACTGTCCCCAAGCTTGACTCCTTGTAAAATAAGTTATCAATCTTGTTATACATTTTATTTCTATACAAAGACCTGCATGTTCACTACATAACTAGGAGAGTAGCTATCATGTCACAAAACCACTGTTCACCTCCTAGAATTATGGGCAAAACAAGAAGATCTTATTTATCTTTTCCCCCCACGAATATATAATTGAACACTTTATAATTTTAAGAGTATTTAAGTACATTGGAAGTGATTTAGAATAACTCAATGATTTCTGTACTCAATAGATTATATCAAGTATATTAAACTAATTGTTTACTATTAAAAGTAATCATTTGCAACATAAAGTATTAAATGCATGTTTTCCAATGTTATGCTTAATTATTAATACTAATAATGTAATATGTAATCTATACTTTTATCCTGACACATATTTTGAGTTTTAGTCGGAGTATTCATTACTACTCAATACTGTATCCTACTATAATTGTTGCAAAATGATGTTACCTTTCAAAGTATATATATATATATATATATATATATATATATATATATATATATATATATGTGTGTGTGTGTGTGTGTGCAAATGCCTGTGCACTGTAAACTAGCAATTCAATTGCTTCAAACTACTCTGTACACTTCAATCAAACCTTCAATATTTCTGACTTTAAATAAAACTCATGGCACCTATTAATACAGAGAATCATAGAAGGCCTACCATATGATTACTGTAGACATTTATTCCCTTATGTGATCTGCTGTAGCCAAATGCCACAGATGTACAGGAGGCAGTTGTCAATCACATGCAAAGCAGTGCTTGAGATGAATTGTAATTATGCTAGAGTAAGCAGGTATCTCTATGAGCATGGGGAGCATGTTTTTTTTTTTTCATATGCACATTTTTAAGTAACAGTATGCTGCTTGCTACTTTTCAGGCTCTGGAGTTACATGTTAATGTATTATATTTTAGAAAATAAACAAAAATAATATGTTTTTGGGAGATTATTTATTTCTATATATGCTTTACATACTAGATTGCAATAAAAGATATAGACCCTATTCTTTCTGAGGACTATATCGACATCCTATTATAAACTGAGATATATAGATTAAATTCAGGCCTAGAACATTATTAATATGAGCCACCTGAATAAATCATAACAATCGGTATAATTTCTTTAACATTATTACTATTTTAACATCAACTGCATTTAAAAGTAGCGCCCTCACCTACTGCAATAGTAGGATTAATAACTACTTTTTGTATTAGATTTACGATCCTTATCCATTTTTAAAATATTTCTTCATGCATAAAGTTTGTTCTATAACTTATAAAGTTGTGTGATAGTTGTATCTTCCACAGTTTATACCATGAAGCAATATAACTGGTATTGTGCTTTTTTATATGGGTTATGTTTACTGTTTTCTTAAGCAGTATTACATGTCTAGTAAGTTGGGCAATTAGTCGATCAACCGAACCATGAAATTACATACATGCAATCTATCAGTACAAAAACATATATTTCTGCACATCTTCGTATCCCTGCAATCTGCAAAAACAACTATGTATATCTTGCACCAACATATGTACAGTAACCATTTCAAGACAACATATTTTAAAGCACTATGCCATAAATATTTAAGAAACATGCTTTTCCCTAATGAGGCATAATACACAGAATATTACTCTCATTGGGGTAAAAAAGCATAAAACCTTGAAGATATTTTTAAAAAAAACATCAAGACCAAGTCAGCCTTGCACTAGCTAATTAAATATGAAGCGTCAGTGACACTAATAAGGATTAAAGCAAATTTCAAGACAGATTCCAAGTATTTCAGTCAAAAGCGTTAGCCTGGAAGTTGATGGCAGGCAGACTTTCCCCATACAGTTGCCAGAATTCTTCACCCTGACCTCCAGCGTGTTAGAATTGAGGCACTGGCACTCATCACACATCACAAATGCATCAGCAGAGACCGTTTAGGAGGGCAACAGAAAAGCAAGTCACAATTTGTGTAGGATAAATGCTACAAATCCACAGCCTACTGTAAGCTGCAAATACAACAACCGTACAAACAGCAATAAGAAGCACAGCAAGGACAAGTTGCATTATCAGCTACCCTACAAAACAGCTATGGAGAAATACAATCTAATTTGCTCTCCACAAATAACAGCAGATTTCAGCTAGTACAGCACAGCAGAGATGACACACTTACTGTAATGTCCCATAGAGAAGAGTTCCCATCCAAACAGTGGCACTCTTTGCTTTCCACTCACTGACAAGGGTTAACCATCAAGAAGAAATAGCATACCATCTATTAGCAGGCAGCCTGCTTAGATAATACATATTTCCACATATGATAAATCCCGGGTAAACCTGTATTTCTATTTAAACACCTTGCGGAGTAAAGCCTAGCACTGCATCTGGTTGCCAAAGCACAATCAATATAGAAGGAGCAGTATTTTATGATTGGAGAAGTTGTTGTGTTTTTGGTGGTGAAATTCATTATTTAGTATCTGAACCCTCAGCATTTCAGTATCATTTATTCATAAAGTCCCTTTTTGCCAGGAGGAAATGGATACAGCTATAGAGAGGGAGAGAGAGTGTGTAAGAGGGAGAGAGAGAGAGGGAGAGAAAGAGAGAAGGAATGGGAGCAAAGCGGATTGATGATATTGATCAGGTACCATCTTGAAACAAAGGCTAGGTGCTCTATTTTAGTTGACAACTGTGACAGATAAAAAACAAGCAAGTGAGGGGGAAGGCTAAGGCCTTGAACATCACAAGCTTTAAAGAACGTTTGAAGAAACCATTATGACAAGCAGGTCTAGGCAAGCTGCTGCAAACGATGTATTCAGAAGATTCATTAAAAAATGATGCTTTGTTTGCCTTGTGAATATGAGGGGTTCGAGCTTGCGTGCTATACTATCCTGTCAATGAAATTAGATTTTTAGATTGAACAATGTAAAGAAGTTGCAGGGAAAAAAATATTAGAAACAAATAAACACTTCAATTTGTTAGGTCATTTTTTTTCTTAAAGGAAATGTCAGTCACAGCATCAGATATACACAACAATTGGGCACCTATGTGGATGAAAAATAAAGTCATTTTTCTATTTTCAGGCAAGTGACATTACTGTGATATTTTAATCCTGGTGTCTTTTCACAGCAGGAAACCTTCTTTATTTAATTCTATTATTTTTATTTATGAATTATTAATTACTGGTATTCCAAATGGTGTTAACAAACGCAGAGGGGAATGCCTATCATGTATAGCATTGTAATATATGATATTATAATAATATTTAGGTTATTTTCCAATGATTATTTTCCAATGAAAATTAGTATACAACATACAAATCAAACTTTTGCAAAGTTTTATTAAGTTATCTAACTACAACAATTAAACAAGAAATGCATTGTTATTTTTTTTTTTAATAATCCATATAGTATACTCCTTTTATAACAAATCTACATGAATATCCATGGCAAGTTATAATCAATTATGACAACACTAATTAGTAGTAATTCAATGAATTGTAATATATGAAGCACCCTAAATAATAACATTCTTTCAATACTGATGTGCCTGATTTTACCATATTTCATAGACCGGGCAACTGATCCTGACATTGTTGTGAACGTCTTATGTTTGACCTTTGACATTTGAGAAGGGAATCCTTTAAGACTTCGGAACAAATGTAGATTTTTTTTATTGGTTGTGCCATCTTTACTGAGCCCTACAACCCTTATATCTGGGCAACTCTTAACTCTATACTCTGGCCTGCAAGTGTCCGTTTTGGGAATTAACTAACTTCTGTATTAATGAGCTCCTGAACATTTTCATCACCAAAATTGCAGAAGTAGAGAGGGGTTGTGGAAACATTGTAATGAAAAAAATGTTGTACTTATGTACTTTTTGTATAAATGAAGTTCAAATTTATGTCAAATTTTGTGATGATACCATGTTCAGGAGCTTTGCAAAGACTACCTGCAAAATGCCTCGATTTTCATCACTTGTGTATAAGCCCAATTTTATTTTTTCAGCACATTTTTCATGCAGAAAATTGGCTTACATTCAAGTATATACTGTACAGTATATACAGTGTAGATACTATATAAAGCAGTATTGGTCATTAGTTCAATACAGGTAAGCCATATAGAACTACCACAGTTTGGAGGGATGCATTCCCATGCACCCCTTGCTCTTGTCATGTGATATGACTAAACTTATAATAAAGCATCAGTTTAGAAGGGCAAGCATCCATGTACCCTTTGTTGCAACCTAAAAAATAATTTAAACATATTTACATGCTTGATATGATCATGACCTCATTTCTCAGTATAGGCTAGGGTAAATGTATTACCCCACAGGTTTGGATGAAGTAACAAATGGGGTATATGGTACAACCCCTGCTCTTGCACAACTTTATGATAATGGGTGGAGCTATTTTCATAGTCTGGCTGCCAAATAATGCTCCAAATGCTTGAAATTCCACATCAAATCCTGATTGCAACTTGTTGGTCACAATCCATGGGTATAAGCATCCCAATGCAGAATATCGTGAATATTCAAAATTGCTAATATCTGCCGCCATATTCACGAAATCTGCAAATTCTCGAATAGCCAATATTTGCCAAATATATTCACAATTCGAATATTCGAGCTCAACATTATTCATGAACGCATTGTGGAAAGCAAAAGAGACCTACATTGACTAGGTTAACCTATTGGTAATCAGGGCAGAACAATAGGCAAATATTGTTCTAGTAAGTTAAAGAATCTGACATTGGTACAAATGTAGGTATTGCTTCTACTTATAAATATACACACTAATTACTCTGTGTGCCCCCCATATGACCTTCATTTTTGATGAAAACCATGTAATATTATTAAATCTCCAATACTTTCTTTTACTCTCACTGTACAAGGCGACAGCTGTGAAGAATATCTAGTGTGTAAAATGACTCTGCAGTTGGCTTTAGAACTGGAAGGTCTGAATCACACATAAAAAGAAAGCCATCCTCAGGCACAACGTTTTATTAAATGACTTTAGATATGTTTCACTGAGATTTTAGCAGAATGGTGATTTGAGTAACATCTTTTACAAAAACTGTTTTTCTTTCAACATAACCATAAGTATAATGACAGCACTATGCATATTTTACAAAGTTTTGCCTTTATTTTTGCCAGATTACTGATGCAGGGTATTACCTGATATATCAATAAAATTAAACATCATTCTATTTCTGCTGGAATTCGCTATATGGCAGATAGAGTAACGTCATTCAAATGTTAAAGTAAAAAAACAAAGCCTAGGGTCTGGTTATCAAAGGCTATAGTTTATTCTAAAGAAATTTTGTCAACATTTCTTGCCTTATCGTGCTGTCAATGCCTAATGTGATAAAAGGACCTGAGATATGACTATTTCCATTCAAGAAAGTGAATTGGATGTACACCCATACATCTTCCCTGCAAGTTTGAAATAATAAGGTTTCTTTAATGAGGTTATCAAATACATTGCTTTCAGAATTTTGTGATTCACTGTCTTTAAAGTGAAAAGGATGTCTCATTGCCTCCTATAGCAGTTCAAAGTCCACTTTGTAGTTTCACACTTGGTAAAGTACTGTATAGAAGTAGCCATTAATAAACATCCAGAACTTTTGCCAATGGCTTTTGCTCAGGGCTGAGTGTTCTTCATTAGGATTACCTTCACAGTTTTAACAGGACAAAATCTGCTAACCTTGCTGTATTTGAATGGTAAAAAATATAAATAGGTTCACTGAACAACTGGACTGCGAAATCATTTTGTTTCTTAATTTTTCTTTTCCTTCTGCTTGAGAAAGAGGTTAACCAATCAGGCTTCAATTTACATTTTCACAATCTTGGATTGTTTTCCCTGGTGAATTATCTCCTTTAATATTATTAGCTTATATTTATACAGCGTAAACATATTACACAGTGCTTTACTTGGCACTTTCTGTCTCTCAAAGGAGCTCACAATCTTAGTCAAATGTCTAAAGCTTGCCATAGACATTTCGTTTTTTTCCAGATTCTGTTGCAGATCAATGTGCCGACCTGGAGGTTGGCACAGAGACCTCCACAACCTGGACCACCGGGCATTCTCTGACTCCTTATCTTCACTTGCTTCCACTATCTCACATCCCCTGACCAAGCTGCCTCTCATTATAATCTCACCCTTCAATCTGTCCTAAATAAACTTGCCCCTGCCACCCTCCACTCTCCCAGCCCCACCAACCCCCGTCCCTGGCACAGTAAGCGCACTCACTGCCTCCAACAAGACGCTCGCAGGGAAGACTTTCTCATCTACAAGGCCAAACTCCTTAAATTCAATGCTGCCCTTAACACGCTCAAACAAAACTACTTCTCCTCACAAGCATCCAACCCTCACTGCCTCTTCTCCACCTTCACCTGTCCAACTTCTCTGCACCTTCACCTGGCCACATAATTTAAAGATAAGATTGAAGCCATCCGAACACTGATATGTCTGCCAACCGCACCCCCCCCCCCTCCATCACATACTCCGGTACTCTTCCCTAACCCCCTCCTTAATCCCATCATCCTGTAACTCTTCCCCACCTCCACTCCTCCATTCCCATCCTCCTCCAAAACTCTCCCCTCACCTCCACTCCCTCAATCCATCCTCCTTCTACTCTTCCCCACCCTTCTTATCTCCCCACTCACAACCCCCCTGTAACTCTTTCCCTCACCCCCATCCTCCAATCCCTTCATCCTGTATGCTTCCCTCACCCCCACTCCTCCAACCCATCATCTGTAACTGCTTCCCCACCCCCACTCCTCCAATCCCATCATCTGTAACTCTTCCCTCACTTCATTTTCCCTGGTTATGCTGCCTCACACGGGCGACTTACCCCACATCTGCCGCCGATATCTTTCCGGGAGGCTAACGTGGATGATGTCATCACGTTTAGCTCCCATTGCATTCTGGGGCCCTTCAATCGGCTGGCAACCCTTTGTGTGCCGGCATAAGCTGCAATGAAGCCGCCTCTTCATTGTACTTAATGGCATGGCTTCCATCGGCTCGCGGCGGCCAGAGATTTTCCGACATGTCGGATCTTGGCGGCCGAGAAGTGGGGCGGACAGGGTCGGTCGGCCATGGGGGCAATGCCGATTAGCGGCCGATTGTTAACCTTGGTTTTGACCGGACGGCGAGATGCCGCACGCCCGTCGGTCAGATTAAAATCCAGCCGTTTATCGGCATGTGTATGGCTAGCATTAGTCTGGATGAAGTCTCGTCTTTGCTTTGCTCTCCTTCCACCACCTCCCCACTTGACCCTATACCAGCTGACTTACTTAAGACCCATTCTACCACCCTTGCCCCTGCACTGACTGAACTATTCAACCTCTCCTCTGGTATCTTCCCATCATCCTTCAAACATGTAACAATCCTCCCCATACTGAAGAAGCCATCACTTGACCCCTCTCTTCCCTCAAGCTACCGACCAATCTTTCTTCTTCCTTTTCCTACCAAACTGCTTAAACGCCTTGTATGCAAAAGACTTACTGACTATCTGACTGTGAATTCCCTCCTTGACCCCCTCCAATCCAGCTTCTGACCTCCTCATTCCACTGAGAAAGCAATCACTAAAGTTGCCAATGGCCTGCTCACTGCCAAGGCCAAATGCAACTATTCTTTGCTTCTTTTGCTGGATCTCTCCTCTGCCTTTGACACTGTTGACCACCCTCTTCTTCTACAGACCCTGCACAATATTGGTATTCGCAACTCTCCTCTTTCCTGGTTCTCCTCCTACCTGACCGACTGCTCTTTCCAAACTTCTTTCAACGGCATCTCCCCTATCCCACAAACTTGCTGCCTTGGTGTCATCTTCGACTCTGCACTCTTCTTTATTCCCCACATTCAGAACATCGCTAGATCCTGCCACTTCCATCTCCACAACATCTCCATCTCCTTCCTATCCCCAGAGACCACCAAAGTCCTGGTACACGCTCTCATCATTTTTCGTCTGGACTACTGTAACATCATCCTCTCTGGTCTTCCTCTCACTAGACTATCGCCTCTTTAATCCATCATGAATGGCGCTGCTAGACTCATCTACTCCGCTAACCGATTCTCATCTGCTGCTCCTCTCTGTAAATCTCTACACTGGTTTCCAATTGTCTAGAGAATTACATTTAAAGCTCTGTGCCTTGCTTTTAAATCTCTCCACACCTCTTGTCCTACTTACATTTCCAACCTAATACTTGAATACCCCCCCTAACCGCCCCCTCTGCTCCTCCAGTGACCTACTAATGACGTCCCCGCTCATAACCTCATCACATGTGCGGCTTCAAGACTTCTCTAGGGCCACTCCTACTCTTTGGAACTCTCTTCTTCGCCCCATCAGACTTGCTCCTACCTTTGCCACCTTCAAAAAAGCTCTAAAAACTCACCTCTTCAGTCTTGCCTACCCATTTTCTCATTCCTAATATCACAACCATGCAAGCCCCCCCCCCCCACCTATTGTATACCTTGTTCCCCAATCTATTAGATTGTAAGCCCGAGAAGGGTCCTCTACTCCTCCTGTGTCATAACCTGTGTGTTATATTATGTTGCATCTCAACTCTAATGTATTGTACAGCGCTGCGTAATATGCTGGTGCTATATAAATAAATGATTATAATAATAATAATGTCATCATGCACAGCCGATCCTGCAGAGAATGGGCCGGGCACCCTTTGTGTGCCAGTACAACCCCCATGAGCAAATCTAACCGTCTATTACCAGATTAAATAATCTACAACACATTCTAAGGACATTTTTTTGGGGAAGCCAATTAACCTACAAGTATGTCTTTGGAGTGTGGAGGAAACCAAAGAAACCTAGAGGAAACCAATGCAGACAGAGGGAGAACATAGAAACCTTTTGCAGATAGTGTCCGAGCCAAAATTCCAACTTGCAACCCCAGTGCTGCATAGCTAGAGAGCACTGGTTGCCATTTTCTTCGATGAGGTCCCCACTTGCCTGTGTCAAAGACAAGCCAGGCCCCTCCACTCTTACACGCATTAAAAATAAAATTTCACGGTAGTGATGTCACCACCTGAGCATCTGTTTAGTTTGTGTGGGATTTTAGTTGTTTTGTGTTTGCCTGGACAGTTTGTTTTTCCCTTCTCTCTACCTTCAGCAGTCTCCTCTTGCAATGTTACCAGTTAAATGGCAAAACACTCAGGTCAGATCAGCATGAGGTTGCTTTTATTTTTTACATTTTAAAGATTCCAATAAATAAGAACAAAGTCAAGTAACAAATATTGGGCGAAAAAAGGGATGGCTGCAAACTGAATTGCATTTAAGGACCATAGACTGACATCAAGTAACCTCCGAACACATTGTCAACCTGGCTTCTACAGGCAGAGCTGAAGTCATGCAAAGTCATAAAAATGCTGAGGTTGCTAACGATCACAGTAATTGAACAGTAGATTTTTAGATTTGACACCAACACATACCGTATTTTTCGGACTAACTGACCATACAGGGAGTGCAGAATTATGTGTGATTGTCCTGCATGAAAATCATGTTTTTCTTGAAGGATGCAGACTTGTACCACTTGCTTGAAGAAGGTGCTTCCAGGAACTGGCAGTAAGGACGGGGATTAAGCTTAACTCCATCCCAACCCGAAAAGGCCCCACAAGCTCTCTTTGATGATCCCAATCCCAACCAGTACTACTTCTCTCACACACCTCCACTTGCTGGCAGACTGGAGCTCTCTGCCCTTTACCAATCCGCCACGTGCCCATCCCTCTGGCCCTCAAGACTCACTCTCATTTCATCAGTCCATAAAACCTTAGAAAAACAAGCAATCTGAGATATTTCTATTCTTGTCCCAGTCTTGAACGTTCAGCTTGTTGTGTCTTGTTCAGTGGTGGTAGTCTTTCACCTTTCTGTCTCCTGAGTATTGCACACCTTGTGCCCTTTGGGCACTCCAGTAATGTTTGAGCCTACTGAAAATGCCAACTGGTGGAAGTGCATCTTGGCAGCTGCCGCTTGACTTTTCTCAGTTCATGGGCATTATTTTGCCGCCTTTGTTGTTCCACACCTTCTTGTAAACCCGTTGACTATTTTGATGAAACGCTTGATTTCGATGATCACGCTCAGAACTTTGCATTTTAAAGTGCCAATCCCTCTGCAAGATATCTCCACTATTTTTGACTTTTCTAACTGTCAAGTCCTTCTTTTGACCCATTTTGCCAAGAGAAAGGAATTGCCTAATACTTATGCCCACCTAATATAGGTGCTTGATGTCATACGCACCACACCCCTTCTCATTACAGAGATGCACTCACCTAATATGCTTAATTGTAGTAGGCTTTCGAGCCTATACAGCTTGGAGTCGACACCATGCATAAAGATGATGAAAATGTGGTCAAAATACTCATTTGCCTAATAATTCTGCACTCCCTGTATGACACACCCAATGTTTTGCAGAGAAAATTAGGGGAAAAAAACAGTGACACAGCCATTCAATATACAGTGAATATACAGAAAGTTTCACTCTATATTCCTCCAGCTAAAAGGCCAGTGCCAGAAGGGAGATCTTAGTTCCAGCAGAATGTGCAGGGCTAAAACTTTAACATGTGTCTAGCTGTACCCATTCTGTGAACAGATTGATCAACTTCTGAGTCATATTTTACAATCTGGTGCTGAACTTAACAATGAGCAGATATTTACATATGGTAGGAGATATTAGTCTGTGTCATACAATACACAACTCAAGCTATCTAATTGTAAAATGTGTCTCTCCATAGGTTGTTATGTAGTGTGTCTAGAAAATGGGAATTGCTAATGCAGATAAGATTTCCCATTTGGAAGTGGCTTTTTGGCTTGGCTGGAGGGAATTGAACACATTTCTGCCTCCTGGGGTGCAGAGTTATTGCTCCCAGGATGGTAAGGACTAAAAAAACAAAACTTAATTTTTTTTTACATATTCAGACCATAAGACACAGGGACACTTTCCCATTGATTTTAATGGGAAAAGTGCATCTTATAGTCCACAAAATATGGTACATATATAATTTTGAAATAAGAGAAGATGGACTGTGGCAAACTGTAAAATTGTCATGTGGTTTGATGTAAGGCAATAGAATACATTCAAATTTTTTTTACACATTTTGAATGTTCCTTAATATATTTGTGAAATTACGCAAACTTGAATATACCATATGCCGTTCAACACTACTCCTCATGTCAGAGTCTCTAATTAGGAGAAGAGGGAGCAACAATTCTAAATCTCACTTCATATAACCAAGATACACCTTTACATACAGATGATTTGCACAAAATTAGAAAATTGTCCAAAAGTTCCTGTATTTCAGTAATTCACTTAACATCAAAGGTAAAACTAATATATGAAATAGACTGATTATATGCAGAGCGAGATATTTCAAGCCTTTATTTGTTATAATTTTAATGGTTTGGGTTTACAGCTTATGAAAACCCCAAAATCTATATTTCAGAAAATTTGAATATGTGGAAAGGTTCAGTATTCTAGACTCAATGTATCAGACTGTAATCAGCTAATTAATCCAAAAACCCTGTAAAGGGTTCCTTAATCTTTGAATGGTCTCTCAGTGTGGTTCAGTTGGATTCACAACCATGGGAAAGACTTCTGACCTCACAGTTGTGCAGAAAACATTGCCCTCCATAAGAAGGGAATACCTAAAAAGGTAGTTGCAAATGAAGTTGCATGCATGTTAATGCTTTAGCTCAAGTTTTGTGGAAGGTAAAAGTGTGGAAGAAAAAGGTGCAAAGGCAGCATGGTTGACTGTTGAGGATTGTAAAGAAAAGGCCATTCAAAAGTGCTATTGTCTTTCACAACTGAGGCTGGAGTTAGTGCATCAAGAGCCACTGCACACAGATTTAAATGTGGTATTTCTCTTGTCAATCCACTCCTGAACAACAAACAATCTCCTGAACGTCTTAAGCAGCCCATACACGGGTCAGATTTTCAATCAATCGACTTAAAACGATACATTTTTTAGTCGATTGATTGAGAATTGAGTTTTGCCTACCTGGTTAAATCGACTTAGTCCGATCAAAATTGAGTGAAAATTCAGTCGTTTTTTGATCGGACTGGATGGTAAATTTTGATCGGTCGATTGAAAATTGGTTCAGTATTTTGAGAACCAAGTGTGGTCAACCAATATTTGATCTATTTTTTTCTACCTATTCTACATCACTTCTGATTGAAATTTTAATTGGACTATTTTGCATCGATTGTTTTGTGGATTGAAAAAAAAAATCGATCAAAAATCTTGTATTACATATGGCCCATGATACAATCGACATACAATTTTATACCGACTTAAAAATTGATTGTTTTAAGTTGATTGATTGAAAATCTGACCCGTGTATGGGCTGCTTAACATGGGCTTAAGAAAGAAAGAACTGGTCTGTTGCTCAGTGATTCAAAGAGATCCTCTTTTCTGATGAGATCAAATTTTGCATCTCATTTGGAAACAAAGGTCTGAGGGAAGCATGGAGAGGTACGTAATCCAAGATGCTTGAAGTCCAGTGGGAAGTTTCTACAGTCTGTGTTGATTTGGGGAGCCATGTCATCTGGTGGTGTTGGTCCACTGTGCTTAATAAGTCCAGAGTCCACGTAGCCATCTACCAGGAGATTTTGGAGCACTTCATGCTTCCTCCTGCAAACAAGCTGTGTGGAGATTCTGACATTTTGCCGCAGGACTTGGCAACGGCCCTCACTGCCAAAAGTACCAAAACCTGTTTCAATGATCATGGGATTACTGTGCTTGATTAGCCTGACTTGCCTGACTTGAATAGATTCTGAGGTTCTCAAAAACTATAAGCCATAATTTTCAAAACAATACAATCTAAGTCTTTAAATATCTAATATTGCATGTAATCAGTCTATTTCAAATTTAGTAAGTTTTTGCAAATCACCTGTATCTAGCTTCCTTTTAAAAACCCTCATCTTAAATATAAGCATTTGTTAAAGCGGTTGTAAACTCAAAAAAATTCCCTCCATACATTACATTGACATAATACTTACCTGCCAGCAGTATACATCTGTGCTACACAGTAAAAAAAAAAGGTACTTACAATCTTCACTTCCTCATTCCCTAAGGCGCCATCTTAAGTACTGACGACCTGAAGCCACTTCTGCCCATTCTGTTGGACATTACTAAGGTGCCCCTGCACACATATTTACCAATCCCAAAGGGTTTGGTATGGAAGGACAGTTCTGGTCCTTCCAGATATCCATGTGCTGCATGCATGTGTGTGTGGCAGTTTGCATAGAAGACTGAAGTGAAGCAGAAGGACGGGGATGACACTAGGTGACAGGGAGGAATGGAGATTGGAGTGAAGCCAAAGGATGGGATGACACTAGGTGACAGGAAGGGATGGAATTTGACGTGAAGTTGAAGGACGGGGATGACACTAGGTGACAGTTAGAGATGGAGATTGGAGTGAAGCCAAAGGATGGGATGACACTAGGTAACAAAAGGATGGGATGACACTAGGTGACAGGAAGGGATGGAATTTGACATGAAGTTGAAGGATGAATATGACACTGTATGAGACAGGGAGAGCACAAAGAGAAGGAGAGGATGGAGGTGATAAGTGGTCGTGAAGGTGTTCAGTGTGCAGGTGATATGGGGATGATTTCCCGGGAGCCCTTTCAGCTATGACAAGCGCCTAGGTGCGATGTCACAGTGTGGGAGGGGCTGCCTCGGAAAAACTTGCCCCTCCTGCTTTAAGATTTTTTATTTTATTTTGGACAGCGATTGCCCTATCTATTGGCAGTCTGATGCAGATAATGGAAAGTGACCTACAACGTGGTAGGTCCGCTGTAACATGCAAATAACCCCCAGAAATGAATACACCCACTTCTGAAACTGTAATTTTTTGTAATATAAAAAAGACCACTATAAAGAATTTAAAGTCTTGTACCACTTAATATGACCTATACCCTGTGCAATTCATTTGAAAACCAAACAATATGGATGCCCTGGAAATATGGCAGATTGGTAACATTTTTGTCAGTAGCGCGCAAATATTTGCTGTCAAGATTCTAATAGACCTTTACCTAAAAAGACTAAAGCCAACCACACACGCTTAGAATAGCAGCTGATCTTCTGGCAGATCAGCCGGGCACCCTTTGGTCCCCATCCAAAGTCGTGCAAACAATCAAAGAATTACGGACATATCTGTAATTGTTTAGATGAATTTTGTGGCCGATTTCTGGGCGAGTTACAACTTGTGGCCACAAATCTAAATGTGTATGGCCACCTTAAATGATGTGATTAAATCAAATGAAAACCCCAAGATTGAATATTTTTCTTTAGGTGTGTGATTTTGCCTGGATTTTCTTGATCCAAAATATGATTCAAATGTGGTAAACCTGCCATTTTTAAGGACAAACTGCTTTCAAAAAAGGTGTACTATTACATGCAAAACACGTATTTAGGTGTGTAACATTTTTGAATGATTTTTAAGTTGAGAGGTGAGAGGAGTTTTAGTGGTGGAGTGTTGATAAACATTTTTCCCACAACATCTTATACTAATAGCAAAATAAATGTTATACATGGCCCAATGGCTTTTTTATTCTAATGCATTTTTAAAAAACGTTCCGAATACTTTTTGGGTTTATTGTGTGTGGTCAAGTGATTGCCCTTGCACAACTTGTTCCTTGGCCCTTCTTCTGTTGGCATGTGGCATCTACATAAGTTATGCTACTTTATTAACATGAATTGACATACTGTATTTTCCGGCGTATAAGACAGACGGATATATTTTCTGTATAAGACTACCCCTATTCCAACGCACACCAAATGAATTTAAAAGACCAGATTTAAATATGGTAATTTTTATTCAAATTCTTATGACATGGGCAAACTGCCTGCAAGTCACAGGAAATCCACTGGCAAATTTGCCAGCGTGCATCCTTTTTTTGGCCAGCTCAGGGAAACAGCAAAGGACAAATGGCCTTACATATGCCTACTCTACCACTTTTGCCAACAACCTTAAAATTCCAAATTTTTGTAGTAATTTACATTCTCAATTTCGCACACCTATCTGCAACCTTTCATGATTATCAATGTTTTCCTGCGGTTATCCAAGTGACACAAATTGTATTTACCAATAAAAACTGAAAGCATTTTGGCAATCCAAAAATGTAACTTTTTATACATGATAAAGTGAAGGTGTTTTAATATGTTTGAGCTGCAATACCAGTTTTAGCCACTGGAGCCACAGCCTCTAGTGAGCACGTCAGCTTCTTCTCATACATTGAGGAGGGAGGGGAAATGAGGGGGAGCTCCCGATGTCTGACCAACATACTCCTCCATCTCGGAGGTTTCAGCACCCGGCGTATAAGACGACCTCCGACTCTTGAGAAGATTTTTCGTCTTATATGCCGGAATATACTGTACCACATTCTACAATTCCTCTTATTCTTGGTTTAGAGTTAAGATAGATTTTAGTGGTGGTTGGAAACATTATCAGTGACAGTTGAATAGCCAAACACCAGAAAAATCTAGGATTAAAAAGTAATTGGACAAGCTTGTTACTAATTGTCAATAATAAGTCATATAAAATGGCAAGAATAACTTCTTGACCTGTAGCTTAATTTTCATTTGCACAAAATAAAATGTTGCAAAATACGGAAAACTGAAATGGTGATGAGATGTATATATCTCAGGTCACTCCAGACAGGAGAGAATATCTAAAGCGAGCCATCTCAAACTGAATAAGTTGGACAAAATCTTACATGCTGCAGCATCTAGAGACCCCCACTTATAATTTCAGAGATTTCCACTATCAGCCCACCATGTAACCTGGACTCTCGCTGGATCTGTTGTTTCGGTAAATTTCAAATATACTAGGCACTAGTGATGGCCAAACATCGGCCAGATCCATCTGCGAACGGGCGGATCGAACTTTTAAGGAAGTCCGCCTGTTCGTGGGCAGATTAAAATTCCCTGCCTCTGGGTGGGGAATTTGAATCCGGAAAACCGGAAGTGACGTCAGTGACGTCACATCCAATACCTGGAAGGCATAGTTCCATGTTATGATTGCCGGATGTGACGTCACTGACGTCACTTCCGGGTTTACGAGCCGGCTGCTCACTAGGAGGTCGGCTTCATGCCCGGTCTTCTAGTGAACAGATTCTTGCTCCCACAGGATCTCGCTGCTCCTGATCCTGCCGGAGGAAGAATAGAGAGTTCCTTCTCGCCGGCACAAGAAAGAGGGCGAACATCCATGTTCATCTAAACTGTCTGCCTTGCGGGCAGTTCGGCCATCACTACTAGGCACTTTAATCAATTACCCTGAAGAAGCCTACCGTAAAGGCAAAATGCGTAGGCTACAATTATTTCAGGGTCCCAACATGTTTCTGTGAAGTAGCTCTGGTTTTTGTAAATATTTCTATACTGTGTATGTTGTATTTTATACATATTTTTGGATGTCTTCATGTTTGAAATGAATTATATTTATAAAATGATAGTTTTTAAACAATATTGAATAAACATTTATTTTTTTAAAACATTTATTTAATTAATAAATCAATATCAGTATATTGCCCTTTAAAGCCCTACTGTTTTAACAAGACATTTGTTTGCCTTGTTATTTTTTTACCTCTTTGCTATTTTTGGGGCAGGGCACAGTTAATATTTCTTTGGATGGGCACCAACCTCTCCAAATTTTTCCTATCATATGTTGTTAGTGCTGTATACTCAAGTATATCAATGGTTATCTTTTTTCAAGAAAAACACAGTGTCTTAAAATAATAGTAGACATTTCTAAAGAATGTAGGATAGAGATGAATCCTGCTATTAGAAATGAGCGAGTTGCGGATCTAACTTTAGTCTTGAATTAGGAATGAGAACATGGGAATCACAACAAAAGGTCATGATATAAATCCTCAAGCAAATCAGACATTAAAGCAAATTTTAGTATATGAAAACCATTTTGTTTCTGGGCCACGGCAAGCATTGTAAATCTGTCTAATATTGCAACATGCATAGAGAGTTCAGAAGGAAGAATCCAAATAACCAATTCAACTTCTTTGATTCTGATTTAAAATTATTTAAAATGATTTGGAAACAATTAAAAATTATTCACAATATACTCAGTAGACGATTCCTGAAATTTATAATTATTATACTTTTCTTTTTCTTTTTTAATTATTATTATTATTATTATTATTATTGTGGTTGTTAGTTGTTGACAGTGTTATGTACCACCACCCATATGATGCTAGTTCTTAAAAGTTCTAGTCCTAAATAATAATTATTATTAAGTCTTATTAGCCTCCTGTAAAACCACAAATTTTGCTATTTTTAGATTCCAGCATTTCACAAGGTGTTTATTTATTCATGACTTCATTATGTATTTATTATACACTTTAATTTTTGCACATATTTACTTGAGGAAAAGGTAAGACAAGCAAGACAAGCAACTTGTCCTGGAGGTAAGAAAAGAAGTCCCTCATCACCCATTATTGATCAAAGTTTGGCGACCTCTGAATAAGAACACACGATGTAAGTGGACTTAAGATCAAGGGAACAAAGATATACCCAGAAGCTAAATCACTGCTGGTGTTCTTATTTAACATCCTTCCTATTGTAGTGAAAAATGCTTTCCTGCCGTTGAGCTAAAAAGTATTTGGTCTGGGCCAAACAATTAAAAAAAAACGCATTAGAATATAGTTTTTATAGTTATGGTGCCTTTTTAAATATCATATTGTTCCTTTAATGGAAACAGGGACTAAACAACTGTTAAATAATAAAAGGCTTGGTTAGCTCATATCAAACTTCCAAATAATTTGGCCATTTAGACTGTTTAACCAAAGAGTACGCAAGATTCACCATATTAAGTGGTGCTCACAAAACTTTTTTTTGTTTAAGGTAGAGTGGGAAGTGTATTGGTACCTGTGTTTTCTATTAAAACTGGAACAGTAATTATAATGTTGACTTTTACTCTTGTCAAAGTATGGAGAAACCGGGCAACCTTCCATTATTTAAGTATTATTATTTAAGTGAGATTTCTCCTCATTTAGAGAAAGTTGAATAAATTGAAATCAGTTCAAATCCTAGATGAAGTCCTTTCCTCTAAAACATGACATTTCTTTATTTGTTTATTTCATTTATTTCAATATATTATTAGTTTAGTGTGACCCTCCCATCATCTAAAAGCATTAATTCTTAAACAGGAAGATAAGTTTACATGACAAGCTTTATTGCTATACTCCATTTCGCAGCAGTTATTAACCCTTTACAGCCATAAAGTAAGGGGAGTATAAAGATTGACACTCCAGAAAGTCTGGAGTATCAAGATTGACACTCCAGAAACTCTGGAGTATCATCTCTTACTAAATAAAATTCGTTGAGTGGCATGAGTATTGGAAAGTGGGTGGCATATTAACCCTCTGAGCGTTTGCCACGTGGCACGGTTTTTTTGTAATCGTGCCACGGGCAATCGCGGCGGAGCACAATGTGCTCCGCCGTGCACATGTGCTCCGCCGTGATTGCCAGCTCAGCTCAGGGATGTAAAAAAAACTTCTGCTGAAGAAAGGCGACGCCACTCCAGTTTGACGGAGGTCTATGGCGCTGCCTACCCCCGCCCCCTTCGCATCACCGGTGATGCGATCGGGGGCGGACCCGGAAGCATCGGCATACATGCCGATGCTCCCGACCGCCGTCAGAAGACGGCGAGACCTCGGGCGTTCCTCCGGCTAACTCGGGCTGAGTTTCATGATGCATGAAACTCAGCCCGAGTTAATTCGGGGAGAATGCTCAGAAGGTTAACTGGAGGGTTGCCATAGAAAAAGTTAAAGGGCCAAGGAAAAAGGAAGCTTGAAGTATTATGTATTATTATTATCATCATCATCATCTCTGTTAAGTGAATCCTTTTTTTCTAGTTCCAGCAAGCAAAGCAAAGTCCTTCACAAGGCAACAAGAGCAGTAGCCAAGGCCATTGTGAAAGTCCAGAAGGCCTAGATATAGCTTAATATTTCTAGAGCACTCTAGAGGTAGAGCAATTGGTATAATTTGTGCAGTTGCGATGTGTAGAGGAAAAACAAGCAGTACTGTGTACTGCCAGGGGGCTGGGTTGAGCGCTAGGGAGGTTAAAACTCACAAGTTCAATGTATGCAAGAATTGGGAATCTTATATCAAAAAAGGGGTCCTATGTTACTATGTAACTTGACCTATCAAGATGTTTTGGATTGGAATAGCTTTTGATTTAATTAAATACGACATCCTAATAATTTACTGTACATAGCTAAGACTCAAAGAAGCAGGGATTGCATTTTGTGTAATTTGCCCCTGGACCCCACATTTACTCTTTACCCTATATCCGGGGTACTCAATAGGCGGACCAGATCTGGACCCAAATAGGGTCACATGTGGACCGGCGGCTGCAGCTCATTCCTCCCCTCCTTCCTAGTGAGAGCCGATGCTTTGAAGCGAAGGAAAGGAGCTAGATTTTGTGGTGTAGCTTCTCCCCCAGATACGTCCTCCCAGCCAATCAAAACACAGGACAGGACACACCCTCTCCCATTCTAGCTGTTCTAGAAACTAGACTAAATAAACCTGTATGACACTAACTTTGAACATTCATAGCACATTCACCCCTCTAGCAACAAAACCTATAAGTTAAATTTCAGCTAAAATACAGCCATCAAATATTGCTTCCCTATGAGCATAAAGCACTACTCTGCTGCATACATGCTTTCACTTATCCTATTTTGAACTCATAGATCTTTCAACCCCTGCATGGTAGAACCTTGACATTTTGGGGGTTACCAGTTAACCCCTGAGACTACATACATGCAAATTTTAGGGTCCCTGACCACAATTCTTTATACTAAAAAGCCCCCTATCAAATATTGCTTGGATGTAGTCTCATTTTTCAGATTGCCAATTTTTTTCAGTTTTTATTGTTTAATGCATACAATTTCTGTCACTGGGATAACCGCAGGGAAACATGAATAGCTATGAAAGGTTGCAGATAGTGGTGTCACATTGTAAATTACTAATCCAAAAAAGGGTGTTGGAGCATCTGGGGGTTGAAAGTCAGGGAATAGGCATATGTAAAGCCCTAGCTCCATGTCCACTAAAATCCCTGTGTTGAACACAGAGATTTTGTTGCAATGCTCAATGGCGATGAGAACTGGGGGTTCAAACATTACTGGGGGTTACATTTGACCCAAAGCCAGCTGGTGACCTGTGGATGGAGACAGTTAATCGGAGGCTCAATTAGGAACTGGGAGGTTCATCTGCAGCAGAATCTACCATGCAGGAGGCTGATGCAGAGGACAGTGAGGGAGACCACCCTACATATGGGGTGTGTACCAAACACCATCTCCTGGTACTCACCTGAGGAGCTCACTAAAAAGTTATCTGCATAGGCATTCTCTGGAGGCCTCTGGCCGGGGGGAAAGGGAGTGCTAGTGGTAGGGGGCCCCTGCACAGGAAGGTTAATAAAAGCTTGAATTTATATCAATATTTCCTAAAGAAAGCACTGAGCAGAGAAAATGGCCATCCCAGGGCTCCTCAGCTCCTCCTACCCGTTTCACCCTCCACTGACCCCTCAATATATACTTGTTAGGTGCCCATTGTCTAGTAATTAAATACATATGTTTGAAACTGTGTCCTGTATAGACTATAGGGAGAATATTTATATAAATGTACTCGTTTACGTCATGCTTCTGTCCGGCGGACCGGGTAAGCGCCGTGAAAACTTCCAATCCACCGATTGCGCACAGTAAAATTCCAAATTCTGGACCTCAGACTGAACAGAGATTTGGTAAGTGGACCTTTCAAATTTATATTTCAGTTATCCTGCCCTATATAATGGCCACAATTATTTCTTGGTACCCAAGTTTGACATTTATAATAGTTAAATATTTAAAACTAAATCAGAAACAACATCCACAGCTTATACCCAATAAACATGCACAGTTTTTATCAATTATTCAGCTTATATAAAGAGTATATATTTTTTGCTTTTTTTACTGGTCTTTAAATATCAAAGACTATAGTAAGATAACGTAAGATTATTAGGTATATGCATGTTTTCAACAATAAAATATTTATTTTCACTGATCCTTTTGTAGTCAGTGTTTCTGCTATGAAAAACATGAGAAAATTTCCTTCAACCTTCAAACAAAAGAAATTATAAAAAACGTTATTCTTGTCTATGCCGCAGCATCTCAAGATGTAAATTCAGCTGTATATTTTCCTGTTAAACAGTCTGTAATGATTTGCCCTATAATGTAACATAACAAGAAAGTAAAACCTGCCAGTCTTGCATTTTCACCACGAATTTCCTCCGTTCTTTCAGCTATAAATGGACTTGCTTCTAAAGAACTGTACAGAATATCTGTGAATGTGTAATGAAATTGGACCTATAAAGGGAAATTATCTTCTTAATGTAAAATGAAAGTGACAGTGCTCCTCTATTGCTGGGGTCTTATTAGGGAAACATCTTCTGACATCTGTTTATCCCCTGCAGCCAACCTTGTATTCAGAATACAGTAATTGATTCTTAGCATCCACAAGGGAAAGAGCTGGCTCAGTTTTCTACACCACACTACACAGGTATCTCTGCAGCTAATTCTGAATGTACATCTACATCGTTATCTCCTGGTGAACTGTGACCCCGAACACTTTGGAGGAACAGATGAAAGTACATCCGAAACCCTCTAGTGCTCAGGGTGTAGGGAATCTGTAGTGTGGTAATACACACAGGACATCCAATCAGAATCACCCCCTTTGAAGCCCTTCTCAGCTGGGAAACCATGAATGATTCATAGTGTAGCTCTAGCAGCAGATACTAAAGGCAAAGAGCAAAGCCAATGTGTAGGACTCAATGCTGCATTCACAATAAGTATCTGTGTTTAGGAAATTGTTCTACAATTTTTTTGCTGGTTTGATAGTTGTAACATATATATATATATATTTATAGTGTGTGTGTGTTGTGGTAGACACTATATATCGCAGGGGAATGCTGCACAATCAGGAAAGTTTTGGGGGGGTTTGTGTACTGTCCATATCTGTCCATAAACTTGCATATATAGACACAAGTTATTTTATATTTACATTCAAATTACAGTTTAATTTACATTTATTCTCATATACTACATTTAAAGGTTTCCTTAAAAAATATATTTTTTTTTTACTGAAAATTATCATAACTACCTGGGTATTTTTCCACAATAATAAGTAATACAAGATTGAGCCTTAGTATTTAGTTTATAAGCAGAACGGGTTCAATACTATAGTAAATATCACCTATTCATGCACACAGCCATATATACAGAGCATGGGTGCCTGTTGATGAAGTTTAAAATGCTTTGTGTAAATTTGATTAAATTGGATCTAGTCTATGAACTCCAAACAACTCTCTCACTTTCTGATTGGATATGGGTTAGGGGATGAGAGTAACAAGAAAAAAAGGCAATCCAGTGCAACACATTAATAATGGGGGACTGTCTGACTGGGATCTGTTATCTGCCATTGAAAGTAATAGTTTCCCTGGGCTTTCTCTAGTTTTAGCAATCATTATGTGTGTTTTAAGTAGACTAGAGCTGTCTGCTAATGGAAGCAATTTTGAACAATAATAAAAGAGCAGAAGAGTAAAAATATATGAAGACTTTATTTATAATACTAATGATATTTTTCAGTGGGGCACACACACTGTGATGGCCAGCCAGTGTGCAAGGAAGTCCGGATCCCTTAAAATAGACATTTGGGAATATACAAAAGAAAGGGATTCTGGGGAAGAAACAGCAATCCACAAAATGAAATGTAAGTTAAGTTAAAAGAAAAAAGACGGGGGTGTAAAGTGAAAGCAAGATATATAACTATGGGTTTAGTTTTACTTTAAGTAGTCCCTTTGCAACCATTAGGTGCCATTTCTTCTTTGCCAGTTTTCTAACAAGACAACCCATCATACAACAGTAAGAATTGGGAATGGATTGATTTGTCTTAAGGCCCCCATACACGGGTCCGTTTCCCATCGGATTTCGAGACTATCGATTCCGGGCGCGTGCACGCGAAACGATCGTCCCGGAATCGCGTGAAGCCCACCTTGTCCGTCCGATCACGTCCGATCGTTCGGGGGCCCAGAATCGGATCCGACAGAGAACCAACATGTTGGTCTTTCTGATCCGATTCTGCACACATCAGGGGGAGTTGCCATTTGTGGAGTAAGTGATCGGACACGGAATCGTCCAGGAATCCGTGGGACAAGGTGGTATGTAGCGATCGGACACACTTAATCGGCCATGGAATCCGACTGTGTATGGCTAGCTTTAAAATGGGATAAACAGGTTGTCAATTAACAAGATAAATTTGTATCAGGCTAAAGATATACATTATAGACTACAATTACTTTACCTTTTACTTTGTTACCTTGCTATTTCTTATCCCAGTGTAATATTTTCTATCTTCTAGCACACCATAACACCATTTAATAATCTGTATGAATGATTTATGGTATTTTAACAAACCCGTCTACAAAATACATAGTTACCTGTCAATATTTGTGTTGAATTGGTACATAAAGGTAAATAATTTGTTGTTGTTCTTTTCTTTAGAGTATCCTTTGTAACACGGATGATGTTTCCTCATTATGCAATTGAGCTAAATGGGCAATTGTGACAGTTAGGATGTCTAAATGAGAGTGTGAAATGGCACATAAACAGTTGTTGTTTATCTGTACTCTGCCACTTTCTTACGCACACATCAGAGTCCCTATAATGGAAACTTTTGGGACCATGGGGCATTATTGTAACATGCTTCCCTAGGTTAACAATGCATGAGTTTTCCCATCTGTACTTTAACTTTGATGTATCGGAAATTCACATGCAATTAACTTAAAACACAAACACTTTTTCATGACTTCACCAAAAACTGTATGCTTTTTTAGTTTTTATTTCACTTATAACATATGCTACATGACAGTGTGCAATTTTTCAAGTCATGTCTTTATTGACTTCAATGTGTTATGTGGAGTGAACATAAAGTTTTCAAAATGGCACAATTTGTAAACTCACCAGTGGATCAAACTCACAGGAGTCAGTATGCTATTTAACATGTCAATGCGGAGAATTACAAAATTATATTATATAAAAAACAAGATTGTTGCTTGCAGATGATTGGATGAGGGGCATCATAATTTTCACCTTTAGGGGCAGTCAGTAAGAGTTGTCTTTAAGGTGTGTAATGAGGGGTCTTCCACTGGGGCTCTTCCACCGAGAGCATCTGTCATTGAAGGATCTGTTATTGGGAAATCTGTCACATAGTGTTTGCCACTAATGGTTGCCTCTATGATGTTTGTCACTGGGAGATCTATCATTTGGCATAAAAGGGTCTTTTACAGGATTTCTGTTACTGGAGATCTGTCACTGAAGGGTGTTTGTGAATTTTGTAAGAAGTATTGTGAATTAATGTTTAGCTAAAAGAACAGGGGAGTAATGAAGTCATGATTAGGCATGGATAATTCTTAGTGATGACAAAATACTCAATAATTTAAAATGTGTACACATTTTTAATTCATTATTCACTTTAAAAAACAAACTTTACAATGTTCATGTTGTTTATGTGAAAGTGAAAGTGAAGTGAAAAGGGGGCTCCACATACAGGTGTTCCCCGTTTACTCCTTCCAGATGGAGAGCCAGACCCAAAAAAGTTGCAGGTTCGACACAGTTGCAGGTTTTGTCACAGGCTTTCTCAACAACAGACACTGTGAACATAATTGTATATGTATCAATTAGTATATACAAAAAGATAAATGCAAAACTTTGTCCAGTAGCAACTGAAATTCAAGTTTCAGTAGGTACAATTTGGGAAAAAAACGTATTTTTGACAATTAGACTTAGCATTGTTGCTTCACTATCCTTATAAAACCTTTTCCACAAATGTTTTCCAGTGTACATTGCCAAACTGCTATTATCCAGTGTGAGCTGTATATGACACTTTTATATTTATTAAATTGTTGCCACAGGTCACCTTCTGGTGTTGAAAGTCACCACACTGGCCAATTAATTTTCATCAAAAGCAAGCACTATTGACTTGGTAGAAAATGTCACAGGATCAAGACAGGTTTTGCAAATAATTATAAAAAAAGTTGTAAAGGGCATTGGAACAGAAAGAAATAGTTTCAGCTCAAGGGAAAAAGAGACGTAATCTTTCTCGCAACCATAAACTGAACTGTCTAGATTGCTAGAGGACCTCTGGAAGGTAAACTGATCTCATTTACCTCTTCTGTAGCTTATCTGCAAATAACTGTATTGCAAGTTTCATGGGTAAACTTTAAGAAATATTTCAAAATGTGAAGATCTAGCCAATTCTTTTTAAAGCAGTAATTGCTTTACTTTAATCTATGAAGCATCAGTGTCAATTTGGTAGCTTAATGGGTTTGAAAATTTAATCAAAAGAACATTTCAAAATCCACTGCAGGGTAATCATAAACAACCGTCATAGCTGTATGGCATAGCTGAGTAAATAAAAAGGAGAACATGTAACACAGCAGTACTTTGAAAGAAATCAATCACAAGAAAACATTTCTAAAATGGAATAGGAAATGATCTTAGTGCTTCACAGTATAACTATACAGTATACATGTAAAGAATATTTTCTATATTTTCTTTTTGGATATTATTGCTGTTTATGCTTTTGTTTTTTTATAATGCGTTTCAAAAATAATTTTCAAAATAAAAACACATTAAAGGAAATCAGCTATACAATAAACATAGTAATATTTTATAGTATTACTATAATATTTACCAAAAAGCAGAGGTTTTACAGTGTTATAATAAGCTTGGCAGATTTGTGGGCGATTTCACCAGTGATTGATCTGCGTGCAAGCTCGCGGGGATTGATCTGCCACAAAACCATTAACCCCCCCGGAAATTGATTGGCCAAATTAGGGACATGCCTCTAACTTGTCTCTCAAGGGTGCGCAGCCGATTCTTGGAAGAACCACCATCACGCGCAGTGGACCTGTTGTGGAATCAGCCCGCCATCGAGTCGTTTATGTCCAGCTTAACTAATTTTCCAAAAGTATTTGTAAATTTTTTGCAAAAGTAACTAGCAAAAGTAGTAGCATAGGTAACAACAACAGTCACAGCACAGTGTCTCTAGTTATAGATGGATAACACCGAGTCCATACAAGTGTCCATATAGGCAGGGTTGAACCTACAAAAGTAACTTTAACTCCTTAGAGAAAATGAAAATTCAATGTATTCCTAAAGAAGGTGTGTTTGAAATCAGTGCTCGGAAAGTCCACTATGGCGAAAGCTCTTATGTAAGTATACTGACAAACTACATTACAGCCAGGTATTCTCTCTACCCTCACCTACAGCCACACCTTCCACCTTCCTTTATATGATACTTCAACAATAAAAAAAAACTATTGTAATTGCCCTCATCTGACCCATGGTCAATTGATATACAGGCTCTGTTAATCTTCTCTTTTTTATATAGCAAATAAGGGGGTTATATTTGTGGGTCCCACTGTTGCTGTTTACATTAATAGATCATTTTCATTGGCTTTTCAGGAAAGGTTTTATCTTCAAACGTTTAAGATGTTCCATTGACATATAATAACAATTTATTTAAATACCTTAAGGTTTACAAATGTGTGTGTGTGTGTTGTGAGGGTTAAGAGCCAGGGGGGCAGTTAATGAGGGCAATCCCCATAATCTAAAGGCAGAGAAATATAAATGGTACACTCAGAAGTAAAATCATAAAAGCTACGTGTTTGTACTTCTATTTTTGTTTTGTAGTGTGCATAATGTTAAGATTTACAGTGACTTGCTGTAGTGTGCATAACAATTCAGTATTTACAGTGTCTGTAGGTATGTGGTTGTGAGTATAAACCTTCAGTATTTACAGTGTCTGTAGGTATATGGTTGTGTATATAAAAGCTCAGAATTTACAATGGTCTTAGGTATGTGGTCCATTTTAGCAGATGTTGAAGCATTTGGTGAATCAAATGAAATTTAGTTTGAAAATGGCCGTTTACCAACAGATCTGCCTTCTGTAAAATATGTTGGATACTCAGAGAGCATAAAGCCCTATAACTATAAACTACAATATTTATTGAGCATACTATTTTAGATTTCAGGTTCATTCACCATTTGCTTTTTTAACCTTTTGTTGGAGATGTATTATTATGTTTTATTGATAACATGCCAACATCCTATACATGCTGTACACTAAAAAGTGAATGTGAGCACACACTGCAATAGTACCTTTGACATAGGTCAGTATAATAAGATGTTAAAGTAAAATCAACTATCTCTATCAAACAAATGTTACATGACAGTAAGCATTCTGTATGTCAGTCTAATGGCCTACATTGTGGATCAATGGATGGCTGTGGCCACAAAGGAGGTATGGAGTCATGCATGACAGAGTTGTTCATGTCCTGTACTAGGATATAGCTAGACATTTTGGCACCGGTAATTTGGGGTCAGGTCTCTAATTGAGGTCTCTCCAGATACAATATAAAAAATAAAATCTATCTTTAGAAACAGTAATCTACTCTAGTGACACAAAGGTACTCATGGTTGGTTCAGTGTCTAACTAGCTTAAAGCTTTATAAAAACACTAGATAAATGTTGTTCAAAGCATATTGTCTATGATGAATGAGAGCTCTCTTTTGACCAATAACCAAATTCTCATGATTGCATATTTTATCAGCATCTATTGAGGTCATTCAATTATCGTAGATTGGTAGATAGTTGTACTAAAAAGTCTTTCAAACATTAACATATTGCCACAGTTTTCACTCTCATGTTTTATTGTGCACTATTGCCTAATTGTATAATGACAACTGTACACACCAAAGATGGTGCACGATTTTCACATGAAGTGATTTGCCAGCTATTATTATTATTATTATTATTATTAACATTTATTTATATAGCGCCAGCATATTACGCAGCGCTGTACAATACATTAGAATGGACATACAACACAGTATAACACACAGGTACAGGTAATGACAAAGGAGGAATAGAGGACCCTGCCCGGACAGGTTACAATCTAATAGGTTGGGGAACAAGGTGTACAATAGGTGGGAGGATGGGACTGGCATGGTGGTGATGTTAGGAAGAAGATGGGTAGGAGAGGCTGAAGAGGTGGGTTTTTAGAGCTTTTTTGAAGGTGGCAAAGGTAGGAGCAAGTCTGATGGGGCGAGGGAGGGAGTTCCAGAGAGTAGGAGCAGCCCTAGAGAAGTCTTGGAGCCGTGCATGTGATGAGGTTATGAGTGGGGATGTCATTAGTGGGTCACTGGAGGAGCGGAGGGGGCGGTTAGGGGTGTATTTGTGTACCAGGTTGGAGATGTAAGGAGGACAGGAGGTGTGAAGTGATTTAAAAGCAAGACACAGGACTTTAAAGTTAATTCTCTGGACAATGGGAAGCCAGTGTAGAGATTTGCAGAGAGGAGCAACAGATGAGGAGCGGTTAGAGGAGTAGATGAGTCTAGCAGCCGCATTCATGATGGACTGAAGAGGCGAGAGTCTAGTGAGAGGAAGACCAGAGAGGATGATGTTACAGTAGTCCAGACGAGAGATAATGAGAGCGTGTACCAGGACTTTAGTGGTCTCTGGGGAGAGAAAGGGGCGGATTTTGGAGATGTTGCGGAGATGGAAGTGGCAGGATTTAGCAATGATCTGTATGTGTGGAGTAAAGGAGAGCACAGAGTCAAAGGTGACACCAAGGCAGCGATCTTGTGAAATAGGGCAGATGACGGTGTTATTAACTGTAAGTGAGATGTTGGGTGGGGGCTTGGAAGGTGAAGGGG
>CM070033.1:58851299-58879548 GCA_036250615.1 Ptychadena robeensis | reverse complement strand
GAGGATGATGTGGTCAAAATACTCATTTGCCTAATAATTCTGCACTCCCTGTAGTAACCAAAGACAGTCAGCTTAGTTGAATCTTTAGGTCAGCAATGGTATTTCCTACTTTTTCCCCCAGTATCGATCTCCTTGATATTAACATAAAGTAGTTTCACCAGTGAGGGGACAAAAATGTTTTTATTAATTAAACAGTTTTATTAATATTGTCTGTATGATATTGTGGAAGCCACAATGCTGCAACAGTTTTACACATGGACTTACTTGTATAGGATGAAGGTCAAAACTACATTGTTCATGTTGCACTTTTTATGTCAGATATCAGGAAATGTCTATAAATAAGTATTCTAATGTATGTTTTTAAAAGTGTACTCCAAATTCTGCTTTAGCTTCAGCAGGAAAATACCCTTGACTTGCTCCTTCCAGACATTGGTATAATGATCCTCGTCATGGAAATTGATGCTACTTCTAATGTAGCATTAGGACATTTTTTTCATTATCTTTTTGATTTTGCTATCATTTTCTGATGTTTCCTCACATTTTACTAAATGCCTTTCCAAGAACAGATAGAGAACAAAAAAAAAAGGATTTTTAGATTCAATGACCTGCTGTGTACAGAAGAAGTGCAATGCAACCTGTGCACAAATCTAAGTGAGCCAGTCACCCAGTCATATTCTGCAAACCACGTATCATTGATTTTTGGTTGGATTGCAATTGATCCTGCCTCTGTTGGCTTCAAATGTAAACTGCACACCAGTTCTGAGCCTTTTAAACTGCACTCAGTGCACCGGGATAAAAGCTAATGTCTGCCCTCGTGTTGGAAAAAAGATGATAAATCTGAGAAAATTATATGGATCATGTGCTAACAGGAAAAGCTAAGTGTTATTTAAGACAGTGCAATTATGTAGAATGCTGAATGGAACAGAATTAATTACAGATTGCATTTATGTAGCATAGTTGCATAAACTATATATAAAAATAATACAATAGAAAGTTTGTTTACATGACTTTAAGAGCTTATACTGTTTGTACTTTAACAATAAATTACAAAGGATAAACTGTAAGGTCACGTGCATCCCTGGCCACAGACAACTTTTCATTAATCTTGTCAACAAAATATTAAGTCAAGCACCTCTGCATGCAGACTACTTCTACAACAATTTGTGAAAAATTTGGTACTTCTTAGGAGCTCAGTGATTTCCAGCATGGTACCATGATAGGAAGCTGCTACCTGTGTAATACAGTGGCTTGCAAAAGTATTAAACTTTTCCACATTTTGTCACATTACAGCCACAAACACACGTGAAAGACTAATACAAAGTGGTGTACACGTGAGAAGGGGAACGAAAATCATACATGATTCCAAACATTTTTTTAAAATAAATAACTGCAAAGTGGTGTGTGCGTAATTATTCAGCCCCCTTTGGTCAGACATTGCCTGATGAGATCTAATGACTAAATAGAGTGCACCTGTGTGTAATCTAATGTCAGTACAAATACAGCTGCTCTGTGACGGCCTCAGAGGTTGTCTAAGAGAATATTGGGAGCAACAACACCATGAAGTCCAAAGAACACACCAGACAGGTTAGGGATGAAGTTATTTAGAAATATAAAGCAGGCTTAGGCTACAAAAAGATTTCCAAAGCCTTAAACATCTCACAGAGATGGAAGGAGTATGGCAAAACTGTAAACCTACCAAGACAAGGCTGTCCACCTAAACTCACAGGCCGAACAAGGAGAGCGCTGATCAGAAATCCAGTCAAGAGGCCCATGGTGACTCTGGACGAGCTGCAGAGATCTACAGCTCAGGTGGGGGAATCTGTCCATATGACAAATAATAGGCTATGTTTCCATTACGTTGGGACCCCTCCGCTAAGCGTATATGCTTAGTGGGAGGTCCCAATGTAGCAGGTAGACTTACTTGCTCGGCGGAGGATCTGTCTTTATTGCGCTGAGCCGCTCCGCCAATGTAAGTCTGAACTTAGTCGAGTACGTTCAGCCTCTGCACCGGTGGATGTGTAAACAGACCATCCACCAAGCAGGCAATGTCTGTAGGATACCTTTGGGATCCCCGCTAAGCGTATAAGCTTAGCGGGGATCCCAAAGGTATCCTACAGACATTGCCTGAGGGGTCCCGAAATTTCTGTGGCAAAAAACTAACACTGCACATCACTCTGAACACACCATCCCCACTGTCAAATATGGTGGTGGCAGCATTATGCTCTGGAGGTGCTTCTCTTTAGCAGGGACAGGGAAGCTGGTCAGAGTTGGAAGAAAACCTCTTGGAGTCTGCAAAAGACTTGAGACTGAGGCGGAGGTTCACCTTCCAGCAGGACAATGGCCCTAAACATAAAGCCAGGGCAACAAGGAAATGGTTTAAAACAAAATATATCCATGTGTTAGAATGGCCCAGTCAAAGTCCAGATCTAAATCCAATCGAGAATCTGCGGCAACATCTGAAAACTGCTGTTCATAAACTCTGTCCATTTAATCTGACTGAGCTGGAGCTGTTTTGCAAAGAAGAATGGGCAAGGAGCTTAGTCTCTAGATGTGCAAAGCTGGTAGAGACATACCCTGATAGACTGGCAGCTGTAATTGCAGCAAAAGGTGCTTCTACAAAGTATTGACTCAGGGGGCTGAATAGTTACGCACACCCCACTTTGCAGTTATTTATTTGTGAACATTTTTTGGAATCAGGTATGATTTTCGTTGCACTTCTCACGTGAACACCACTTTGTATTGGTCTTTCTTGTGGATTTCCAAAAAAATGTATTCATGTTTGTGGCTGTAATGTGAAAAATGTGGAAAAGTTCAAGGGGGCCGAATACATTTGCAAGCCACTGTACGTCCAAAATGATTGAAATTATTCTGCTGCAAAATATGGACCAATATATTAAACGGGTCCTAATGGATGGTCTGGATCCCATTCTCATATGTTCAGTAGTGTTGATAGCGAATCTTCTAATCGCAAATTTATATTGCGAATATTGGCACTTCACAATTGTGAATTCACAATAATCTCAAATATAGTGCCAGATTTCTCTAATCACGAGTCATCAAGATTTTTTTTACCTAAGTTTATCTATAGAAACTGGGAAATGTTTACTGATTTGAGTATAAGCCTAGGGGGGGCAATGCAGAACATACTTTTAAAGGCAGTTAGTGGAGATTTTAAAATGCTATGCTACTGGCTCCAATCTCCACTTCTCCTCCTCCACTTCCACCTCAAACAGTCTGTCGTCAGTCACTAGCTGGAAGCAGGGTAGCATTGCTGTGGGGAAGCGCCAACAAGCTGGGCACATGGCACAAACTTGCAATCTATGCCTTGGAGGTGCTGGCCTGCCAATCCACCAGAGTTTTATCTGAGCAGGTATTTAGTGCTGCTGGTGACATTATAACAGATAATCATATACGCTTGTCCACTGGCAATGCTGATAGATAAAAATGAACACAGCCTGGATTGCTCCTGATTTCTCGACTCCACCAGAGGAGAGCTGAGTCTGCTCACCTGCAGGCACTCGCATCTAATGACTTAGAATGTCTGCTCACTGGCATATAATGTTTTAGAGAAACTGCTCACCAGTAGGCACTGGCATATAATGTTTTAGAGCATCTGCTCACCAGTAGGCACTGGCATCTAATGTTTTAGAGCATCAGCTCCCCTGCAGGCACTGGCATCTAATGTTTAAAAGTGTCAATTCACCTGGAGGCACTAGCATATAATGTTTTAGAGAGTCTGCTCACCTGCAGGCACTGGAATCTAATGTTTTAGAGCATCTTCTCATCTGCATGCATTTGCATCTAATGTTTTAGAGTGTCAGCTCATCTGCAGGCACTGGCATATATTGTTTTAGAGTGTCAATTAACCTGCATGTACTCGCACCTAATGTTTTAGAGCATCAGCTCACCTGCAGAGCGTCAGCTCACTTGCAGACACTGGCATATAAAATTTTTAAGCATCTGCTCACACTGGCATTTAAGGTTTTAGAGTGTCTGTCACACATTCTCAAATTAACTAAACGTATTGCCTATGCTGCTCATCACTATCAATTACTTTCAGCATTAACTTACACTATAGTCTTTGAAAGTGGTGAATACATTAGCCTACATTCATCTATCACTGTATCCAAAGCATGTTTGCCGGCCAACAAAAATATTACCAAAACTAAAATGTTCTAATTTTGAAAAAAGTTACTCAAATTTGTAGTTAGGCAACCATTCACTTTGTTGTTGGAATTTTTCAAATATAACTAAACTAAAAAGTAATTTCTGCTTATCAGACAATCTAATGGTGAATTGATATACAGAATTGAAAATGCAGTACTGCTTTTCTTAGATGAACGCTCCTTCTTTGAGCAACATTCTCAACCAGGTCGAGTTTTTCTCTCAACATCTGAGCAATACTTTCATTATTTCTTGTCTTTTCTATCCTCTGTATGACCTTTGACACTCACATGAGAGCAACTAAGGGAAGAGCTTTTCATTGGAAAACTTATAGGAAACATATGAGTGGGGAAGGGTCAGGACCTCTTTAGGTTGGCTTGTTGGCAGTATCACCTTCTATCGCTTCATGTCCTTATGACAACTGACAAAAATAACATAAAATTGCTAAATTACTATACACTTATTGTAAAACACATTTCTAATTCTGGGCTGCTACATTTATATTCTTTTCCCAGAACATTTGCAGTTTTCTTTTTTTTTAATCTTTTTTTTATAGTTTACAGTTGTCACAGTAGACAGTCTTATATATTCTCTACATGAGTCATCATCTGGTTACTGCTTCTGCTGTCCAATGCCATGGACCTTATAAATGCACTTGGTTTTGGACAACACTTAGGGCTTGTTTCCATTGTACGTCGGGACCCCTACGCTAAGCGTATACGCTTAGCAGGGGTCCCGACGTATCCCATAGACTCAGCCTGCCGGCGGATGGTCTGTTTACACATCCGCCGGTGTAAAGGCTGAACGTACTCGACTACGTACATCCTTACATCGGCGGATCGGCTCAGCTCAATGAAGACAGACCCTCCGCCGAGCAGGTAAGTCTATCTGTTACGTTGGGACCTCCCGCTAAGCGTGTACGCTTAGCGGAGGGGTCCCAACGCAATGGAAACAAAGCCTTACTCAATACCTTACAAAAGCCAGTTATTAAGCCAGTTATAAGTGGAATCCAGAATTTTACATTCTGCTAGGCCCTGTTCACGTCTGCACATTGATTTGTATTCTGGTTCCACTTTCATTCCAAAGCAATGATGGCCCTCAGAGTCTGAAAGTTTAAATTCCTCAACAAACTCCTTCTTGTTAACATCTTGAATAGTTATCTGAACTATGTCTGAAATGTAAGCATATATAAAGGATGCATATTAATGCAGATTTGCATTCAGCATGCACCATTAAATGTATTTTAGTGTATCAGGCTTTACTGCATATGCATATAGGATCTAATCAGTTTTTCAGAAGTACTCATGTCCCACAAAACACAGCAATAAAAGGAGAATGATGGGACATTGGTTTACCAGTGTGGTGTTTCTCTCCATTCATTGGTTTGGGGAAGTAAATGACCAGTAATTGTTACCTTACAATTTTACCAAACAATTTCCGTACAATCAACCAAAACATATAATATGAGGACCTTTCGAAACCTTGCAATCACTATGTATTCTATCAGGAAGGACCGGCACTACATAGTTGTTGGTAGATCTAAAGGCAATTGTATGGAGTGATTGAAAGGTGTATGGTGGGCTTTACCTATCTTCATAAGGCTAAATGCAGGTCCTCTGCACTCAGCTGCTGTTGTGTCAAAAGTACAAATCATTTGGTATGTCATTAGCTGTTTACCTGTTAATCACCTGTTAAGTTGGAACTCTCCTCCATTCAGGACAATTCGGCTTGCATAGAGTCACATTTCAGTTGATCAAGGTTCATTTTCTCTTTCTGCACACACTACCTACTAAACTTTGTACCTGAGTGTGTGCTTGCAATTTGAAAAACTGTCAGTAGGGCATCATGTATGTTAAAGGAAGCTATAAGCTGTGTACTTTATTTATAAAATGAAAACAATAATGTAATCTTTTATCTTATTAAGTATCTGGGGTGTCTCATGGGATGGCTCTCTAGGGGGCTACCTCAGTATGAAAACAGATCTTGCCTAAGTGTTTTGAGCAGATGGTGAAGACAGAACAGGATGCCCCAATTAACTCCCTGCTTGCCACAAGCACTGGTGACATTGGTGTTCTACAATTAGATTCTTCTCCTGACTTCCAGTGATAGTGTAACACTTCCACTTTTCTTCATGACAATATTTAATCTATCATATTAAGAAGACTTTACTTCTCCCGACAGATGTTCTCGCAGATTAAAGTTAGCCTTTGTTAACCATCGACTGGGATTAAAATTTCTCGTTTGTTAAGAGGTTTATAATACTTATCCGGGGGAAATCATCCTGTGAATTTGTGAAGCTGATACCTTAATTGGCTGAAAGCTGTAAATAGATTTGGTCCCAAAGGATCATTTTGACCTTATTGTCAGAAAATGTCAGACTGCCAACAGTTTGCTTACTTGTAAACGTTGCCTAATCACTGACACCAAACAGTTTTCATTGAAATGTTCTCATATATTCAAATATTAGATATTTTACAGCGTTTTCTTTATCTGTGGTAATGCTGATAAAGCAAAGGTCATTCTGTCCCTATTTTATCTATGAAACAGCTAAAGTAGTTAAAGAATTGTACACCCCCTTCCAATAATAAAAAAAAAAAACAACAACAACCTGAAACTTGAGGAATTATGGATAACATTTTTTTTACAGGCTATCCTCTTCAGAGTATCTGACATAAGAAATGTTTAGAAAATGTACCTTGCATAGTCATCATTCTACTACTAGTGAATATACTTCATAAGAATTGTGTTCTATACTCACTAACTCATTAACTTTTCTGTTAAAGCGCACCTAAACCCACCAGGCAAATCTTTCCCCCTAGCTAGCCAACCCCACATTATTGGAGCAATATGTAAATAAAAAATCGTTACCTGTTTGGAAATATCTGTATAGTTCTCCCCTTACCCCTCCCCCTCTGTGGATCGATCTCCTCATTGCCGCGGCGGGCTTCCGGCATTGCTTCAGCAGCTATTCCTGTTGTTTATTTTTTTCTGCTTTCACTTTGTGTTCATTGACACACATTGTATCTGGTGGCCCCCGGTGGTGGCCAGCGTTATTGCAGCTAACACTGGATCTAAAATGGCAGATCCCACAGATGTCAGCAGGATAGCTAAATAAATTTTGGGGGGTTTCTTGAGCAACTTTGAGCTATTACCATTTTGCACTGCTATGGTGGCTCCGATCTGAAGGAGCTGCAGGAGGGGAGAGCGGACCCCTCCCCCCCTAATGATGTGATGACTACACATCGTGGGGGGGGGGGGGTTTCAATGTAAATCACACCAGAACAGCAATAACTGTATCAAATAAAATTTAAAGTAAAAAAAAATATAACACTTTTGAATTTCCAATTCAAATGATACCTTTTATGTATTTATTTATTTTTAATGTACCGTATATGCCGGCGTATAAGACGACTTTTCAGTACCTTAAAATCCTGCCCAAAGTTGGGGGTCATCTTATACGCCGGGTGCCGCAGGCAGGGGGGTACAGGGGACCATCTATGGCAGCCGGTTACTGAATCCGTGCTGCCAGAAGCTGCGAGCGGCTCGCTTAGATACATTGTTACATTGTAAGAATGAGTGAGCAGTGTTACCATGGCTACAGGACGCTCTCCACAGAGAACACACATTGTTTCTGTTATAGAAAAAAAACCTGTGTGATGCTGTAACTTTGAACATTCATAGCAGGGAAACCATTTATAGTATAATGATGAAACTTTCAGGGTCAGTAATGCTCACCTACTACTACTTACACCCCGAGTTTCACCCCTCTAGCTATAATACTTATAAGTTAAATTTCAGCTAAATTCCAGCCACCAGACAATGCTTTTTCATGGCCAGTGATTTACTCCTATATGCAACATTTAACTTGCCTACTATGAACACATAGATCTTTAAATCCCTGCATGGTAGAACCTTGAAATTTTGTGGTTTACTAGTTAACCCCTAAGAATATATCCATGCAAATGTTCAGGTCCCTGAGCATAATCCTTCCTACTAATAGCCCCCTTTAAAATATTGCTTCCCTATTAGCATAAAGCACTACTCTGCTGCATACATGCTTCTAAGGGTGTTGGAGATCTGTGGGTTGAAAGAGTAGACATACATTTTTTTATTTGGTGAAGAGGAAGAGGGGAAGAGGGGGTAGTCTTATACGGCGAGTATATAACAAACTCTATATTTTTACTGGAAAAGTTGAGGGGTCGTCTTATACGCCCAGTCGTCTTATACGCCGGCATATACGGTAATTTATTTTACATAATTGTGTGTTTTAAACATTATTATATTCAGAATGTCTACTAGACCCTTGTACGGACATATTTTGGTAAGTTACTGGCCTACAACATAAAAACATTCCATTTAAGCCTTTTGGTACAGAAATCTTAACCTCAGCAGAGAGCTGCCCTAAGTATTTAGACCCTTTGCTCAGTATTTAGGAGAAGCATCCTTTTGATCTAATACAGCCATTGAGTCTTTTTGGGAAAGAAGCAAGAAGTTTTTATATCATGTTCAGGGGCTTTGTAATTAACTTACAAATCTGCTGAATTAAATAATAACATCTCCTAACAAAGGCACATTTGCTGTGTGTTTCTGAGCATTAGCTGCAGTTTAATTGTAATTGCAGGTGCAAATTATATGTTTTGTTACATTGTAACAGAGTTGTTAAAATACATGTATGAATGTTAGCCATTAGGGTTTGGAGACCTATTTCACACAGTATCAGTGAGTAGAACCTAGGCAGTGTCATGTCAACCCAAACTGTCTGGTTCAAATACAGAAAATAATATTGTTGTGTTGCAGATCATAAAACTAATGTTAAATCATGGTCTCCAGTTTTTGTTACCTCTTCTGCCTCTCTGTTAGCCAAATGGCCGCAGGTGGTCACACATTCGAACCATAAGACGCAGCCACTTTACCCCCCCCCCCCCAGTTTTGGGGGTGAAAAGGTGCGTCTTATAGTCCAGTAAAATATCCATAACTGATCCTGAAACTTTTGTAAAGTTACTTATTTACATGCCTAAGCCAAATAAAATCTTGGAAAAAATATTAGGGACCCTCCAGCTGCCATTGCTTAAACACAGCCACTCTGATGCAGCATGTGTTGTCTGCAAGCCTGGATTGGTTGGCCTTTGAGCCCCCAAAAATACAAAATAGCAAAGCAGAAAAACTATTACTGTATATACTCAAATATAAGCTTTTACTCAAGTCAAGAAATGAAAACTGCAAAACCTCATGGGCAGAGTTTTAAAGTTATTTGCAAAGCCACTGAACATAGCCACTGAGATCCTCAGCAAAATGGCAAGGGTTGTAGGAAGATTTTTGAAAAATAATTCTTGCTCTAGCACATGTAGTTTGTGCACAAATGAGGTTAAAATTAAGTTGAAAATGTTTAGGTAGATTTCATTTAAGAGCAATAGAAAAATACTTTAATAAAAACAAATGTTCCCACAACCCTTCCCTACTAGTGTTGATTGTGAATATTCCAATGGAATTTTTATTGCGAATATTTGTACTTTGAGAATTCCCGAAGATCTTGAATAAAGGTCTATATCTTCATCATCTCGATTATTCCAGGGAATTTTTCTGGGGAAAGTATCATGCATTTTCTTTTTTTGCTAAATGTGCATGCATTTTCACACAGGTGCCGATTTTCACAAAGAATTACTTCTATGTGTTGTCTCATGGGCTGAGAACACTGCAGCTTTCCCATTCTGCCACTAAATGTTGTCATGACATTGTGATCACAATATTCATATCTATAAGTTCCAATATTAACTAGAAGTAATATAGATCTGGAATTTTCGAATTTACTTAGGATATTTAAAAAAAAGTGATGGCTGAACATCAGCTGTGTCCGTCTGCGCTCAGGCGGATTGGACTTTTAAAAAAAAGTCCGCCGTCCGCCTGTTCGCAGAGAACTGTTGACAGGGAATTTGAATGCAAACTATACTGGAAATGACGCCACGACGTCAGTTCCGGTACATGGAACACACAGTTGCTAGTTCCAAAACGGGAAGTGACATCGATGGGACGTCACGTCTGTACTGTTCGCCGGCAAGAAGAAAAGCCAATGTCCGCCCGATGGACAGTTTGGTCATTACTATTGAATAATAATTCTTGTAATGTCACAAATTTGAATACTGTTTATGCTATTTATCACTATTCCCTACATCTCCAGCGATTTTGGTGATGATATCATGTTCAGGGGCTTTGCAATTAACTCATAAATCAGCTAGGTGAAATAATGACATCCCAAAACAAAAGCACAATTGCTGTGTTTCTGTGCCTTAGACCATGTTTCCAAAATCCATGCTAGTCAATGGAATTGTTTCCACAGTGCGTTTGGGGAAAATGGAAACCAAACACACCGTGGATGCCTTAACGCACCCATTGGGAATGCATTGGACTTTCTTTCTGCATTCAAACAAGGAAAAAATCCCCGATGCTGCATCAGAAATGCATCCCTGACCCAACAAAATGGGACCTGTGGATTAAAGGAGAGGCATTAACACAACGCATTCCTTGATTCTGTGGAAACAAAGCATAAGCTGCTGAGTTTCCCACCCTAGGCTTATACACGAATCATTCAGTTTTTCCAGTAACATTAGCTTCCTCTGCTCATATTCAAATTGGCTTATACCCAACTACACACAGTAAAATTCACACTCTGTGCACACTTTGAAGGTACATGTCAGCTATGCGGCATATCTGTACACCCAGTGTATCTCTCATAATCTCAGAATTCTGTTTTACTTTTTTGGATCTTTTTGTGTTCAATGTTTTATATAAAAAAAATTAACAATAATGTGACATTGTTATGGTTTCACTCTAATGTTTTATAGACACTCCTTTGGTATAAGGAACAGTTTTACCAAATTTGCATCAAGTAAAGTATGTGCGAGCTTTGCATGGACTTCTTATGTTATTTTAATTTCTAAAATGTAGAATTTTTTGCCAAATTCTAATAAATTATGTTCATATGTTCATGATCATTGATAAACTAACTTACAGTAACACAAATCTGGAGCACCTACTAGTATACTATGCAGTATGTCCTATTTACAACTTACATTTCTATTTAATGTTTTTGTCTGCTAATTTCAGTGAAAGTAAGATGACATGAAGTGAGTTTAGTGTGATTTCTCTTCTTTTAAACAAAGGCGCCATCTTGTGGATAAATTAGAGAACAACAACTAGGGGAACATTTTATTCACAACCAGCAAATATATATATATAGGACCAAAAGGCTACTATTCTTAAAGCAAAGGAGCCAACATCCCAAAATATAATAAGGAAAGTCTGGCACTGGGGAAATGAGTGTAAACCCATCCGCACAGATTCAGGAAATTCCCCCTGAGAAATCAGGGGCTAGGGGACTTTAAAGGCTCCAAACAGTTATTTACACAAGTATACATATATATATATATATATATATATATATATATAAACACTGTTAGTTTATTACAGATTACTGGGCCAGAGGCCCTAAAACAACAAAGAGCGCTGTGTAATTTTACATGCATAGTCATACAAAACAATTTAAAGATGTCTGGTAATGGTTCTTAACGCATGATGGATGACAGAATTCCCAACCCGAGGCATGTTTCGTTTTAAGAAAACTTCCTCAGGGGTAACAAAGGAGAATTCAATCGTAGAACCAGTTTAGGCCTAACAAGGCCGTTGCACATATGACCACCAAATCAAGACCAGCTCCTGCCCAGGAACGGGAGGGGGGGGGGGGGCAAGGAACACCAAATAGCCAGCCAATCCAGGTATTGTTTGTGCAAAAAAGCTTGTAATTTCCAATTGCCGTAGCTCACTAGCCTACATGTTCCATGTTTGCTAAACCTGCATTCCCTATTGTGTAGGGAAGAAATGTGTTATAAATTGCAGACTCTCATTCACTAGCAGTGTTGTCAGCTTGCTGTGAGTTGTCAGTCAGGGCTGTCAGTAAGGCTTTAAGGAAATGTGCAGACATGTGATCCAACAATCCAACATCCAACTGGGGAGGCACACATGGGGGTACTGATGCCTGTTAAGCCGGCCATAGACGTCCCGATCTATGGCCGACATTTAGCAGACTCTTCACAGCGTGGTGACGTCGCCACGCTGTGAGCAGTCTGCTACAGAACGGACAGGAATCCTGTCAGACTGTAGCCAATTAACTCAGAGGGGGAGGAGACTTCCACTCCGAGTTAACAGCCTGCAGCATAGGCAGGAAAAAAACCAGCAGGACGGATCCGTGTGCGATCTGACCTGCCGGCTTTTATTCTACAAAACTCAAAGGTGGGCTCCCTCATAGTTGCGGCCGACCAACCTTTATGTGCTCAGCGGGAGCGAGCACGCAGGTTGGTCTGCTACAACTATGGCCGGGAATCGGCCCGTCTATGGGGGACTTTAGAGAGCAGCTTGGTGTGCCTAGTCTGGATCTGGAAGTGATGTTACTGGCAGGTTCAACAGTTAAGACATTTTACAACTCTTCCAAAAAAAAAAGACTAACAAGAGAGAACTATACATGTTAGGCAACCAGATAGTTTACATGCACTATACAAAAGATATGGTGATCTTCCTAGAAGTCTCATAGTGACATGCATTTATTAACATCCCTTTACTATTAACCTTTGGACCATGTAAGTACATTTTGTAATGTTACAATGCTATTCCAATGTACCAAAATGCAAAATATAGTCTCAACTTGGCATAAATGTTGAAAACCAACCTCAGAAAGTAGAAGTGGATAGCTGCAATGGGTTACCGGCAGAGATTAACTAACTAATACATGTTTAAATATATATGTTAGTGTGTAGTATGTATGTATGTATGAAGATCAGACATGACGAACCAGTTGGTGTTTTTTCTGCCGTTACATCATCTCATGATCGTATGTTACTTATGTTATTTATTATTAAATTACTATAAATTGCAATTAATTCATTCCATTAGTAGGTAGCATCTTCCTAACTTTAGTTTAATTAACTTTTCACTTAATAACTTTTCAGAAGACCAGGTTTGATCTAAATTCAGTAGGAGATTTACAAATGAAAAATACCTTTATCCAGCAGATAACTCTACTATATTGTTATATGTTGCTGAATGCTGATCTCTCCCCATTATCTATGGCAGTGATTATATTCTAGGGAGCTCGAAGATATTCTTAAGATGCCCTCACATTCTGACAGATTTGGAGTGTTGCTGCAAATAAGAGCGGGCAAATCCTGCCAAGTCAAAATGTGCCATGCTGATAGACTCTTGCCCAAAAAGACTGAAAGCTGTAATAACAACAAAAGGTGCTTCAACAAAGTATAAGTTTAAGGGTGTGCACTCTTATGCAACCACATTATTTTATTTCATATTTTTTCTTCCCTCCACCTAAAAGATATCAGTTTGTTTTTCGATTGAGTGTTAAGCTGACCATACACCTTCAGATTTCTCTGTCAGATTTTTTGTTTTACCAAAACCATGTAATATGAGGGACTAAGCAATCAAGTCTACCTGTGTTCAATCGCAGAGGACCCAGCACTACATAATTGTTGGTAGATCTAAGGGAAATCTGACAGAGAGATCTATAGGTGTATGGCCAGCTTTAGGGGGGTGAGGGAGGGACAAGCAGTAAGCCAACCATAGAGGAACCAGCTACTAGTAAGATTGCATGTAATGTGTGCGTTTGTCTCTGTGATTGATGTGTAATGTGTGTCTCTATGAGAATGATGAATGATTCTATATGATTGTTGTGAATGTGTATATAATTCATGTCACTGCATGATTGGGGTGAAAACCAAATAAAGTTGTATGAGTTGTATTTCAAATGAATTTTGAGGGTCATTTCACACTAGTACTAGTACACGATACTGTAACATGGCTAGTGTGAAATGGCCCTCATTCAGAAACTGTGTATTTTGAATGAGGGGGGTTCGATAACATTCCTATCTAATAAAGGTGGGCCCTGCAGGGAAAGTTTGGGAACCGCTAATCTAACTTGGACAAATCCAACTGGTCAGCATACTCGAGTACCAATTTTCACAATAGGAAAATGACATATAATGTAGGGATCACTAATAACAATGGTCTTTTATGTGATAGAGTTAGTTTTTTGGGGATATAGTTAGGAAAGATATATAGTGATAACTTAAATAACCACTGCAATGCATCCAAGCCCACATTTCCTGCTAAATTTAAGTAAAAATGCAATATATAAATACACACACATATATGCACATGATTAAACTCTTACGTAGTAGTCTTCTCCTGCTCTGTATTAGGACATATATGACAATCAGAGCCTGCTAACCCTCTGATATAACCACAAGGGGGAGACAACCTCACAGTAACAAAACATGTGAAGGCTTTTATTCCACTCTACACATGTAAGAATATATTTGTAGTAAGAGTATACCTTAACATACAAAACCCAATATCAAAATAATTTTTTGTTTGTTTATATGTTTTTTGTTTTTTTTTAGATTATAGAAATGAATGTAAAAAATGAAAAGCTGCATTACCCCAGTGTGGAGATGAAGTATATTGTAATGGCAGTATATTGTAATTACGGTTGTAATGCCAGCTATGGGTGGCCTGACAGTGTAACCTGTCACTCCAGGCTGCTTACTATAGATGAGAAGTTCTTCTGTAAGATAAAGAAGCACATGGTCAATTTGATCAACTGGTAGGTCTGATCTTTGTTTCGCTGGTGAGAATCATTTGATCATGTCTCATTTCTGCTTCCAGATATGTTTTTCCGATGCCCAGATGTCTTCTCTCCTATCCGCGCTCTTGCCCTGGAGAGAGTAGAGGAGACTCACCCCCCTCTCTCCCCGGGAGTAAAGATATTTGCGGGGGGGGAGGTGGGGATCTGGATAGGGGGTGATATAGACCTCACAATCAACTTCATCACTGTCGCCCCATGTGGGCACCCCCGATCGATGGCTTATTTTGCCACTGACCGACGGCCGCACGCACGCCCCTCGGTCAGCGGCAAAATCGCCTGCCGCTCAGTGCGTGTATGGCTCGCTTAATGAGCAACTACACATCCCTTTCTCCCCAACCAATAGTGTTTTTGCATACCACTCATTGATATGCAATAAGTTTCAGGAACTGGGGTAGAAGGTACTCAACCGATGGTACATGTCAACTGCACTCCTACATCGAATGTTTCCTACAGTCTCTGCTTCCTACTAGCCAGGCTGCCCCAGGTACAATGTAAAAAGTATTTTGGTCATGGCCCTTACTCTGTCCCTTCTGGAAGGCCGTGCAAACCCATCTGAAGTCGTTCACAGAATGAGAGATCCCTGATGATCCGTCTTTCGCACTTTATCTATAGATCTATAGATCTATAGAAAATCTGTATTCGTTCACCTGCTGAATGCCGCCAGGTTGCGCATTCCTCTGTGCTGGAAGAGCACCTGTCCCCTGTCGATGGACTTATTGTTAAAAAAAAATAAATGATATCATAGGAAGAAAATGGCCATTATTCATAGCACGGGGGAACAATTTCAGAAGGTTTGGTACTACTGAATGGACTTCAGACTGAATTGACTCCGGAATACTCCCAACTTTTATCACACTTTAATTATTTTATTTTTTTATCACAACTTTGATTTGTTAGCATTTGAACTTTTTCATAGTGTTTTTGTATTATCTCCTTCTGTCTGTTATAGTTTTTTCTTCTTCTTCCCCTGTTGAAAAAAATTCTTTCCTCCCTCTTCATCCTACTCTTCCCCTTCTTCTTTCCTACTTCTACTGTCCTGGACAGATTTTATCTTGGGCAAATGGTTTTATACATTCAGGCCTGTTACAGTGGCCTGGGGTACTGTGGGCTCCTCAAGAAAACTCACACAATCTTGCAGGAACAGGTCTTATGGGGGCATTAATATACTAAAGACAGTAGACAGTTTGCCATGTTTTTATCTGTAGTAGGCATTTCTCTTTTCGCCTTTGTGTATTTTGTATTATTTTTAAATCGTCAATTAACTTAAAATGTTTTACTAGGCTCCACTGTCCATTAAAACATAGTGCTTGAGCCGGCCATTAACAGCAATGGAGCTATGACAGGGCTGGCTCCAGAGCTCGTCAGAGCCCATCTGCGCACATAGTAACATGACGGACGGACGCAAATAGTTGAGCCTGGGCTTAATCTCAAATATTGCTCACAAATCTGTCTCAATCTGTGTTAATGAGATTATTCATCCCACCCCACATGTGGCATATCAAGGTGTTGATAAAACAGCATAAATAGTGCACAGGTGTGCCTAAGACTGCCCACAATAAAAGGCCACTCTGAAATGTGCAGTTTGCTCACACAGCACAATTTGCGGGAGCGTGCAATTGGCATGCTTATTGCAGGGATGTATACCAGAGCTGTTGCCTATGAAATGAATGCTGCAGCAACAATGGGTATGCAGAACCAGAAAAAAATTTGCTGCTTTAAAGGTCCCAATGAGCACAACGGCCTCCATCATCCCTAATTGGCTGGCCAGCTATCTAAACTGAGTGATCAGGGGTCCTCTGTGGTGAGAGGAGAAACACTAATTAGGCCTGGTAGAGTGGCCAGATGGATGTTACTCCTTTGTAAAAGGCACATGGCAGCCATAAGGCACCTGAAGGACTCTCAGACAATGAGAAACAAAATTCTCTGGTCTGATGGGACAAATATTAACCCTCTGGGCGGTTTGAGCTTTTCGCGCCATTTTTTATTTACTGTAATCGCGGCGGAGTACACTGTACTCCGCCGTGCTTGCCTGCTCTCCACCCAGCCCCCCGCCCCCTTCGGCGTCACAGATGACGCCGAAGACACGGGCCGGAAGAGCTCCGTGTGTCTCTGTAGAAGAGCCGCCGGCACACAGGGAGACAACGGTTTTGCCTGATCCCGGTACGGGCACAGTTTCATCGGCGATCAAACTGTGCCCGAACTCAGTAACCGCTAGGGAGGTTAAACAGTTTTGCGTGAATGCTAGGTGTCAAGTTTGGAGGAAACCAGGCCAATAGCATCCCTACATTGAAGCATAGTGTTGGCAGCATCATGCTGTTGGATGTTTTTCAGCGGCAGGAACTGGGAGACTAGTCAGGATAAAGGGAAAGATGACTGCAGCAATGTACAGAGACATTCTGGATGAAAACCTGCTTCAGAACACAGACTTGGGGGCGAAGATTCATCTTCGCATAGGCATACAGTCAAGATTTCTAAGGAGGGGCTTTAGGGCATCTCTGTGCATGCCCTAGAGTGGCCCAGCCAAAGCCCAGACTTAAATCCGATTGAACATCTCTGGAGAGATCTTAAAATGGCTATGCACCAATGCCTCCAAACCAACCTGATGGAGCTTGAGAAGTGCAAAATTGCCGAAACTGGCCAAGCATAGGTGTGCCAAACTTGTGGCATCATATTTAATAAGACTTCATGCTGTAATTTCTGTAAAGGGTGCATCTGCAAAATATTGAGGCTGTAAATACTAATGTACATGTGCTGTCAGGATGAGGTACTGAGGGGGCGACCAGACAGGCAACACACACTGACATCCAGACAGAGGTAGGGTTTAAACAAAAACAGATTTAATGAAGACTTACAGGCAGGAACAAAACAGGTGCAAAAGTCCAGGTTACAGGAGTGTCCAGGATTCAGAATTAAGGTTCAGGGACAAGAAGCATGAAGCCAGGGAAAGCATGAAATCAAGACAAGCAAACAACAATGAACAGCAAGCATGTCTGGATGAAGCACACCTAAATAGCCCTAAAGCTAATGAGGCAGGTGTGAGCTCCACCTATCTCACGCTTGCAGGGAGCCACCTGCTGGTCACTGTGGGAGCAACCCATGGATGGGCAATCACAGTGCCACCAGCAGGAGGTGACCGGTACAGCCAGGGTCCTCACAGTACATCCCTCCTAAGGACGCTCCAAGCAGCCCGGGCACTGTGGCGGCAACACCCCCGAGGGTCAAACACAAAAGCGTCCTGCAGCGCAGACACAGGATGCATGGGGATCACCGGAGCAGACTCGGGGTGCAGGATCACCGGAGCGGATTTGGGGTGCAGGGCCTCCAGAACAGGCACGGGGTGCAGGACCTCTGGAACAGGCATGGGGTGCAGGGCCTCTTGAACAGGCATGGGGTGCAGGGCCTCCGGAACAGGCACGGGGTGCAGGGCCTTCAGAACAGGCACGGGGTGCAGGGCCTCCGGAACAGGCATGGGGTGCAGGGCCTCCAGAACAGACACAGGGTGCAGGACGGCCGCCAGAACAGACACGGGGTGGAGGACGGCCACAGGAATAGACTCGGGGTGCTGGGCCTCCGGAACAGGATCGGGGTGCAGGAGGCTGGCAACGATCTGCAACAGGGGCTAGACCACACTGGGGGTGAAACAGCCCAGATCTACCCTGGCATTCACCGAGGAAAGACAGTCCAGGAGGTACGCTCTGGAGTTTAGGCTCAGGATCTGGCGGCACCAGTCCCCATCCTCCTTGGCCACATACACAAACATCAGGACATCAAGAGGGTGCATGGTGGATAGCCAACAAAAAAAAGTCCAAGAAACAAAAACAAGAAGTCCCAGGTAGCAAACAGGTCTGGCAGGGAGGAGCTCAGTGTGTGCTGCACTGGTCAGTGTGGGCTGTTCATTCTGTCAGGATCAGGTACTGAGGGGGTGACCAGACAGGCAACACACACTGACATCCAGACAGAGGTAGGGTGGTGACAGAAACAGATTTAATGAAGACTTACAGGCAGGAACAAAACAGGTGCAAAAGTAAAGGGTACAGGAGTGCCCAGGGTTTAGGGACAAGAAGCATGAAGCTAGGGAAAGCATGAAATCAAGACAAGCAAACAACAATGAACAGCAAGTGCGGTCTGGGTGAAGCACACCTAAATAGCCCTAAAGCTAATGAGGCAGGTATGAGCTCCACCCAGCCCACACTTGCAGGGAGACCCTGGCTGTACCGGGCACCGCCTGCTGGTGGCACTGTGATTGCCCATCCATGAGTTGGTCCCACAGCCACCAGCAGGCGGTGCCCGGTACAGCCAGGGTCCTCACATGTGCTTTCTCCGGTTTTTTTTTTAAATACATTTTCCAAAACCTCAATTAAAATGTTTTCACGTTGTCATTATGGGGTGTTGTGTGTAGAGTTCTGAGGAAAATGCTAATTTTTTGCATTCCAGAGCTTGTTAGGCCAAAATGTGTGTGCAGTGTGCAAATTTCCAACTAAATCCATGTAAAAGCACAGGTGTTTCCTTACGCGAGTGATGTGACACTGCATTGTTTCTCGTAGTCTAAAAACGTAACTATTACTAAATAATAACTTTTATTTTGGGCTCGCATCTACCTGTTGTGGTGCAATGGGTTTTAGCATAAATTAGCCCTCTTTACTTTACACTAAATGTATTTTGTTCATTAATTTGTACATGCTGCTATCAATGATACTTGTATTGCACATAAACTGGTGAAAAAAAAGACATGCAAAGAGACCCGCCTGCAAATGTGAAATATCCCATTAAATATAATATGCATGTGCTGTATGTGAAATGGATAGTTGTGAACGGGGCCTGAGGGTCATCTGGTAATCAAAGGTCAGAGAAGAGACAAATACATTATACTGACAGAATAAGGAAATCAGGAATATTTATTATGCTGCTCATGCTTCTGTTTGCGTCACAATTTTTTTTCTGTATGCCTCTGGTGAGAGTTCAGTCCACGTCCTGTGGTGTTTCCAGGCAGGAAGCCAAAAAGAGAGACAACAGTACAAAACAGATTAAAGGCCCCCATTCACCTTACAATCTTTCCATACAATTTCTGTACAATCAAATTTTGTTCTACCAAAACCATGTAATATAAGGACCTTTCTAATACTTCCAATCACTATGTATTCTATCAGGGAGGCCACTATACTACACAGTTGTTGGTAGACCTAATGGAGATTGTATGGATCGATCTTAAAGTGTATGGGGAGCTTTAGTAATGTTGGAAAGGTATAGAAAAATGCTGATTATGTTATTGATAGGAGAATCACTAGCCTGATGCCTTTAAAACCATTCAGTATATTTATGGTTTTCTTCCATCTAAACCATTGATGGGGAGTTACATAAAATATTTTCAATGTATAATACAGGTTTGAAGAATACACTAAAAAATAGTGTTGTATTTAAAACTAACACTATATTTAATACTAGAAAAAAAACATACTATTGGTAACAACTTTTAAAACAACATCTGACTCTAAGCATCAACAATATAAATGTGAGCTATTGTCTGCTCGGTGGTTCCTAGAGTAAATCGTGTGTGGCTTGTTACCAATTCAGTCTTAAAATAGCCCTACTCTACCCATCTTTATCATTCCTTCCTTTAATCTGGCAGGTGCAGCTCAATATACTAGATCTTTCAATTATGCAGAAGTGTTCCAAAACAGGCTTTCCCAGTTCAGGAACTCTTTATCCAGATGTTACTGGAGTGAATGTATTTCATCTAAAATGTGGCATCAGCCGCTTGTGATTTACAGACATATGGAACCATCAAGAGAAAATTGGTTTAAACTCTGTGCAGATGACTTCCAGGTCATGACCAGTACTTGTCATCTGTCACCTTTTAATGATCTATTTACTTTTCAAATGGTGATCTCTGTAGGACTAAGTAGGTCACGACTGCCCATCTGTAGCCCAAAACCTGGTTTCAAAATTTTGCCCAGAAATGTTAAGTTGTTGCCAACCCGTGCCCTTTCCTCACCACACACACACTTTCCACCCCTAAAATAAATATATACATATTACACTTATAATACCTTTAATATGATTTAACATGGACATGTTAAAATCTCTTGTGTTGTACCACAATTTTGTGTTAAGTTTCACCTTCATACAAAATAATTTTATAGAAACCTTTCTAGGCCCTGCCTACGCATATTCTAGATAAACGGTTTTATTTTACATGGCATTTATTGGAAACATGTGCACATTATCTGAAATGGTAGGTCAGTTTCAGGGATCATATCACTTGATTTGTTTAAAAAGGGCTAATGTCAAGATGAGGTATACAAGGATAGGATATATATGTTACAGATGAAGCATCTGATAACTGGAATATCAAATGTCAACATTTATTCTGCGTATTATCTCTGTATGTTGTACAATTAAGTCATTAAAAATTCAAGCGTAAGTATGATAAGATAAAATTACTTGCTTCCATTGAAAAAACACCAGTGTTTTCCAATAAAACGGAAAATTGATACTTACCTTTGTTAATTTTCCTTTCCGTTAAGAAAGCACGAAATGGGTTAAGTCCTGCACCCTTAAACCTAGAGCACAGGTCTTTTATATATCAGAACATAGAGCATCTGGCCAGGGTGTTTGTACACTGCACAAGAAAAGGAAAACTACAGAAGGTAAGTATAATTTCCTTGCACATTATGGCAGCATAAAATAGGGTAAAATAAAACCTGGCAAAATAAAAAAGTTGTCAAGTCAGGGACAAAGATTTAGTTGCCAATGTTTTCAAAAAATAAAGTCTAAGGGGGTCAGATCGGGAGACCTTTAAATTGCTACATGATGATGTGTTTCCCTCTTTTTGCACTGAAGCTGGCACATTCCCTGAGTTTTTCCAGCAAGATGGTGCACCACCACATTATGGGTGTCAGGTCCGAGCATTCCTAGGTGAACAGTTTCCTGGAAAGTGCATTGGTCGTCGTGGGCCAGTTGAATGGCACTCAAGGTCTCCTGATCTGACCCCCTTAGACTTTTATCTTTGGGGTTATCTGAAGGCAATTGTCTATGCTGTGAAGATACGAGATGTGCAGCACCTGAAACTACAGATACTAGAAGCCTGTGCAAGCATTTCTCCTGCGGTGTTGCTATCAGTGTGTGAAGAGTGGGAGGAGAGGGTTGCATTGACAATCCAACACAATGGGCAGCACATTGAACACATTTTATAAGTGGACAGAAACTTGTAAATAACTCATGAAAGAATAAAGTTATGTTAAAACCAAGCACACCATTGTTTTTCTTGTGAAATTCCCAATAAGTTCGATGTGTCACATGACCCTTTTCCTATTGAAAAAACAAAAGTTGGATTCAAAATGGTAGACTTCAAAATGGCCGCCATGGTCACCACCCATCTTGAAATGTTTCCCCCCTCACATATACTAATGTGCCACAAACAGGAAGTGAATATCACCAACCATTCCCATTTTCTTAAGGTGTATCCATATAAACGGCCCACCCTGTATAGAAGCAAGTGGTTGATTCAACTTACCAATATTAACAAATATCATACATACTTCTTCAAATCAATATGTGAAAAAACATCCATGGTATACAAAATAATGAAAAATACACCATTCGCCCGCCTCACCAATTATTGAGGATTTAACTTATACAATTTTAAAAAGAGAAAAGTTTATTGATGGGGTAAGGCTTTGTATCTCATTACTAGCCCAAAATCACATCAATACTTAAAAGCTTCATCAATCCATTTCACCACAATATTAAAAATAAATGTTAAACAAACATGAGGTTAAAAAAGACTTTTGAGGTGCAAAGAGGGTCCTATATGCTGGTGCACCCCATTCAACCTCCTTTCCAGGTTATAGAGAGCTTCTTTGAAAGCAATACATTTGCCCGAACCAATGCTAGGTTAGTCACCCACTAAGGCAATGTGTTCAGTGCTTTTTCTCTGCATTGGATGTGTGTTGGCTACTGTGTGTCACGCGTAAAGTGCAGGGAAAAAACACACTCAACGGACAATTTGCAGGCAGATTTAATGCAACTTGCGGATGGTTGGCCCGCGGCTTAGAAGTATGCCGTATTCATTTATCATACCAAATCGATGCATCAATGAAGCAGAGAGCGCTGCGTCTTTCAATCTATTCAAGTAAGGGGTTTGGAGTGTAAGTGTTTATGCTGCACATTGATGAACGTTCTTCAAAGATTCAAAGTTCTAGCTGAATTCTTTTATGTGCCGCCAGAACGTATCTTTTGTTATTATCCACGTTGGACTTAGAGACTAGACTGCACATTTATTTACACTATACATTTGTACTTGACCCAGCACCTGAGAAGAAAAATGTCCATATGATATATTAAGTTGTTGGCCCATTTATAAATCTTTTAGGGTGTTTGATACATAAAGGATGACCCCATATAGTTTATTCTCCAAAAGCACACTGTACAGTTATTGCACAGGCTCAGCTGCTAGCATGCTATCTGTAAGAGTTTATATATTCTACCCTTGTTTGTGTGGTTTCCTCTAACAAAGCCTAAAACTTTACACGTAGGTCCATTGGCTTTCCCCACTCAAACAAATATAAATATAGTTTTTAGGATGTGGTTTGAGCTCTTCCAAGAGATAAATAATATCATGACTGCAGGACTGCAAGTACAGTGTAAGATGTCAGAACAATATCTATGCATAAAAAAAATCCATTTACATACAAAACAACAGAATTTGAACTTGGAATGTACTTTTATGTTGTCACACTTACACAGTGGAACAAAGTCATCAATGCCCCAGCCCACAATTCTTGGACTCCCACATATACCACTTCTGCCTACAAATTTTACAAACACTTTTTCGTCCTATATGAATAATCACTTTAGCCCCATGGGCCTTATAAAAACTGCTCCTAGAACAAAGGTTATCTGTTCAGATCAGTACATTGAAATTTCCCTTCTATACAGTAAATATGAGGAAAAGAAATGACATTCTGCTGGATGAACTTCCATGTAGACTTTATATTAATAAAGATTAATTTGGACATTTGACATGTTTTCAGAAAAAATTATAGAATGCTTAGTGAAAGGGCAGTTCTACATAAAATAAGCATTCTAAACATTCTTTACATTTTTGTGTCGCAACAGGGGAGAAATTGATAACTTCATTATGAAATATTATTATATTTGTTGAAAAAAAAAGTTAATAGAACTTTTTCATGAAAATATGGAAACATCTCATTTGTAAAGTTTTATCTATGTAATATAAACATCTATAATCATAATATGCTACAGATGGATTTATACATTATTGGTACCTCATGATGACACCTTTGCTTTTCCATTGTTCCATTGTTGAAGTCTGCATATTGCATTGTACATTTTTTATTGTTTTATAATTTTTTTGTTATATAACCTGTATATTCTAGGTAGACATACACTTTATGAATACTTGTAAGGGGGTCACATTATGACTTGCTTTGCATGGATTAGCACCACAATGGTTGTTCTTTTACATTTGTTTATAATTCCAATGAAGATTGTAATGCACAAAGATGCTATGCTTTGATATGTTTAGTAGATGTGAGGTATTGTTATGCTGGATGCTTAGGGGAACCTGCACTAATGAGCTGTGAATGAAAGTTGGTTGGTCATATTGGTCACTTTCACGAAACAATCAGTGTCTACCATTTGCCTCAGGTAACCAAATGGCACATAGTACATTAGTACATTTCTCAGTGGATACATACCCTCTAGGGTTCACAGTCACCACACCAGAATTCAAATCAACAAGGCTTTATTTATGTCCAGACAGTTTAACTTAACTACAGACATTTAAAAACAACAGTCCTTTAGCAAAGCCAGAAAGTAAATATGCATTGTCCGTTACTCTTCCAACTGATTTGGTCAGGTGACCTGGTTAAAATACTGCTGTCCATCCATCACACCCCCACAGGTGGGTAAATAGGAGGCCCTCCCAACCATCCTGCCTATTCACAGTCAAGGCCCTGTTAGCAGTCTAAGGGCTTGTTTTCACTAATGCGGAAGCCTGCGGTTGCCCACGGGGCGGATATAACTGTGCCCATGTTGTTAAATGGGCTAGTCCCCTGCCGCGGTCAAGGGGCTGCTACGGCGCGGTTCACCCAGAGTGTACTATAAATTTTAAATATATATTATTTTGCTTGCATGAACACATATTGTAATTTATAATTCTGGCCATACAATTACCCATTTGTCAACATGCTGGACGTTTACTAGAGATGGTCGAAACGAATAAAATTCGATTCTACTTAAATTTCGAGTTTCCCAATCGAATTTCGATTAGACTGCGAAATTTTGACTGTTTTCGAGTCGAAAATTCGCATAACGCCGAAAATTCGCATAAAACACTCAAAAATTCGCATAAAGCCTAAAATTTGCATAAGGTGGAAAATTTTGATTTGCTGTATGAGCTTGAGCTATAATAGAAGAATCAGTGTACATAGTAGCAGAGCTTTACAATCAGAGCTGAGATTTAAACCCAATTTATACACAAACTTGACATGTTAGAGCAAAACTTATTGTTTTCAAATGTTTCCCCAACCCTTCTCTACAACTCCAGCAATTTTTGTGAGGATACCATTTTCAGGGGCTTTGCAATAAGCTGACAAAGTTAGCTAGCACCATGCGAATTTTCGCCAATGCGAATTTTCCAATCACTCCCGCATGCGAAAATTTTTAATAAAATGGCGATACTCGCACGCGAAATAGCGGCACGGCAAATCACAAGCAAAGTTCTTTTTTAAGTTGAAATTTCGATATCAGGCTGATTTTCGACATTTCGGCGAAAAGACGAAATGACCCCATCAAAATTCGACTATGCAAATTTTCGGCGAAAAAGTACAAATTTCTACTTAAAAATTCGCACTGCAAATTTTTCGACCATCCCTAGCGTTTACCCTGAGAGTATATTTGCTTCGGGTAAGTTTGTTTACAAACATAACTCATGCTGAGCTGCAATCTGGGTTGCTTACATGGCCAGCAGTATCTCTCTTTGTCAGATTCTTCATTGCTCCACATCCAAGTCATCATCGTGTGGGGGGCCTGCGCCATTGACCTGCAAGTCAATGCAGACATTGATGCTGTGGGTCCTCACATTACCTGTGTCATAGATGACAATGGGGATGTTAAATGGGGCAATGTAATCTGTGTTGATTACCCATATCACTCTGGTAAAAAGTACAGCAAAAAGGTGAGAAAAAAAAAGTGCAGGGCTCGCAATCTACTCCCATTGCCTTTGCAATCAACCTATTCAGCACCTAAGGGCACCCTTTCCTAATTCATTTCTAATGCTAGCCATACATTGTTCAATTGACATCAAATCGATCATCAATTCGATCGAAGTTTCCGATCATTTAATCGTATGTCGATTGTAATTGAATTGAAGTACACACCACATTGAGTATGCAATCAAAGCCCGACTTCGATTGAATTTAATCGTTTTTAAACGTAGAGTAATCAAAAAGCGATTGTCACAGAGTGATCAAAAAGGGAACATTGATGTTCGCCATTACATCGCCATTAGATCACCATTACATCGCCATTAGATCACCATTACATCGCCATTACATTGCCATTAGATCACCATTACATCGCCATTAGATCACCATCACGTCGCCATTAGATCACCATTACAATCGTCATTACATCGCCATTACAATGCATGCTTGCATGGTTTAAATGACTGTATTGCATTTCCCTCCTCCCACCTTCCAGAAGTTACAGTATGCTAATTGATTGAATTGAATCTCAATTGGACAGGTCAAACAACAGTACAAAAAATGAGACACAATGTGGGGACAATTAATCAAAATTTTCCAACTGGTCCGATCAAATTTCGATCGAGAAAAATGACAATTAAAATCGAATTTCAACGATCGTACCATGTGGACATGCTTCAATTTCCAATCAATCGACTAAAAAAAATTTATCGAATTACATTGATTGTACAGTCAATTGAACCATGTGTGGCTAGCTTAAGTCTTCTGTTACTTGAGTATGAAGTAGCAAGTCTACAAATGAGCCAGCACATTACAAACAAGTAATGTCCAAACTGCAGGAGAATCGTAAGAAAAACTAAATGTCTATGACCAGCTTTAGGAATATGCATCTATAATCTATCACTAGCATGATGAAAAAATACAAAAAGGTAACATAACTTACATTCTTGATCTTATGAGAACATCTAGCTAAGCTAAAATTTCCAAGCCATTATCTATGATGATGTATTGACCCTATACACAATAAACCTTGTCCACATAATGGAGAGATACACCCACATGCAGAGTTCACAACTGGAAAACAAAGACTTGTATTTTGCTTGCTTTCTATAGTAATGTGCTTCTGTTTTAGGCTGGTGTCTATAATTAGATAATAGCCTCAAGCTGTCACTGCTAAATTTAGCCCCATAAAAAATACATACTTAGGACATTCCTTCCTGGGTCTTCAATTAGGTTGTAGTTAGATTAAAACCTTCTATTTTTGGTAATGATGCAATAGCAGCATAAACTAAATAAAACTTTTAGATGAAATCTGGTTTACTTCAAGTTACACAAGTGTCACTTTCTTAAAAAGAAAATATGTAAGAATGAAATGAAAATATATCTTTTTCAAACTTGTTCAATTTAAAACATATTCTTTCCCATTAGATTCTTGTATTCTTGCTATTTAACAAAATATATTTGAGTTTGTTTAACTTTATTTGTCTAATTCCAATAAAGTAATTTTAAGGGAAAAACTTATTTTCAAAATGATTTTATAATACAAATTCTCTTTAAAATCATGGGTGGCCTCGCTGACCAGAAAGGAAGCTCAGGAAGAGTATATATGTTAGCATTCAAAAATCTCCTTAATCCACTGCTAATCTTGACATGGTTTTTACTGAATGTTGCAATTGTCTGCCTTTTTTCCTGAATATAAATTGCTTAGGTTTATGAAAGAATTGAAATCAGTCCAAAAAGCTAAATATACATTAGGAATATATATACAGTACATCTAGTCCACCGCAGGTTTTTAAAGAATTTATTAATTATGGTGGTTAATAAAACTGGAGAGCCATTGAAAGGGTCTCCAGCACAAACATCAACAAAGCTAAGATTTATTATCCTAACTTCTTGCTATTGTTACTATATTTTCTGTAAATGTTATCAACATCTATTTCCAACAACAGAGATATTGATGTCGCTATATTGATGCATATTGATGTAGCTTAGATGCGTAAATTCAACTGATAAGTTCGCCTGGTGGACAGTTCACGGTGTACATTGCATGTTCGAAATTCACCATGCCTGCAAACATTATGTATGTTTGACCCGCCCCCTATACCTGAACATGGAGACAATTTTTGACACCTCCCCCCACAGTCAGGTGGGACAG
>CM070033.1:58838862-58849222 GCA_036250615.1 Ptychadena robeensis | reverse complement strand
TGGAATTCACACAGGCATTTACCAACCATGTTGTTTAGTGCTCTCCAGCGCCCCTCTTATTTTCAAATCCCTTTGACTATCATTGTAGAAATCCTTTGTGTGGATTTATTGCGTGAAAAAAAAATTTCTTGGGAGTTTTGCCATGGATCCCCCTCTGTCATGTCATTGTCCAGGTGTTAGTCCCCTTGAAATAACTTTCCCAACACTATTGTGGCCAGAAAGGGTCCCTTTGTTTTTTAATGTTCGCCTGCCCATTGAAGTCTATGGGGTTCGCGGACATTTGCGGAGGTTCGCCGTTCGCGAACAGCAAATTCCGTGTTCACGACATCACTACTGTTAATCAATTTGACAAGGCTCAAAACTTTCTGCCATGCCAGCTCTTTGTTTGCGATGTACCACAAACAGCATTTTCTTAGCTTGTTTAACAAGAAATGTTGCCAGAACACCTGCTGGTACTTTACAAACACCATTTTTCAATCAATTTAATCCAAATTGACTAAATTATCTCATTTAACATTATTTGGCAAAGCAGATGGGGTTGGTTAGCTTTTAATTGCTGCATGCGTCAGTAGTATAACACATATAACAGACTGCAGGCTGTTCCTGGCTGTGCAACATCTTGGTAACACTAAGTTTAGCATTATGCCCTCGAAACAAAGAAGCATGTGATTCAGAGATAGAAAAGGATGTAGATGGACTACATATTAGTACTACAGGTTTATAAATATGTTTACATATTTATAGGACCTAATAACATGTATGAATATATAAGCATTGTAATTCTTTCCTATATTTTACTTTTTGACATCTGATTTCTTAATGGATTCTTCACAGCTCCTCTTTATCTGGACGCTGCAAACAAAACCAAGACCATCCCACATCCTCCCTTGGCACCCTTCTTGAGATACCTGAAGCTATAAACCCAGAAGTGCTCAGTTCTAAAACTCTGTTCCCAGCAATGACAAAGCAACATTGTAGCAGACAAATCCAAAGCATCTCAGAGCAGCTTTGAACTGAGATATTCTATATACCGCCATGACTGGCCTAGTTTCAAAATATTGCTCCGTTGGTTTCACATCTTAGGTACATATATTTACATTTTAGTATATAGGACTGTACCATCTTACGGTCCCCATGCACGCATAGATATGGGCTTGATCCATGGCCGCTTCAAGCGCCGTGCGCGCTATTCAATTGAGCCGTGATCAATCACAGTGTGATGGCGTCACCATGCTTTGATTGATCGTGGGTCGATCAATCTACCCGTGTATGGCAAGATTTACTCTTTAAATCAGGGCTGATTCTACTTTTGTTCCAAACTGTGGGGAGAAAAGGTGAAATATACAAAAATGTTCCCATTTTCTATCCACATCTTTGAGATGAGGGTGATTTCATGTTTAGATTCTGAAAATATTGAGAATTCTTCATCTCATGTGAATATACCACTGCCCTGTATTAGAGCTAATGTCACATTTCTTCATATAATAAAATACAAATAATAAATAAATAATAAAATAATAAAGATGTATGTGGCACTGCATTTAATGCAGATGTTTCAGACACTGCATGTTATGCAGTTGTATGAGGCACTGTATCTAATAAAGATGTATGAGGCACTGGATGTAATCATGATGTACAAGGCACTGCATGTAATAAAGATGTATGTGGCACTGGATGTAATCATGATGTACAAGGCACTGCATGTTATAAAGATGTATGAGGCACTGCATGTAATAAAGTTGTATGGGGCACTGCATATAATAAATATGTATGAGGCACTGTGTAAAAAAATGATGTATGTGGCGCTGCATATAATAAAGATGTATGAGGCACTGCATGTAATAATGATGTTCAAGGCACTGCATATAATAAAGATGTATGAGGCACTGCATGTAATAATGATTTTCAAGGCACTGCATATAATAAAGATGTATGAGGCACTGCATGTAATAATGATGTGTGGCACTGTATGTAATAACCATGTATGAGGCACTGTATGTAATAATGATGTTCAAGGCACTGCATGTAATAAAGATGTATGAGGCACTGGATATATGCTATGCTGCATATATGTCTATTTTTTGACCACTGCAAATAATATTGTGCATGGACAAGAAGGAGTCTAGAGATAAACTATTACAATCCTAATTGTTACAGTAAACTCTCTGTCAACAGAAAGTAGAGGAAATCCATTGCAGGCCACCTTCTAATTATGTCTGACTTGATATGTTTCACAATCCTCAAACAAGTATGCTGTAATTGGTGCCAGAAAAACGTCAAAATGATATAACTCTATTTTAGTTAATGACACAGACAACTTTAAAATGAAAGCATTAAAATTGTAAAATAATAGAATAGCAATGGCAACCTACAAAAATCTCTCTGGATTAAGCCAATAGAAACCTATGTTTTTAAAATAACATAAACTCTTGTATGATCATTTAGGCTCACTCACAATTTATAATAACAATTGTTTCTAAAACATTGAATAGGGCAGGCCGTAGTATATCCGGTTCTTAATATTCCATTTAGGCAGCTTAGTGAGGCTAACAAGGTTATTGTAAAAACAGTAAAAGCTATTTTCCCAGCATGAAAACTCATGATCAGGTTATAAGGTTATGTTTATCTATAACTATTTAACATCCAAAATGTTAGTAGTGACAAGTTCACCAAAAATATACAAGGCAAAATGCTGAAGTACAGGTCAAGTTATGCATTTATAGGAAGGCTAAAAAAAGAAAACCAAAAATAAGACATTCATAAAGGAAATTTGTAGATTAGCAGTTCTTTCTCTCACTATCTAAAAACTCAGGATGTTCTCCTGAATGGCCCCCAAAAAGGAAAGAGGGAAACCAATTTAATCATTCATAACAATAAAAATATATGTCAGACGTACAAATTTGACATATGCAACTGTCTTACAGTGTATTACATGTTTGCAGATACATGGATTTCATGTGTTGTTCTAGCAATCAGTATAATGTTTTAAGTAATTTTTGTATGCAAACAAGATTTTTGAATTGAACAAGTTCCTTAATGATCTCTTAATCAGCTTTTACAGAATTTTGTCCATCCATTTTGTTCATTCATGGCAAAAATATCTGTGATTACACTTCAATAAGGGAATCACTCTTCCTATAGTCACTTTTCCATTGTCAGTGTGTTTCACTGTCCCCTTGATACTCCATGTGTCTACTAAATTTCAATGTATGTTTTTTGTTCAATGTTCCTATCCTCACTGCCAATGTATTTTCATATTCTTTGCTTCACTTCATGCAGAGTAGTTAAATACACATGCAGTATGTTTCCATGTGTCCATTGTGAGCCATTATTCCCAAGTGTCCCCATATTCCTGTCCCTTTCATGGAGTGCAGAAAACGGAAACAATATCCTCATGGGACTCTAAGTTGGAACCCCGACGCCCTTAAAGATGTATTTAAGTCGGAATCTTAAAAAAGTATTATATTTATTCATTTTTATACACAATGGTCACAGAGGATACCATACAAAACATATAAATATATCGAAATGCCATACATCAATCACCAGGTCCTTATAACACAACATCAAATGCAATATAAAAACACACTTTCTTGGTAAGCTTTCTAGAAGCTATGCACAATATGGGGTGCATTGGAACAGCTACATGTTTCGCCGTTGGAATTGGCTTCTTCAGGCTGTGCACCCCCAGAGTATATATAAACCTCCAGTTTATTAACGGGAACACCCGAAAGAGTCTAGATTAGTCATAGATGGAGTGGAGGAGATGGGAGAATGCGCCCCTACAAGGCAAAAGATCACCACCACAGCGCTGGTCGAGGGAAATGGAAACCTAATGGATTTCAAATGGACATACTACACCTGAAGATTCAATGTAAATGTAGAGCGCAACCGCTATACTGGTATATAACCCTGGGTCTCACTATTACCAGGATGCGGGGGTCTTCACCATGGTAGAATACCTTGGGGACGAAAATCGCACCCAAGGTTGTTGCAGGAAAAAGAAAACAGGGTTTAGACCAGCACAGTAGGGCAGGCTTACGCCGAGGAGGCTCCAAGTCTGGCTGTGGCCAGCCATACTCTGGAGTGACTGGGGAGTGCATTTCAGCAGAGAGCAGTTGTACCTTAGCAGGCAGGGTCTTTTCTAGTTTAGTTAGGGGGTGCAGTTTAGTTAGTTTGTGCAGCTTTTACCAAATCCACCGATGGAGTAAATATCCTAAAGGAGACAAATGCAGAAAAACAAACCCTATTATATATAGTACATCTCCAAACCAGTACATAGCAAACCCTATACCCTAGAAGCAAGATTTTGTTCAGACTATTTGTCAAACACTACTAACAGGGCCGCCTCTGCTGCTATGCACATTATCCCGCGCGCAACTATGATATGACTCTATATATATAATTTCTCCAATTATCTTTCGCTCACAGCATCAAAAAAAGGCCAATGTTATAGTACATGTGGAATACAAATATATAGTTATGTCCTAAAACACTTGCTGTGTTTTACTTTGACGATTCAAGAACAACCTAAAAAAAGCATGGATTTTAATAGAGACTGATCTGTGGGTCACTTATCTACTAAACCCTTATCTGCTTAGTGGTTATACATCTGTCCTGTCACTTGGCTACTTACCATGTACTGCGTGTCATCTATCATGATTTTTGATGAGTTCTACTGAGTGGGGGGAATCTATGGTTAGCTCTCCACACCTGAGAACTCCATCTCAGAGTCTAATGCAAAACAAAAATATTGAAGGTAGGAATATATCCAACGTGTTTCACCCTATCTGGGCTTCTTTAGGGATCCCAGGCTTAAACATGTCTAAGTGCATGATCAAAATAAGCATAATCCATAATACTAGATCAAATATTTAATTACTATGTTATAGGCAACATGCAAAACATATGCCTATGCCAGAACAAATCGTATATGCAATACGCAGAAATGTATCTCATGGTATTAACCATACCTGTATACAGTACCTTTTTAACTGTTCATATTGGATATACCACCGCCTCAAATTTGTACCTATATGGCAGGCCATGTCCTGTGAAGATTACTTCTTATCTAGTTTGGAACATAGGTGGGGCATACATGCCCCCTACAGACAGGATCTTTTAGTGTGCCCAGGAAGCCTGGATCTCCACCGGAGTCAGTTGGGGACGTGGTGATCCCGGCCCTGACCTGGTTCTCACTTATGGTCCGGTTCACCCTTGTCTAGCTCGGATGTGGGTACATGTAAGTCACCTGTTGTCACCTACAGCGGTTTAAGGCTCACTTTGGTCCTGAAGTGAGTATATTATATAGTTTATATCATGAGATACATTTCTGTGTATTGCATATACAATTTGTTCTGGCATAGGTATATGTATTGCATGTTGCCTATTACATAGTAATTTCATTATTTCATTATTGATCATGCACCTTAGTGATTACAATAATAAATACATGTTTGTCTATATATCCTTGTATACTTTTTGCCTTAAAAGTCTCTGGACGGTGATGGTCCAATATTTTTCTGGTGCCTAAATTTACATGTATATCTATTACTGTGAGATCTGGCTATCTGGCTGTTACTGAAATATTTACGTATTAGTGGGAAAAGTCTCTGTTGATATCTGCCGGTCATTGGAAATATCTGCAACTTATTGAAAATCTCTTTTTGTGTGGTATTATCTGCCATATGTCTATTACTGTAGTACATTTCTATCACTAATAAACTCAGATCGGTCACACTATTTAACAGTGTCACAATATGGGGGCACTGGAACTTTGGCACATACTGCACACCCCCTTGTCTACTTTTGGCCATACCCACTTCTTCTCTCTACAGCCAAGCAAGGGCCATTTATCTGTCTTGACTTTGCACCCCCCCCCCCCCCCCCCCCCCCCCCCCCCCCCCCCCCCCCCCCCCACCCTCAAGACAAATTTTCTTGGTCCGCCCTGTAGGAAGTATTCTAATTTTGAATTTGAATACTATCATACCAAAGAAGGAAGGATCTTATTTGTTACTATGAGTATGAGTTTTCTGATAATCTACTTTTTGTTGCTTGTACTGGATATTTCATCTTTTTTCATTTCCTACCATTTGCCATGGTTAGTCACATTGTGTCCTGTACAAACAGTCATAGAATTATCTGTGCTATTCTATGAGGACACATTGCTTGTTGTATCATCTGTTCCACAATAGTGTGTATTTTTATGTTCTAATTTTTGTACACTAGACATTTTGTTTATTTTCTCTGTTTATTATTTTATTTCGATCACTGATATATGTTGTATGGTTTACTGTTAATTACTCCTTTCTTTGTTATATATAGAAGCTATGGTAAATACAGTACATATGCCAATGAATTCTATTTTATCATGATGATGGCTCTCCACAGAAACTGGATGAAGTAAACAGGTCTGACTTCTATTTTTAAAGGTCTGTTTATCCATGGTTTGCATTACACAAGCTAAAAGTATTCATGTCCATGCCATATTTCTGTCCAGATGGGAAAAGCAACTAAAACATGCCCTATGGAGTGCTTGGGACTTAACAGGAAACACCTGTACAGCAGCCCTGCATTTCACCAGAGTTCAAAGTCCTCATGGAGAATCTCTAAACAGGCTGGAGCCTTAACTAAAAATGAAAAAAAAAATCATATTTCGATAATGTGCAATTTACAAAAAAGAGTTTATAGGAAAATAATGCCCACGAAAAACTATAAAATATGAATTGTAGCAGAAACGGAGAAAGAATTTGCAGGAAAAGTATGTATAAGTCTCATTTCTCACTGAAAGGTGCACCCAAGGAATGGAAGCCACCACATGGTACACCACTGTCAAAGGGATTGTCAAGTGACCCAAAAAGCAACTGGTAGAAAAGTCTAAAGGAAACCAACAGAAGAGATCTAACTAGTGCCACTGAGATATACACACTATTCCAAATGTTTTCTCCATTTCCTCAACATATAGGATGTGGCAGTTTTCTAATCCATCAAAAGGCTTGAAATTCTTGAGGTCTCCCACATTTTTTGTTGTATAGCAATTGTAGCAGTTAAATTCATGCTTAGTCTAATTCCATATTCTACCTCTATAAGTGAAATGTGTATTCCATGTTTTACAGAGGAATATCATAAGCATATTGTACATAACAGAACACAAAAATACAGCTTCTGCAGCTTGGAACTTCAGAAATATCATAAAGCCTATTTTAGGTGCATCAGTTTTAGGGTCTTTTTAACCGCCAGGTAAACAACCCTTTAGCGTAACCAACCGATGGACACCACATTAGGCGTCAGCTGGTCAGTCTTTCGGGCTGCCGTCCGATAGGATCTCTATGCGCTATTTTGCAGACGACCACAGGGAGTCGTTTCTCCCACAGCTGCAGGAGCGCACTGTCGGTTCTTGAGCTAAAAGCAGCTCGAGAACCGACAGTGTAAACTTAGCCTAAAGAAAGATAAATTATACCAAGAAGCATCTTCTAAAGTCCTAGCGAAATCTCAAACAAGGAACTCTACACCCCAAAACAATTACATACACCAGTGGTTCCCAAACTTTTCTTGCAGGGCCCACCTTTTCTATTCCTCTCCATTCAAACACAGGTTAGGAATGAGGTCCAGCGCCCCCCTGGAATAGGTTTGTGCCCCCCAGGGCGGCCCACACCCCAGTTTGGGAACCACTTACTTAAATCATTAGATTCCTAATCTTACACACCTAAAGGGGTGTGGTCTAATGACATCAACACCCTACAGGGAGTGAAGAATTATTAGGCAAGTGGTATTTTTGAGGAATAATTTTATTATTGAACAACAACCATGTTCTCAATGAACCCAAAAAACGAATTAATATCAAAGCTGAATATTTTTGGAAGTAGTTTTTAGTTTGTTTTTAGTTTTAGCTATTTTAGGGGGATATCTGTGTATGCAGGTGACTATTACTGTGCATAAGTTGCCTAATAATTATGCACAGTAATAGTCACCTGCACACACAGATATCCCCCTAAAATAGCTAAAACTAAAAACAAACTAAAAACTACTTCCAAAAATATTCAGCTTTGATATTAATGAGTTTTTTGGATTCATTGAGAACATGGTTGTTGTTCAATAATAAAATTATTCCTTAAAAATACCACTTGCCTAATAATTCTGCACTCCCTGCACACACACTCTTTATAATATAGATAGGTGAGTCCATCTGGGCCTGGAGCTTTGTTCCTAGGTAGTTGTTGGATAGTAGTAGGTATTTCTTCAAGGGTTATTTATTTATTTAATTCTTCTATCTGTGTTTGTTCTAGTTTAGGGAGTTTAGCATCTCTTAGAAATTTTATTATTGAGGCTTCTAATCCTGTAGCTTTCCCTTGCTGAGTAGCTTTTGTTGAATACAATGTTCTATAATATCTTTCAAATGTGTCTAATATTTCCCCCGGGTCATAAGTTATTTCCCCCTTAGTAGTTTTAATTTTCGTAGGTGTTCCTTCCATTCTTTTTATTTTAATTTTCTAGCTAGTAGTCTATCTGCTTTTTTTCCCTTATCATAATACAGCTGTTTCGTGTATTGAAGCATTTGCTCTACTTTTTCAACTGCTAGATCTTTTAGCATTGATCTAATAGCTACTATCTTCCGTAGAAGCGGGATTGTTGGGTGTAGTGCTAACTTAGTTTCTAACATTTTTAACTTATCCTGCAAATCCTTCATTAATTGAAAAATATTCTTTTAACTTCTGCTCTAACTGTGATTTCATCGATCTATCCTTTATCAAACTCTCATTAAATCTCCAATTTTTGTAAGTTCGTGTATTCTTATTTAGTGCAATTTTTAACAAGATTGGTGCATGGTCGGACCATGTTAAGCTAGCCATACACGTGTCGGATTCCATGTCCGCTCGATCACCCATCCGATCGATTCCGGCGATCTCAGCGGGAATCGGAGGTCCGATCGAGCGGCCAATTAAGGAATCCGATCGCTGCATACCACCTTGTCCTGCCGGATCCGTGTCCGATTGATCACCTCCCGGAATGCAACTCCCGCTGATCTGGGCAGAATCGGACCCGAAAGACCAACATGTTGGTTCTCTGGCGGATCCGATTCTGAGCCCCCGATCGGTCGGACCCGATCGGACGGACAAGGTGGGCTGCACGGGATTCCGGCCCGATCGTTTCGCGTGCACGCGCCCGGAATCGATCGGGCCGGAATCCGGTGCAAATCCGACCCGTGTATGGCAGCCTTTATTGGGTAGATCTTGGTTGTTTTTAGATCTTTTACCACCTCTAGATTCCCCAACCAGTAGTCTATCCTAGTGTGGACCCTGTGCACATTTGAATAATACGTGTACTCCCGTTCTGTGGGGTGTTGTATCCTCCATAGATCATACAACCCATTTAGTTTCATTGTCTGCCTAAACTTCCTGGCATTTCTCTCCGTCTGAATCGGCGTGACCGTGTTTCCCATTTAATTCTGGTGAATAAATCATATTAAAATCCCCCCTATAATCATATGTTCGTGTTGTGTTTGGTTGATTTTTCCCATCAACTTGGTGATGAACATATTTTGATTTACATTCGGTGCATATACATTTACCAGTGTTAGTACGTGGTTACCCATTCTACCTTTCAGTATAATATATCTCCCTTCGCTGTCTGTTTCTACCAGTGTCGGATCAAATTGTATATTTGCACGCCTTAATATCGCCACTCCTGCTTTTTTATTGCCTGAGTTAGCTTGGAATATCTTGGGGTAGTCTGTGCAAATTTAAATGAGCCTTTTCCGTCAAAGTGTGTCTCTTGGATAAATACTATGTCAGCCCCTACTTCTTTAAATTCCTGTATTGCCATTTTTCTCTTACCTATTGAGTTTAACCCTTTAACATTTAAAGTTAACAATTTATATGCATGGTACCTTATTGTCGTTGTCCCTACTATTCCTTTACTCACTCCTTCTGGACCTCCACCATTCCACCGGATTTCTACTTGGTGTTTATACTGGTGATGACCTTTGAATTGACCTTGACCTTCATGCAAAAGAATTCATTCCAATAATTAAGTGCATTAACCATACATACATTTAAAAAATATATTTTCATCTTTTTACTTCTAACACATTTGTCTATATTAATTCTGCTGCTATAGCAGCATTTCCTCGGCCCGTTGTGGCTGCCCCCACCGTGCTCTAAATCACTCCACGCGGTTGGGTCAGTCACCTTGGAGGGTTTGTGCATCCGGCCCCTGGATTTCACCCCGGACCGCCTCCGTCATTATCTATTAATTAGCGGGCCCTTTGGGAGCATAAGCAAAGTTCTCCGACATTAAGGGCATGTCAAATTTGCTACTTGGTGGTGGGGGAGGGTGAAGGTGGGGGGAGGAAGGGGGGGGG
>CM070033.1:58815627-58838761 GCA_036250615.1 Ptychadena robeensis | reverse complement strand
CCCCCCCCCCCCCACACACACACACACTTTGCCCTCTAGGCTAACATTAGCCACCATCCTTTCTATTTTATTTTAGCAGTTATTTCTTCTAGGTTTCTTTTATCTTGGCTTTATGATTTTTCACCGTTTCCCATGTTTGTCCTTGGAATGTCCCTGTCTTTAAGGATATGGATTCCCATCCTGGTGTCTTTGGTTGTATTAGGTCCAGGAAGAATGTTGGGATATCTTCAGGGTATCTGACCACGCTCATTTTGCCTTTGTGGTGGACCATCAACGCAAACGGGTATCCCCATTTGTATGGAATGTTCCTATTTCGCAGTAGATCCAATATGGGGCCTAAATGTCGGCGATGCTGTAATGTCGCCCATGAGAGATCGGGATATAGTTGGATAGAAGTTTCCTTATATTTTATCTCGGTAATTTTTCTTGCTTTGATCATTATTTCCTCCTTTACCCTGAAGTCGTGTATACAACAAATAACATCTCTGGGTGCTGCATTTCGATTCCTTATTCTCAGGGCCCTATGTACCCTCTCCTTTTAATCTCTGATGACTCTGGTTGGTTCAATATTCTGTTGAAAATGCCGTTATCAAAAGCCGTTATGGTCATGTACAGATCATCATTGGACGAAGACTCTGGGAGGCCTCTGACCCTTATATAATTTCTTCTGCTTCTATTATCCATGTCTTCATTTTGGCGTTGTAATTCTCGGATCATTAGCGCCTGTGTTTAAACTTCCTCTTGTAGCGAGTGTACATCTTGCATCATCTTTTGTTGGTCCTTTTCCATTTGGTCTACTCTTGTATAGAGCTGATGTATATCTTGCCTCAGATTTGATATTTCCACTCTACAGACCTCTTTAACCTCTTGAATCAGTAATTGGAAGTCTTGTTTTGAAGGCATAATTTGTGAATATTGTTGCCAAATTGTATCTATACCGGCTACAGATGTAGCATTGGATTCTATTGAGTTAGATGTACTGTCCATGGGGTTTACCACAGGTGCCTCCAGGTTCTCCAGCTCCACTTCACTCCTTTCCTGCTCTCTCACCGCTGGTACCTGTAGCTCCTGCGGGGCATGCATACTAAGCGTTTCAGATGTTTCAGGGGAATGAGGGGCTTGAGGGCTTACATGTTGAAGCTCAGGAAAATCAGTTTCATACCTCCCTCCCGGGCATAATATTTGGTCATTTTCAATAGTGCTTTTCAAGGCATTGTCCCTTTGTATCACATTCAGACCTTCAACTGCTCCTGCCTCTTCCCCCTCTCCCCCTTGTACCTGTGTCCTCCACTCTGCTCCCGATGGTACACTCTCCCTAACAATTACAATCTCTGCTGCGATGTCAGTGCTGGGGGGTCGGCTTTGCCTCCTCCCTCCTTGGACTCTTGGGGAAAGGTATTGCTCCATATCTCCTGCTGCAGGGTCTCTCCTCCCTGGTGTCCTTTGCGGTGGCTGTGGTGTGGTATTCGGCGTGGGGTAGTCCCTCCGGCGTCTCCCCATAGCTAATCTCCTGCTCCCAGCTGGCTCACGCTGTCTGCTTGCACACCAGCTCTCGTGCTGGCTCGTTGACGGAGGCGCTGCTGGCGGCTGCGCGTTCACGTGGCGCGCATTCCATCCTCCAGCTGATTTCCGTGCCTCCCCCCAGCTGAGCTGCAGAAATTCAGACAATCAAATGAACCCAATGACTCTTTACTTACATTATTACAGTCAGTGCATGAATGCACAAGTTGCAGAATAAATTAAGAGGAGGAAGCAATCATAGGCTTCTGTGGACCTCGCTGAACCTGGAACAGTTGATGATCTTTTCTAACTCCGATATAGTTTGGCAGGGTTTTTTAGTTCTCGAAGTTGCAAAGTAAGACTTCAATGGAATGAACTTTTCCAGCTCATCATGATGCACCCATGTGTTTTCGTACGAATTTTGGCCGACCGACCAACGGGGTTGGGAGATTAATCGATCGGGAGATTAATCGGATTCGGAATTAGGTACCCGACCGATCCAGATTTCTCAAAATCGGCCGAAAAATCGGTCTGGACCGCTTCGGAACTGTCCGTAAATTTTGGTCGATCTGCTGTTAATAAATAGTGTTAGGCTGATCAATCGGTAATAATTCAAATTCCGATTTTTCGTGCCAGCCGACCGACCGACCATAACATTTAAGGTGAAAATCGGGTGACACGATCGGACGAAAAATCGGTCGGGAGAATAATCGGAAAGTGTATGGGGGGCTTTAGTCAGTCAGAAAAAGTAGGGCTATGCAGCCCCATGCACCAAAAGCTGCAAAGCACACCATTGTCTCATGTCCATTATGATGATCAGCCGGTTATGCTTATATAACTATTCTCTATTTTGCAAATGCTAAGACCTAATATGTTAAGCCATAACAAATTAATTAATAAATCAGTGGTTTTAGTATCAAGGCTGATTGTTGTATTAAATTCAATGGAAATGTCATGTTACGATTGTAGAAAATTTGTAGATTGTAGAAATTATACCCACAGAGATCTAGTCTGAATGCACTGTTCATACACTAAAGAGATTACACATGTCGGTGGTGATAAAATATTTCTGTTTTCGCATTTGTTTACATTTTCAGAATTTAACATTTTAAGGAACAATTAATGTACATCCAGATTTCAAGTCAACTTAATTGTTCATATTTTGTAAAATCACAGTACAATCTACAGTAAATTATTTCTTTAAAAGGATTATTGTGATTTGCTTTGATGGCAAGAAATGATTAAGCACCACATCCACCAAGTGGTTTACTGTTTACAGTAGAGTTTGACTACTGATCAGTTCATAGTAACCATTTCAAAAACTTGATACAATTTAGATATTTGGAACATGGCAATTTATGATCTGTTCTGATCTGATCTGATGATTAAGTGACTCAAGATTGAGCCAAGCTTAATGGAGCCAATTATATGGGAACATGAAGGTTTTCATATAACATGCATGTATCTCTTGATCTGCTTATTATGCTTATCGTTTGGAATTTCTGCATAATAATCATGTGTTTTATATACTTGCCAAAAAGCTTAAAAAAATTTAAGCCAAAAACATAAACGCTGCAGCCAATACATCTAAGGAATTATAAGTAATGCATATACATGCAATATGTTAATAGTTGTTATTGGTTTTACATATCCTCCAGCATTGGACTCATGCAACAGGCTACATTTTTTTTTAACCCATCTACCTTCAGTATATTTGTGTGTTTTTACATATAACACTAACAGTCATTTGTAATTGTACTGCACTGATTACTCTTAGAGGGGTAGAAAAGCATTGAAATCCAAAATGTTCCTTCCTTAAGCTGCGCATAGATGGATTGTTTTCCCGTTGACTGCTTGGCCAACCGACCGATGACATCAACATGCACGGCCGCTAGTGCAGAGAATCAGCCGGGCACCCTTTGTGTGGCAGCCATTACTTATGGGATTACTAATGGGATCGGCCAGGAAATTACCAGCATGTTGGATCACCGTGCGATCCGACATGCGGCAGATTCATGGTCAATCTGACCAGGTGGGCGCACTTGATTTTCTGCACACCAACCACCAACCAATTGCAGGAATGCCTGTCTATGGAATCTACCCGTCTATGCCCAGCTTTACAGAGAAACTTTAACATTTTGAAAAAAAACCTAATACATGACTACTGGTTATACCCTTTAAAGAAAGGGTGTCCTACAAAAGTAACAGCAGATCTGGGATGGTGTTTTGGCAATGATGGACTAGGATGTTAGTGAGATATCTGCTATATATTGAAGACTGGTTGTCAGCTTGTTTTTACTTTAATGGCAAATTGGGTCATTGAAACCTGTTTCCTGAGATGATCATGATATTATCATGTTACAAGTAACTCTCTTTGCAAGTCATTATCCTTTCAAGGCAAGGCATATAAGGCACATGCAAACAATAAAGAGATCCAAATGACAGATTTTATAAACATAAACCAACTATATAAATGTCATTACTTCAAAAGAAGTAAGGCAGTAAACTACAATCCTTTTACAGTGTATAACAAAAGTGAAACATACATAAAAAGCTTTTATTACTAAAACTGGAATCACATGCATCTAAATACAGGTTACTAATCGTAATCACATCTTGGTATTCCAAAAATCTTTTAAGGTCCAAAGGGTTTTATATCACATATGTCTATTTATTAGAAACAAAATTTGCTAATGCAAAACCTCTGAATCCAGATTAAGATGCTGACCATACATTTAAGTTACTATTTGTGTGGGGTCTCAGAGTTTAAGCGGATTGAAAAAGTCATATCCTGAGCAACATACTAAACTAAAATCATCTGTATGCCCCTAATGCTATGTTTTCACAGAAGAATCACGCTAAGATATTATCATACAGACAGGTCAAGTGGCAACCTAAAACACCTGCTTGAGGTTCCACAAGTTGTCGAGGGTGATACGTAAAGTCTGGATTGCTGATTTGCTTTCATATTGCCGGCGGGGGTGCAGGTTGGGAAACTGGGTTCTACACCATGCCGCTCTGTGTATAGATTTGAACTTTCTAAAATGTTTCAGTTGTTACCTAAACTAACTACCTAAATGTGGGATTACTTATGCTAAAAGCTTTATGTGAATTTCCTGTCTTTTAGTGTTAGAAGTGTTGCAACAGAACATCATTTTTGCTACTTTATGGTGCTGAAGTGGCTTTGTAGTGTTAGAAGTCTTTACATATACTTCTTGAGAATGTGACAATGAATAAACTGTTTCCTTGGATTATTTCTTCACAGACAGGAACCCCAGCCTTTGAAATACAAATTATAGCATGTTGTTATCTAGAGACTTAAAGACCAATGGTTAGCATGTGAACCTATTCAGTTACTTTGCCCAACAAACGTAAAGGGATTTTTTCTAAGTCTTATGAAGAATCATGTGAACCACATGGCCAGGGGACAATATCTTTTTAAAATGATCTACTTCTGCTCACATTCGTTATGCCTTCTTTAATGGCTTTAATAGACCTCAATTGACTTCTAAAAGTATTTCTTCAGGCTGGTATGTTATGTTAAGAAGAAAAACATGCTATTTTATTTTATAATACAGTTGTAAAGGGTCTGAATCTCCTAAATACAAGATGTATGGATTACTGTATGTGGCTGGAACTGTGGATAAGCAATCATTGAACTGCTTGTGGCTAATCCACTGTGCAGTAATGTCGACTAATGGTGGTGTACAAAGGCACACATCTTTGTGATGCAATTTAATTTAATAATATTTAGAAGTAGTAAAATCTACTCAAAAAAGAAACCACCACTTAAAATGAATAAATGAGATGGTTGCTAAGAAAGTAATACCCCACATTTTTCTTTAGATAGAAACGTGCAATTTGAACATTATTGGAAATCATTGTACCACAAAGAATTATTGTGTTTTGCTTTACTCTGGATGTCCTTCAATACCCACCATCGGCATGTTAAACCACATTGATGGTGTTATTTGTCAGGTTGGAGAACAATGAGCAAACCTCATTTACCTACCCTATTATCCAGAACTAGTTACCTCTGATCACCATTACTTTCAGATGTTATTCATGCAATACTTGTAATGAAGACATGACAAGATAAACAAGACATTGGTTGATACAGACAGGACATGTTTAAATTTTTTTCACACTGGCAAGAGGATATACAAGTTAATAATTCATGTGATAGGGCCATTTCACACTAGACACACTGCATAGGCATTGTGGTGTGGTTTTTGACTGGTAGTGGCCGTTACAGACAAGAACCCTCACATTTTGCAATGCATTGTGTGTGCATTTGCAAAATTGCCTGCAGCATGGTATTGTGCATTGCTATAAATGTGTGGGACCAGCATGAGAGGCCTATGGAAACCTGTCTACCCTACTTTATTGCAAGCCGCACTGTGTTGCAGTATATATATTAGAATTAGGTTAGCATTCATTTCCAGGTTTCCATAGTATTGGTTTAGGTCAAAGTACTTTGTGAAAGTTTGTAGTCACAACCTAGGCCAGTGGTGGGCAACCGAGTTGATATGGAGGGCCACATGTGCGGCCCACGGCATCACTAAAGGGTCGCACATAACATTTTCAGTCTATACTGACTAGTATAAGCATTTTTTTTTATGAAAAAAATTGCAGCAGGCATAGCAAGAATACATTATTTTTCATTTTATAAAAAACAAAATGTGTTTAATATTATACTTCAAGCATTCGGGAACAGTGTAGTATGGTAATGCACATTTTGTGTCATGTATATCATCAAAGGTTATGTGCCTCATAGATATTATCAAAGCCATTGATAATATGGATGGTGCACATAACCTTCGATTCGGCAGACAGGTAAGTTCCTATGCCCTATGCATTAACAATTAGGTTTCAGGGGCCTCAAGTGGAGGACTGAGGGGGCCGCCTAAGAATGCCCAAAGGGCCGCATGCAGCCCCTGAGCCGCAGGTTGGGCACCTGGGACCTAGGCAATAATACTTGAGCATAGGAGATTTTGTTCACAGTTAAGAAAAAAATTATAAACATACATTTAAACATACATATTAAGTTAGAGCTATATATTGCCAATCTAAGCTGCATTTTATTTTCACATATAAATTCACTTGAACTCCAAACTTGCTGCACATATAAATTTGAAATGATAGTGTCTACTTATATATATTTGGTTAGATGGGTTAATAAAAATAAAGTACATCTGTTGTACATATGTATTATTCAGAAGATAAAAAGGCTTACTCGCCAACATAATGCATTTTTTTAACAGATTTGGTCATGACTATAGGCCAAACCCTTAAGATCTTTTAGTGATAACAGATTTATAGTATTACATGGAAAGGTATTGAAAGTGCATATAGGCGGACATCATTTTTCTGTAAATCTCTGCTAAGTGAAACCACTTTTTTTTAACTCTAATGACAACTTTAGTGCAGCTTGTTAGGGACTACAATATGGTTTAAATAAACTGCAAAGAACAGTCAGGGTACATCTGATGTATTTGACAAGACTAAAGGCTGGCCATACATGGGTAGATTTTTGCTGTTCAAATCATTCATTTACGTTGTTAATTGATTCCTTTTTAATTGAATGAATCAACCAAAAATGATGGGAATCAAGCATAAAATTTAAAGAGCTGTTATCGATCAGGATGGAACAGTTCATAGTACACATATCTGACAAGTTTTTAGGTGTTTCCATCTATAAATGTCTGAAATTTTTTTGGAACATTTTGGTTGCCCAAATGTTGATGTGTGTATGGTTAGCTTAAGTATAAGCACCATTATAACATTTTGCTGTTTGCTCGTGATCCCCCCCCCCCCCCTACTCCCCTGTACACATGTGTGCTCAGAAAGCGACGCCTCTCCATGGAGGTCTATGGCACTGCCCCCCAGCCTCTTCTGCCCCACTGAAGGGGCATTTATGGGATCGGCGGGTCCCCTATTATTCTAAATCACTGTGGGCTCGCCATGAATACTTTAGTTTGAGTGAGCCCAGAGCTGGACACATCTCAACTGCTAAGGAGGTTAATTTAATAAAATTTAAGTATGTACATAGAGGGACGCTTGGGAGGTTAAACTTTAGTCTTGGTTGGTCTTTAGTCTATCCAAAATGCAACACCTTGCTTAGTGTACTGAGGCAGATTCAAGCTGGAACAAAAATGGGCCATCCCCAAACTGCTTTGTCCAGTAAACACATATGTATAGAAACCGGAATGGGAAAGGAACATAGCTGTTTCAAATGAGGAATGATAAACGACTGATTTCCCATCCTACAGGGTGTGATATATAAGGCTAAAATAGAAGGATTTCCTTTTAGGTACATAAAACTATAGATAATCCTCATACTGGTAATAACCAGGCTTCATATTCTCTTTATGGTGTCCTGCCCTCATATTGCTCAGAAATCCCAGTCACTGTTGGTTGCAGACAGCAAAATAAACAAAAACAGACAACCACCACAAGATCTGAGAAAGTAGGTGCCGATCAGATTGTGCGGCTATAGCCACAATGACTTTGTCACTGTCCTTTATCAACAGCCTGTCTATATGCCTCAGGCAGACCTAAATGGGACTTATTACACATGGAGCCACAAAAGAATTTAGGGCTAGTAAACTAATTTGTCCAGGTCTTTCCATATGATCTTCATAACAGGGGATATTTAATAGCCAAGTATGCAGTTTGATCATTTGTTATATTTGGTCATATAAAATTAATCTGTTTGTCATGCCTACACTTTTGTCTTTAGACCCAGAACCACTACAGAGCACTGGCAAGTAAGAAAATTGCCCCCTCCCCCACAAAGTCCAACTAGTTTTTACAATTATATTTATATACAGCGCTGCGTAATATGTTGGCACTATATAAATAAATAAATGATGATAATAATAATAATATTATTATAAGTGTTACATATTTTCAGGTATGAAGCCACAACCGTTTTATGTTGGTTTGTATTACTTATACTATCCAATTTCTCTGCTCCAATTTTCTACTGAGTCAGTTTAGTATCAGACTTTCAGGTTTTAAGCAGTCTAGGTAACTGAACATGTTTTTGATCTGCAAATGATTTTTAATACATGCAATAATGTACAACCTATTTTCCTTATGTTCCTTAACAGTGAGTTCAGCTGTGGTCCTCGTAAAGCCAGCAGGCTATCCTAATCTCTGTACAGACGAGGTCTCAGCAGGTTGTCACAAACCGACAACTGATACAGAACTTCCAATTTAAAAAGAGGAAATCACCCAGTGGTTATATTTTTCTTTCTTTATGACCATGAAATATTTACTGTTAAAAAGTTTCAGATTTGGTTTTCATTAAACACAGGACTGTGAAGGTCACCTTATACCAGTGGCTCCCAAACTTTCTCTATGGGAACATTATCAATTATCCCTATTCAAACACAGGTTAAGTATGAGGGCCCGCGCCCCCCTGGAATACCTTTGCGCCCCCCAGTTTGGGGACGACTGCCTTATACAAATAAGGTAGGTTCAGAATTTTAATTAAGATGGAGTTATGTTTAAGGTTTAAACTAAAGAATAAACTGAAGAATAACATATGTCTTAGTATAGGGGCAACAAAATACTTTTTAGGGTCTAGAATTTAGAGTGAAGTTTAAGGGTTAGGCAACATACTTACCTTCCATTACCTAGAACCACTGTCAGGTTTAACAGTATTTTGTGGTCTGTGAACCCATTAAAAGCACTGGGAAGCAATGATATGTCAAATGTAACAGTGTCCTTAACCACAGTATATTGCTTCCATGACGGTTCAGGAATTAAGATATACATTTTTTTACTGTGTTAAGGTGTACTTGAATTCTTCTTAAGTTTGTCATAATACAACATAAATTATTTAGTGTCTTTTAGACCTGACTTACTGAGTGCAAAGCAGAAAATGAAACATAGCAATCTGGAGAGCTATGATGTGACAACATTCTGCAGATGCACATTCTTTGACTAAAACTAATTAGAATTTGCCAGTGGCATGTCTGTTTTACTATGTCTATTTTCGCTCACAATTTTGATGAATGAAAAGGAGGTTATCATAGTATTTACAATGTTGTGTTATCTGCTTGGTACATAATATCAAAATGCTTTTTCTTAACTGACGATAAAACCATGACAGTAGGAAAAGGGCAATTGCCTCTAGGGTGCCTAGTTATGCCTAAAGAATGGCGATGCTCTGATGTGCAGATCATTTAACATTCCAGTCACCAGGTGGCACTCTTTAAGATTCCAAAGTATTTCCTGCTGATTTGTAATTAAACTTAGAAATTAAACATGAAATTCTATTTAAAGACTGCAAACCATTAAATTAGCTTATAAATAATTTATTATAATTGGATTTTTTATCTGCTAGTATATTTTTATTTTACCCTTTACTGCAAACTTGTATGCACATTGCAGGGGATACATACAACACAAATTCTGTCTTTTTTCAAAGCTATTTCTAATCGCAAAGCTGGAAACCCACAGTCAGACAACAGTCCTCTAATGACTGATCTTTGACCTTTTCCAGCCAGCACCCTGTTGTCATACTGTGCAACAAGTTAAATTAGTGCTTAATTACTCTGACCACAAAGCTGCTCAATTAAGCTTCTAAGACATTAGGCGTTCTGCACATAACTTCAGACAATCAGCTTTGTGGGAAGCTACATCACATAGAGTAGCGGACCCTGTGAATAATGAGAAATTCAGCGATATAGTGAGAAGTCCAACACAATAAACAGAAATATATCTTCTTTAAAACCCACAAGTAAGTAACACAGGCAAATAATAGTACAAATAAGGGACTGTTGAAGATTTGCAGAGAGGAGAGTTTAAGTGAGATCCCTTATTGGCTAACTTATCTTATTAAAGATGTAAGGTTTGACAATGCCTCCTCATTGTCCTTTCATTATTCTTCATGCGTTCAAGAACAGTATACATACAGAAGAAGGGCACAAAACCATTCTAAAAAGCTTACTTCTTCAAAAATATCAGTATCGATATACTAAGGTTTATCAGTTGATGTCTGTTCAAGGTTCAATTAGAGATGGTCGAATTTTTTGACTTGCTGACTTTATGAGCTTATTGCAAAGCCCATAAACATGCTATCATCACTAAAAATAGCTGGAGATGTAGAGAAGGGTTGTGGGAACATTGGAAAAATGTTTTTTGCTCTAGCACATGTAGTTTTTGCAATGAAGAACCCATGCACCACCCATCATCTGAGAAAAATTATTTAGTCACCAAACTTCCAGGGATACAGATTGACACTGGAGCTTCGGAAATGCGAACCACAGGTATTTGCAGAACAGTCTGCGGATGGTCCACAAACACCCACAGCCTTTGCGCGGCCATCACTAGGGACTAGTAGGCATCCTGATTAAGAATACGTTATTAAGAATGAATAGATGTTTTAAATTACGCCAACATTGTGCGCCCGCTGTGTTCACAGGTGCGTAATCCCCCGTTGCACAAAGTGTAGCACGATCATTGATCACGTGTTGAATTGCATATTGTTCATATATCCCAAAACATCAAAGGGCAGAGCGGTTAAGTGTATGTAAGTTGCCAACATCCCAATATATTATTCAATTACAAACAAAACATTTGTATGTTAACCTACTGGGATAGCTGATTCTTGGGACCTTTAAGGCAACAAGAGAGAATACAGTCTGCACCAGGCACAATGTTACATATATTTTGGTCATGCCCCTTGATCCATCCCTTCTGGGTGGCCATGCAAACTTATCTGAAGTGGTTCACAGACCGGGAGATTCATAACGACCATGCCTTCTTTCTACTGCACTGAAACACCATTGCACTTAAAGCTTATAAAAGGTTGATACTAGTCCCCCTTGCTGAATGCCGCCAGGGCATGCATTCCTCTGTGCTAGAAAAGCACTCGCCCAACAAATGGTTTCTAAAAAATAATAATATCATGTATATGGAAGATCTCGCAGCCACTATTCATTGCTTGGGAGAACAATTTTGGAAAATCTGATACTATAGGCTAGATTTCCAATTGACTCTGGAATATGCCAGACTGTTATCACAGGTGTAATTTGTTTATACTCAAGGTCTTACACTGGGACTTTGTAACGTCTCTTGCCTGTTATGTGTCACCCAATACCTCCTCTACCTTTCTTCCCCTTGCTCTGAACTCTCCTTTCCGCTTTATTTTCCCTCTGTTTCTTATTTCCATTCTTCTTTTCTTGGTCCAGTTGGATCTTTTGACAAATTGCTCCATTTGTACCGGCCTGTCCATGTGGCTCCGGGTACTGTGAACCCCTTGCAAATCTTACACTCAGGCATGTGGTGTTGACTTGTATGACCATTTGCCATATCTTTTCTCTGTAACTGCCCCCCCCCTCTTTTTTTTCTATCTGCCCTCCCTTGTGATATGTTGTATATTTTGCTATAAAACCCTCAAAAAACTTAAAATGTTTAAAAAAAAACTGTTGTCAAATGCAAACCAATCTTTAGTTTGCATATTGTACATGTCAAATCCATCAATTTAAAGAGGAACGTTATCGCTTTGGGGATTTACTGGTAATTTTCAAAACTGTAACTTTGTATTTACTTTGTATGTGTTTTCTGTATTGGATACAACATTTTGTATCCAATCCTATAGCAAATAAAACACATAATTTATTTTTTTGTTTTTTATATTTTTATTTCCCCTCTGCCCTGTGTCGTCATTACGTACCTGCGCCAGAGGAAAAGAAACTGGACTCCAGATGAGGGGAGTAAACCCTCATGCTGCACCTTTCTGCTACTCCAACTCCAGTTCAGGTAATTTTTAAATTTTATTAAGTTTTTTTACCCTTAGCCTGGCAAATATAAAAGAAAGATATTTTATACATATAAGCACTCCAATCTATGAGGAAGAAGTTTGGGAGAAGTTTGTATCTTGTGCAAAATGAAAGTTTAATAAGACATTTTTTCTCAAGTTCATGAAGCAATTCGATTAACCTGCATAGAGCCCTGACATAAAACATATTGAATACCTAAAGCCCCGCATACACGTTCCGATTTTTCGAATTTTGCCCGACCGACCGATTGGGTCGGGAGATTAATCGATCGGGAGATTAATCGGATTCGGAATTATGTACCCGAGCGATCCCGAATTCTCAAAATCGGGCGAAAAATCGATCGGGACCGCTTCGGACCTGTCCGTAAATTTTTAGTCGATCTGCTGTTAATAAATAGGGTCGGGCTGATGGATCGGTGATAATTCGAATTCCGATTTTTCGTGCCAGCCGACCGACCGACCATAACATTTTAGGTGAAAATCGGGTGACAGGATCGGACGAAAAATCGGTCGGGAGAATAATCGGAATGTGTATGGGGGGCTTAAGGCTTGGTACGCATGTTGGGCAAGGTGGACATGGTGAGAAAGCACTCCTGCTGCGCATTTCTGCTTATTAATTTCAGCATGTTCTTTTACCACCAGATGGACTCTGGCTTACTGCTAGGTCAGTTAAGAGCCTTGTTATAAGAGGATTCATTACTACATTAATGATCTTAAAATATGTATAAATATTATTGGCCTTGGAATTGGACACCCCATTATTTTTATCTACAATTATCTGCTTTTAGCCAAACCAATTGATATTTCCTAGAACTCTTTGTAATTCAAATAATTTCACTTATCTACTGCCCTAAAACGTAGCATTTTTAGTTTGGGGAACAAATATAATGGTAAATGTGTCACATCAATTGGGTTAATGCAATGGATTAAATGAACGAAATATTCAATTCAGCCAGTAGATGTCACTAGCAGCAGTACACTCACAACGTCATCTTCCTCACTGACTGGAAGCAAGGGGGGCAACAGCTGCAGAGTCTCTCCTCTGCTCTCTCGATCTTGCTGTTAATGTGTCAGTGGGAGCAGCAGAGTGATTGCAGTTTCCACGGACATGGAGAGAGGGATAGATGGCAGTTCATCTATCCCTCTCGTCATTGCTTATGCCAGCAGTTCTGATGTGAGGTCCAGACACCGGCTGGCATCTTCCATCTTGACAGCTCCCCGGCTAATCTCCTTGCCAGGAGAGCTGGCGGGAAGCCAAGGCACGACCACTCGGCCCCGGGGGTTGCTCATTCCAACCATAAGATGCAAGCACTATTCACCCGATTTTGGGGGTGAAAAGTGTGTCTTATTGTCCGAAAAATATGGTATATTGTCTACCTTTGGTTTACCTGCAGTTATCTACATAAAAGGAAGTAAAGGAAAATATCATCAATGGGACAAGCTATTTTAGCCATTGGGAACTTGACTTAAAAAACAATTGTAATTTTAAATGATCATAGTAGTATCTACAGTACATTTTGTGTGAATTTTTTTTTAAATGTCTTTTGTATCTCCGTTTGTACATTTTTGAGAGTGTTGTGCAACATGTATAAGCTGTAGATGTCTTCTTGTAAAAATGTAAAGCTTATAAAAATAAACACAAACTGAGAACTGATATACAGTGAACAAGCCATCTGGGAAAAGAAAATAAAGAGCCTCCAGTGTCTGTCTCTATGGACAAAGATTTTTTTAATTTAATTTAAAAAACAAAACGTGATATTCTACCCAAAGGTTTTTACAATACCTCTAGAACCTTTTGAGGATTAAAATGTATTCCAATATTTGTTCAGTTATGCCAAAAGGGACCCCAATCATATTGCTTGTGTATAAGAGAATGGACAGTTTTATTATAAGGCATTGCCTCTGTTAATTATAATCTGTAATTGTTTTGGTTAGGTAATCATATGATAAATATGAGGTGGAATTTTCAATGTTGAATGAGTAGGTTAATGTGAGCCTGTGCTCATGTTATGAAATTCAGGTACTAATATTTTCAGTCAAGCAGTAAATTCATTCTAACGCAATCCTTCATTGAATATTGTAGTTGTAGGCAGGCTGAAGTAATTTATCCTTCAAGTTTATGAGAGAGCTTGAAAAACAACCTTCCTGACAGCATTACATTAGCTCTGGCAATAAATAGCTTTCAGCACCATAGCGGTATTCTTGAGTGTGACTTGGGTTATATTTTAATTACCAAAAGCGGTAATCCCAACAACAACTCGGGATTGCTTACCTTATCTAGACAAGTTGGCAGAAGTCTTCTTCCTAAATGCAAATACAAGCTGCTTGTGGCATTTGCCTGTGTTGCTTGACCTCCATGATGAGTATGTTGGGGTCGTGCTGAAGCAGGCAGAAAATTTAAACAGAGTACATTGTCATTTCTGTGGAGAGACATTGTCCTGTGGCAACCTGGAAATGCAATCATTTTATAAAATATTGTATATTATATACTGTCAGAATCGTTACTCCAAATACATTTTGCGTATGCGTGAAGTTGTTGCTGAGCATTTAGCTTGACTCTTACTACTTATTCATACTTATTTTGTAGTGTCTTCCCTAAGTGACATCAAAAGTAACACAGTAATTACTTAAAGAAAATATGTAAATAATTCTGGTCCAATAATGATGCTGGCATAAATGACCTCTATATGCAATTATACTATATATACATTGCCTGGACAGGAATGAGTTGTAGAGATACAAGCAGAACCTGCCTACCCCTCTCTCCCATACCCTCCCCCCTTTCCCTAACCCAACTTTCCCCTTCCCTATAAATGAAAAGACACTGTTGTGACAAAGAAAAGAGAACACACCAACCATCGCAAATACGCATAGAACACCATCCACACCAACCTTGTGACCAAAAGAAACTCGGGAGGGAACGTGTCTCAGACTAAAGAGGACTCTTTCTAATCCGCTGCCGGGTTTACACCTCCTGACAAAGGGGACTATACGGTGAACTGAAGCCTTAGGCCTGAAACGCACACCTGATTAGATATACGCCGTCATCATAACATTTCACTTTGATATTTTGTGGGACTCGATTTGGGTGAAGGTGTTTTCATGCTTATTTTAAATAGGTTCTAACTTCTTCATAAAGCCAGAGATCCTTTTGTATTTTTTAGTTCTTTTAAGAAAAAAAGCTCGAGGCTGGGGCTTGAGCCTGCCTTCATCTGAGGAATTCCTTTTTAACTCTCTAAAACCAGAGCATTTTCTAATGGATAGTGATAAAAGCCAGCTTTAATGTGAAACAGCAGAGCTCCGATTCATTAAGCCCCACAACAATTTTTACTGTTCAGGGTACATGCCATCAAACCCTGATTGAAACATACTTCTAGTATTTTGCTTGATGCTCAGAATTGCTGAGGGTGTCAGAATTTTTCTGACATGTTAATCTTATAATCAGTTACTGCAATTCTTTTCACACCAGCCTTTCAAAATAGCACACCAGACTCTCTTCATTGAAGATAACACCATTGTACAGACAGGTAGTTATCATGATTGCATAAAAAGAATCCTTTTTTTCTGATTGGAACTTCAAAAGAGAACTTGAAGGAAAACACCAGATCTGGTTATAAATATGCTTTGTAGATAACTATTTACACATGTTGCTTTTTGGTGTTTGGATGCAGTTTTTGAAGAATAAGTGTTTAACCTGTCACAGACAATAACATCCATTGCTAACGCCTTCCTTTTCTTTTATACATAGCAAACTAATTATTATTAGCAATATAGTTCAAACTCAAAGTGACCCCATTTGTTTTGTTTTTTCCCTAATTGGAAAATGAACTACTAGCTGATGCAGCTCACTGTGCAGGAAGTAGGATCAACCAATGACAGCATGCATGCATTGTTTGACTTTACTTTTACTAAACAACAAATAGTTCACCATCACCCAATGGCAGGGATGGGCCATTCAAGGACTTTTACAGAGTTGCCCTGAAGCCACTTCTTTAATATATTTGCTGTGTGCTAAAAATTGTTGTGCTGCGGAAATATTAACCGTAGACCCAGTCTAAGTTCAAGTGCACTCAGGAGAAGTTTTCATTCAGGATGTCTCTGCACAGTCATTTGCTGCAGTAATTTTTCCCTTTATCACTTTATTGTGACCAGTCTCCTAGTTGCTGCCGCTGAAAAACATCCCCAAGAAAAAATTCTGCCACCACCATGCTTCATTGTAGGGATGGTATTAGACTGGTGATGAGCAGAACCTTGCTTCTACCAAACGTGACATCTGGCATTCACTCCAAAAAGTAAAAACTTTGTCTCATCAAACCACATAATTTTGTTTCTTGCGTTTTCCTTCCTTCCTTCCTGCAAATCATGCCTACTGAACTGAACCAGTACCACAGCTGGACTCCAGTTAGGCTGCAAAATCATCTCAAGGATGATCAGGGAAACAGGATGCACCTGAGCTCAAGTTTGAGCTTCATGAACAATGCTATGAATGCTTACCATATTTTTCGGACTATTATACAGTGCCATAAGACACACCCAGTTTTTAAAGCAGGAAATCAGAAAAAAACATTTTATGAATTAAATGAATGTGAAAAATCTCATGCAGTACCCCTTTTCAACCACAAAAAAATTCATAGATAGAGAGCACACTTCAGCTTCTCTTCTTCTTCACAGAGAGCACACAGAGGGGAATCAGCACACCACACCGATCTCCCTGTCCTTTCTCTTTTGCAGCTGTGTGAGGAAGCTGCTAGCGTGTAGCTTTCCCCACACATTCTGCATTGGCTATATCTACGGGGCTCTGCAAATATAGCCAATACAGTTCAGCTCCCTGCCAGCTCTCCCAGCAGATGGAGATCACACAGCTGATCTCCTCTATCTGCCGGGTGATCTCCTCTCCTATCTGCCGGGAGAGCTGGCAGGGAGCCAAGTTGCGATCACCGGCGGCCGGACGGCCTTATGGTCCAAAAAATACGGTATGTACATGTGCTTTTTACATTTTTTAATAATTTGACTACATTTTCAAGTAAACCTTTTTCACATTGTCATAATGAGGTGTTGTGTTGTTCATTTTGTGTTGTGTTGTTCATTTTGTTCTGAGGAAAAAAATGTATCAATTTGGAAATAAGGCTGTAACATAAAAACATTTTTGAAAAAGTTATGTTCTGTGAATACTTTCCGGATTCACTATACATTCTTTGGATTTTTACTATAAATGATAAATCCAGTTCTATACAATTTGTTGCCATTATATAGACTAATAATAACTGTAAATAATTTTGCAAAGCTGGTTTTCTGTGAAGCATTAACTAACACATTACATTTTTCAATATAGTGAAGCATATTATGTTTGCTTTCATGAGTCTGATTTTAAATTACTTCTTAAACATTCTGCACATTACAGGAAAAGTAAAGAAAAACTAAACATTAATTGGCATCATAATATTAGAAAACGTATACCGTAAATAGTAATGTACTGAATTATATTTATAGAAATATATTACAATTTTAATTTAATACAATAAAATGAAATAAATAACTTTGAGAGTGTACAGAAGACTCCAGGATCTTTAGGTCCCAGGATCAGGTAAAATGATGTGTTAACATCTCCAGTACACAATAAGTGTATCTCCAATACACAATTAGTTTTTCATGGAGAGAGAACAAGAGAGCAGATTGTTGATGTGCAAGGCCATAAAGCAGGTTTTAAAGGCTCATTTTAGTGTTATATGATCAATATGTGTGTGGTCAGTGAGCCATGCATGAGCATTTGGTGGTGATCACAGAACATAAAGCATGGCTTATTTTGGAACTGGTTTTCTGTTGAAAGTGCAAGCTACAGCTGGGACACATCATTGATTTAAAAAAAAAAGAAATATATATATATATAGCTAAGTTATAATAACAATAAAAAGGAGAAGGATATAAGTTGCAAAAGAGGTGTCAGAGATACCACCATCTATATACATTCTTTACCTTGCAGAGGCAAACATTTTCTGCACATTGTCCTTACAGTTAATAAATAAATGCTTTCCAATGCAATTTATGTTAAATCAATCAGATGGAAGCACCTAATAATCCTAAATTGTACCAGAAAAACAATGTTATACAATAGACACTGAAACAAAAGGAAAACATAGTATATTATTCAAATTTCTTGAGTAAGATTTAAATCAGATGTAATTCTTTGATTGCTAACATATGTACACATCAATTCTGATATACAAATAAATCAAATAGCTGTATCAAGGTGGTTTTCTGGCCTAACTATGTAGAATAGAAGCACTTCTTTTCACAATTTCAGCTCTTATGAAGGAATAACCAATTATTTGTTGACATTTACAAATATATTCAAAATCTATATCTATATATCTATATATATATCTATATTTTAGCAAAAAATACCTGATAATAGCCTAATTCCAGTTTTTCTGATAAAAGTGACATGCATGTGGCTCTTGTCCCAGGCTACGGTAAAAAGTGGAATCTGTGCCTTTTGTGCAGAGTAGGTAATTGGTTCGATACTTTGGCCAAAGCCCTGTGGATAAACGAGGACAGACGGGTTTACACCTCATCAAGCTGATTTTTACTTATTTGTTTGTCGGTTTTATTGAGATTTTTTTGTTCATCAGTTGTGTTTGCAATACTGATCTATATACAGGGAGTGCAGAATTATTAGGCAAGTGGTATTTTTGAGGAATAATTTTAAACCACAACCATTGCCATGAACCCAAAAAACTCATTAATATCAAGCTGAATATTTTTGGAATAGTGTTTTTAGTTTGTTTTTTAGTTTTAGCTATTTTAGGGGGTATCTATGTGTGCAGTGACTATTATCTACTGTGCATAATTATTAGGCAAACTTAACCAAAAAACAAATTTATATAAACCCATTTCAATTATTTATTTTTAACCAGTGAAACCAATATAACATCTCAACCATTCACAAATATACATTTTCTGACATTCAAAACAAAACAAACAAATCAGTGACCAATATACCACCTTTCTTGCAAGGACACGCAAAAGCCTGCCATCCATTGATTGCTGTCAGTGTTTTGATCCGTTCAACCATCAACATTGCGTGCGCAGCAACCACAGCCTCCCAGACACTGTCAAGAGGTGTACTGTTTTTCCCTCCTGTAAATCACACATTTGATGATGGAACCACAGTTCTCAATGGGGTTCAGATCAGGTGAACAACGATGCCATGTCATTGTTTTTCTTCTTTTGATACCCTTTCTTCCAGCCACGCTGTGGAATACTTGGACGCTTTGTGATGGAGCATTGTCCTGCATGAAAATCATGTTTTTTCTTGAAGGATGCAGACTTCTTCCTGTACCACTTGCTTGAAGAAGGTTGTCTTCCAGAAACTGGCAGTAGGACTGGGAGTTGAGCTTGACTCATTCCTCAACCCGAAAAGGCCCCACAAGCTCATCTTGATGATACAACCAACCAGCCCCAAACCAGTACTCTCCAACCTCCACCTTGCTGGCGTCTGAGTCGGACTGGAGCTCTCTCTGCCCTTTACCAATCCACCACGTGCCCATCCATCTGGCCCATCAGACTCACTCTCATTTCAATCATCCATAAAACCTTAGAAAAATCATCTTGAGATATTTCTTGGCCCATCTTTAATGTTTCAACTTGTGTGTCTTGTTCATGGTGTCGTCTTTTCACTTTCTACCTTGCCATGTCTCTGAAATTGCACACCTGTGCTTTTGCACGCCATGATGTTGCAGCTCTGAACATATGCCAAACTGGTGCAAGGCATCTTGGCAGCTGCAAAACGCTTGACTTTTCTCAGTTCATGCAGTTATATTTACCCCTCGCTCCAGTATCCAAGTCTGTTTGCTGGCATTGATCCCAATGCGGTGGGGACTCCTCACCTCTCTTGCAATCCTTGCCTGAGTCCTCTGCCTCACTGTGGGACCCCGCACACATAGTGTTTCACAGCTCTTGCAGTCATGTCAAGCAGCAATTTCCCCTCACACACTCACACAGAACAGCTCTCCTTAGAAGACTGTCTTCTCGTCGTCAGTCAGTAATTATACTCCTGCTGTGGACCTGGGAGGGCTGCACGCCCCCCTGGGCTGGTCTTCTTCACCACGAGTGTACAATTAAAGCTCTCAGCTCTGGCACCCAGTGCTGAAGTTTTCAGAACTCTGCACGCTCCTCTAAACTGCTTGTGTTAGTTTTGGCTTTCGACCTCCGGCTTGAACTGTGATCCTTATCCTCTCTCCTGACCTAACCCTGAACCGGAACCCGTTATCTCCACCTGCTGCCCCCTTAACCTCGGACCAGATCTCGGACCCTGCTTTTACAGCAAACGCCCGTACCATCACAACACTCCCCCCCTGACAGGGTTGTTAACACTCGCTTCCGACAATATTACAGCTGAGCAGACCTGGACTGACTGCAGCAAAAAACCCCAGCTAACCACTACCCCAAGGTAGCGGCCTTATCCCTTCATTAAATGGTTTGCGGGCCTGGTGAAGAACCAGTCCGCCGATCCCTAGATTCTGCTCTCTGATACTTGTCAGTTCCCATACCAGGGCCCAGCCGTAACAGTTATTTTGCGCCTTTGATGTTCGACACGCTTCTTGCGACCCGTGACTATTTCGAATGAAACGCTGATTGTTCGATGATCCACAGCTTCAGAAGCTTTGCCAATTTAAGAGTGCTGCATCCCTCTGCAAGATACTCACTATTTTTGAACTTTTCAAAACCTTCAATCCTTCTTTGACCCCACTTGGCCAAGAAAGGAAAGATTGCCTAATAATTATTCACACCTAAATAGGTGTTGATGTCATTAGACCACACCCCTTCTCATTACAGAATCACATCACCTAATAGCTAATTTGTAGTAGGCTTTCGAGCCTATACAGCTGAGTAAGACAACATGCATAAAGAGGATGATGTGGTCAAAATACTAATTTGCCTAATAATTCTGCACTCCCTGTAATGACTGCTGCAAATAGTAATACAGGTGATTTGCAAAAAAATTTAATAAAAAAAATAATACAAAATTTTATTATAGTTCGAAAGTTCCTGTAATTCAGTAATTCAACTTAAAGGGTGACTCATATATGAAATAGGCAGATTACATGCTAAGTGAAATATTTCAAAACTTTATTTGTTTTGTTTAATTTTAATGATTATGGCTTACAGCTTATAAAAACCCCAAAATCTCAGAAAATTTTAATATTGGGAAAAGGTTCAATATTCTAGGCTCAAAGTGTCAGACTCTAATCCGTTAATTAATCCAAAACCCTTGCAAAAGGTTCCTGAGCCTTTAAATGGTCTCTCAGTCTGGTTCAGGAAGATTCACAATCATGGGAAACACTGCTGACCTGGTAGTTGAGCAGAAAACCATCAATGATACCCTTCATAAGTATGAAAAGCCTCAGAAGGTAATTGAAAAAGAAGTTGGTTGTTCCCAAAGTTCTGTATCAAAGCACATTGACAGGTATGTGGAAGGGAAAAGTGTGAAAGAAAAAGGTGCACAAGCAGCAGGGGTGGAGCGCAGCCTGGAGAGGATTGTCAGGAAAAGGCTATTAAAAAGTGTTGTGGACTTTCACAAGGAGTGGACCGAGGCTGGAGTTAGTGCATCAAGAGCCACTACACACATCCTGGACATGGACTTCAAATGTTGTATTCAAACCACTCAATAGTGATGGCCGAACTGTCTACAAGGCCGAGAGTTTGGCCGCGAACATGAATGTTTACACTCCTTCTAGCCGGCGAGCAGTATGGGTGTTCGACCCACCCCGTTTGCTGGTGAGAAGGAGCTTACTATTCTTCCTCCGGCAGGATCAGGAGCAGTAAGATCTTGCCGGAGGAAGAATTTTTTCACTAGAAGACCGGGTAGAGAACCCAGTCTTCTAGGTAAAAGCCGGCTCCGAAAACCGGAAGTGACGTCAGTGACCTCACATCCAGCAATCAGAACCAGGAACTATGCATTCCAGGTACCGGATGTGACGTCACTGATGTCCCTTCTGGTTTTTCCAATTTAAATTCCCCGCCGAGAGGCTGGGAATTTTAACCTGCCCACGAACAGGTGGACATCAAACTTCTTTAAAAGTCCGATCAGCCTGTTCGCGGATGGACCTGGCCAAAGATCGGCCATCACTACTGAACAACAAACAACATCAGAAGCATCTAACCTGGGCTACAGAAAAAAATAACTGGTCTGTTGCTCAGTGGTCCAAAGTCCTCTTTTCTCATGAGAGCAAATCTTGCATCTTATTTGGAAACCAAGGATGAACAGAAAGGCACACAATACAAGATGCTTGTCCAGTCCAGTGTGAAGTTTCCACAGTCTATGTTGGTTTAAGGAGCCATGTCATCTGTTGGTGTTGGTCCACTGTGCTTCATTAAGTCCAAAATCAAAGCAGCCGTCGACAAGGAGATTTTGGAACACTTATTGCTTCCTTCCGCAGACACAGAACTTTATGGATATGCTGACTTCATTTTCCAACAAGACTTGGCACCTGCACACACTGCCAAAAGTGCCAAAATCTGGTTCAATGACCATGGGATTACTGTGTTTGATTGGCCGGCTAACTTGACTGACCTGAACCCCATAGACAATCTCTGGAGCATTGCCAAGGGAAAGTTGAGGCATAAGACTGAACAATGCAGAAGAGCTGAAGGCCGCTATTGAGGCATGCTGGTCTTCCATAACACCACAGCAGTATAAACAGGTCCCAAACCAAGTACTGAGCACATATGTAGTGATGGCCCGAACTGTTCGCCGGCGAACATCGCGTGTTCGCGTATATATGGCAAGTTCGACCCGCCCCCTATCTTTTTACATTGGTGAAACTTTGACCCTGTGAA
>CM070033.1:58792322-58803414 GCA_036250615.1 Ptychadena robeensis | reverse complement strand
ATGGTGCACTTTTGGTACAGAAATCTGGACCTCAGCAGTGCGCTAGGGAGGTTAAATACTCTGGGATGTTGTTCCAATCACAAAAACTGGAATGATGAAAGTTACTTAATAGAGGTAAGATGTTGAGTGTATGAGTAGTCTTGAGATGGAATATTTGAATGGCGAATATTTTTTGCTAATATCAGAAATTCGCAAATATGGCGGCGGATATTTGTGATTTAGAATATTCTACTTTTTTCAAATAAACATTATCCCATGCATATATTCATGCATCACACTAATAATTTTATATTATCAATATATCAAAATATCACAAATTCAACTATTGCTTATGCCGCTCATCACAATGTATGATAATGAATTCTATAAGGTGTTAGTGAATTATCAAGAAAAAGGTGTAATAACAGCCCTGTATGAAGAGGGAAATAAACACATCTCCCATTTCCCCATCTCCCACCTATTTTCATGCTGACCATCCCCATTGTAACCTATTTGGCATCTTTTTAACCTCTTTTGATGAAATGTTAAGAATGTGAAAAGTGTGGGAGTCGAAGGAGTGTGATATTATCAACATAAAAGAACCCAAAAAACAGCAGTAGTTCTATTACTTTATGATTTAAGAACAGTTGGGCAGCACTCTCCGCCAGAGCCCAAAACATACCAGACAGTCATCTATTCCAGCTGTTTTGTGTAATGTTGATGTGCAATGTGCACATCTAGGGTGGGGAAACAGATTCTTATAAATAAAATTCCAGCCTTTGTGGCTTCTCTCTCTCTCTTCGGAGCTGCAGAGGGAAACAGGAGACAAGTACACAAGGATGATTCTATACATAAGATACAAAATCTTTTCAAACTGTTTGATGGTAATAACCATTAAGGGTTTTAGCACCACTTTGCATTTTCATCTTCACGTGCCCTGACCATTACCATTAAAGATTACAGATTTATGACTTTAAAGTTGAGTTCCATGTAGTTTCTAATGCTTTGAAATGCTTTAAAAACAGAAATAACTTATGGTCTATCACTCTACTAGAGTACATTATCTGGTCACAGGTTGTCTTAAACCTAAATTTACATTTCCTTCATGAACTTAGCTGTGGGGCTTACCCTGCCCCGCAACATTTTAATGGTCCTTTTACACATAGGGGTTTTCTAAACATCAGCAATTGTTAGTATGTAAAAGTTTTAGCTCTGTTGCTCTCTGTGTTTTCTGAAACATTTTACTTTATTTAACATGAAAGAGTTTACAAGGTCCAGATTAACACTTCAGTAATGTGTCCCACAGTAATGCCATGCCATGCCAAACCACGTTAACAGTTGTTCTGGGGGATGTAATTGAATGATCAATGCAGGATCTTGGTGAAAAATTAATGCAACACCGGATGAAAAATAAATCTTGTGACATTGCAGAAGCTTATCGAAACAATGCCACCGCTAATGAGAATCAAAGCTAACAAAATATTACAGTGTGTGACCATTGTTTTTTTGGTGGCAACTTTTTTGGCCAGGCAGTGTATATACTCTGCAGGAGTGCATGTGTAAATGCATGGGGGATATATTGAGTGTGGTGATGTCCATAGTTTTGATAGTATATATTAATTGACCTGAACATCTGCCCCTTTTAAAACTATATGCTTCCATTACAGCAGAGTAACTAGTTTAAATGTTGTAATAGAAACACTTACTGGTCCATGGCTCAGCACATCTTGTTCTTCCATGTTCTTCGTTCACAAAAAAAGAAAGTTTAAAAACAAATATATAACTGTGGTGAATCATCACAAAGTTTATCTGGTTGCTAAAAGACACATGCAGATGTCAATCTACACCCCAGGGGTTGCTTTCTGTTTCATATCCTCACTGACATTCCTTTCTGTGTCTTCACAGGACAGAGTGCAGCATTACAATAGTCTCATTCAGCTCCATTCACAAAACAGTCTATATGCCCTACTTATGCTACAAGACGGAACGTCACCAAAGAAGCAAGTACAATATATAATGTTTATAATAATGGTATTAATTACTCTGAAGAGCAGATTTGGGTAAACCAATTCTGCTTATAATAACATTCTAAGATATATCATAGCACCAAACAGAATGTAACAGACTGTGACAGTGAAGTCATAAAGGAGAGTTGTTATGGTTATAATGATAGTATGTTATGTTAGCCATTGTGTGCTTTGAAACTGCCAAAGTAAATTTAAATTGAGTATAGGCAACTGAGATTTATCCTTTCTAAGAATACATTGTGTGTTTTTGGTAAGGTCTCGTTCACATAGGAGGTTCACTTTAATTCACATCAATGCAGTGTGTTTTAAACCAGGAACATCACATTAATCCTTATTGCATTGTGTGATGTGGTTTAGTGTTGATCGCCAATATCCGAATCACAAATTTTTATTTCGAATATCGGCACTTCGAGAATTTGCGAAGATCTCGAACATAGTGCTATATCTTCGGAATCAAAAATATTCAAGATTTTTACATCAGCAGTGTTGATCACGAAAATATACGAATATCGGCACTTTATTTGAAGGCAACAATGACTGGAGATCACAAATTTTCCAATTTACAAATTTGTTGGGAATATTAGGCAAAACGTTTGGAATATTTAGTAAATACAAATATTTCGGTGTGGCTCAAAAACGGGATAAATGTGAGAGTCCAGCTGAAACAGTTAACAGTTGCCAGGCTTTAAAAAAAATCCAGTGTTTTTTCACAAAACATTTCACAATAAAAATAGGAAACAATGTTTCTAAACTGTATTAAAGTGCTACCTGAAGGTAAGCTTTAATTAATGTATTTATTAATTGAATACATTTTTGGGCAATTTGGTTAATGTGTCAAATGAGAAAATAATCTTTTTATGTCTATAGGTTTTTAACATATCAGCAGAGTGCAGTCTGATAGCTGTGTAGAGTAACTGCCAATGGCTCTGTTCCGTCCCTAAATATTTTTCTACATAACTTGAATCTATCATTATGTTTTTCCTTAATATAAACATATAATTAAGTATGTTTTACAAGCAGTTCTGTACCAACAGAGTGAACTCTGGTCTTTGATATTATGGGAAACTTGTAAAAGGTTACTGAGTGAACAGGATAAAGTGCATATTTCCTATCAAATATTTACAAACCAAAACAAAGGTGCCTGAGTGGAGATTTTAGGAGCCAGGTTTGTCTGCAGTGATAGCCCACTTTGTGATCTGTTGCAGTGATGCTGTCCAGACGACTAAGGGACCAGAATGGAAGAGAAAAAGGTTTCTGATTTGTAGGAGGGAGAAGGCGGGGACTGTATGTGACTGATGTAAAAGTATTTGACTTGTGGATTTCAGACACATGCACATACCAGGGAAAGGTCTGATGTGATCACTGATGTCCACTGAGATGTTTCAGGAGCCCCTGTGTCCAGGACAGATTACAGACTAGAATTCCTCTTCTCTCAATCATTACATTCTCTCATTCAGAATTTCTAATGATAGAACGAAAAAAAAGGTAAATGGCAATTTTTTACTATTTTAAAACAGCCTTATTTATGTATTTTTATTTCCTGTTCTTATTGTAAATTTCATTTCATTTAGTGTTTCTTTACATGGGTTAATATACTCATATGGTACAATTTAATAATAATTCAGTAATATTATAAACAGTCACCATGTTTTGTTATAACTTTTTTTGTTTTGTTATAACTTATTATTCATGGCAGTTATATATAACAAGAAAAGGTAAACTGGACTTATATTTTGTGACTCTTCTACTTCTATACAGAAACTAACTAAAATTCAAAGATTATATCAAAGATTCAAAGATTTCATTGTAGATTGGTCTTTTGTTACACATTGAAATAGAGAATTATTTGTATTTGACTTAGCAAAATATAACTTAAATAAACTATATTATAATACATCTAAAACTTTTGTCGTTTTTGCTTAGGTCATTCCAGGATTTGATTGAGCTGCCCTCAAAACACTTAGGTATATTAACTTAATTATTGATTAACTCAGCGCTGAGTGTCAATCATGGAGTGGTCCACAGGTTTGATGCTGCTGTTGTCTGCAGTTGTAGTTTTTGGAGAAGAGAATAGTCCATCCATTCAACCATTACCTAATGAAGAATTTTTGGAAAATATGCCCACAACAGCAAAGTCAGCTGATTACAGGACTTTGAACGGTAATGCATTGAACCACAGTAGATTTGAAAACAAAGGTTTTGCTGGTGGAAGAAATCTAACTCCAATGTGTGATAGACAAATCACAATTCAGTACACATTCAAATATATTAACACAGTGGTGTCTAGTCTGATATTCATAGTGGGCATCATTGGTAATGCAACGCTTTTAAGAATCATCTTTAAGGATAAAAGCATGAGAAACGGTACCAACTTACTGATTGCCAGCTTAGCTCTGGGAGATCTCCTTCACATCATAATCGACGTCCCAATCAATACATTTAAGGTAAGACAGAATCCATATGTGACGTATGGCTAAGATCTTGGTAGCTGAGTTAAATCCGAACACATGCATAATTGCTTTTTTTAATCATGTAATTGTACATCAAATCATTTGAAACAATGATAGTTATAGGAGTTATAAAATAGGAGACCTATTATATAAACTTTCTTCACATGTGTTTGCTACAGAATGCTTAATATTTGTCTTAACTAATTTAAGATGGGTGTACTACAACCATTGATTATTGTAAAGACAATGCATGTCTAGCCTAAACATATTAGGAATATTGTAGATGTATTTATTTATAAATTATAGATTTTTTTTATATGAGATTTTACATTTCATTATTCTGATCTGATGTTCTGTTTGATTATTATACTACAATGTATTTTTTGATAACAATAGAAGAAATTAGGTTTGAACCACTTTGAGCTCACAGATAGCATTATCAATTTGTTATCTGATAAAAAAAATAGGTAACAATTAAATATATAAAGCAAGATAAATGGTTTGATCAATGTTTAATGTGATTATAAGGTCATAATAATAGATATCAATATATAAATGGATGCTGATATTGTTTGTATAACAAAGAGTGGAAACCTCACCCTGAATGTAACATAAAAATGTTTCAAATAAATGTAAAAATGATGATGATAAGTGATAGCTGTTCTTATGATATGACATAGATTTTTCATATAATATTCTTTGTTACCCAGACCTAGAGTTCATCATGTTTTGCACTACCTCTAGGAATAAATTCCGTATCTTCAAGTAATTATACTGGTTTCTGAAATAATGGTTAGAAATAGTGCTATGATCTAAGAGGAAGCATAAGGGCAAGTACTGTAAATATACAAATCTTGACATAGAGGTTAGAGCAGAGGAAGCCATTTATAATCCTAGACACGTCATGTAGTGTGCTGAACTGGGATCAGATATTACATAAGAGGATTAGCACTGTTAGCTGTGCATGAAGATGCTGCCATACAATGCTATAGGGGGTTACTGGTTGTTATGTTACTGTAAAAGAAGTGTGTCTAATAAGTTGCAAATGGAAACATGACTTTCTCCTTGACCTATATGTTATATAAACAAAATATAATGGCAGACAAATGCGTACAAGATTTCTATTAGTTTAGTCATGGTAGAATAAATGCACATTTTAACTGCTTAACTGGATGGTCCGTCTGAAATAAAAATGTGTTTGCCTGCATGTCATCATTTCATACTAAGCTTCCTAATAAATCACAGCGAATTTTTAAGAAGCAAATCAGAATTTTACTGTTGCAGGTTGAAGCAATGAAAAAGTTTAACATTTTTAACTTGGATGCTGGTACCAAATATTCAGCAGTGGAAATACATGACTTTAGTGCCTTGTTTTTACACAGAGCCAGGAAGTGTTCATTGGCAGTACAGATACGTTACTGATATGTTATTCATAATGACCGTGCTGATGCTGTATTGACATTGTGACGGTAATCCAGGAACTGACAGATTCAATGAAAACATTCTTCTTAATCTTACTAGTAAAATGCATCAAATGCCATTTCCCTGGGGACAGAGTGCTTTCATCACAGAGCTTTTGTAGAATTGAATCCTTTGTTTCTCCAACAATATGTGTCAGATAACTGTGAGAACTGGAGATTTGAAACCAATTTAGTAGTATAGGTTCTAATTTCTAAATCCATGTATTTGGCCATGAGTAACTGGGTACTCTGTTATCTAGATATGCAATTTACTTTCGGTAATATTTTAATTTGTTTATAGATATCATGGTTAATACTTTCTAAAGAGTTGTAGGGTTACCATATGAAGGGGAACATGTTACATGTTTGTTGGTGTTCAGACTGAGAATACCCAACAACTGCATCTCCTCCACCACAGGCAAATAATAAGCCATGGCATATATATATATATATATATATATATATATATATATATATATATATATACGGTAATTTTACTTTTTAAAACACATATTGTTATAGCAAAGTGATAGGATCATTAATTCAACATGGTTGTCCATAGTGAGTTCTCTATCATTTCAAAACATTCATATAAACTTAAAGTGACAATCTATGAGGCTTTGAGAGATTTATGACCCCCTATTTCATCTCCTCCTTTTTTTAAAACTTTCTATATTGTGACAATTCCCCAATTAATAATATTGATAACATTCAGGGTCTTCCTTACCCAATGAATGACTTTCATAAGTGAATAAAACTGAGTGAAATTATAATTGTGCAATGCACAAGAAGTTCCTACTATTTTCATGAATACCCATCTGTCTGCTGACTTTTCACTATGGTAAATAAAGAAAAAGAAAAATATTTAGAGATTTTTGCCACATTTTTAATTTTGCTACTTTTTTCCTGATGTTACCCTTTAGTTTTTTTCTATTAGAGATGCACAGATGGAGCATTGTCCTAGTGATATCTGAATACACTCCTTAGGTTCTTGTCACTAATTTAAGATTGGACTCCTAGGTGAGCCTCATTCCACCCACCCAACATGGACAATCATTATTCAGTATACAGAAGCACAATTTACTATGAGGTGGTATCACGCAGTGTCCAGTTTATCAGTGAGTTAAAACAGTACATATTAAATATGCTAATCTGATGGTTTCCATGTCCTCTAATACAATGCATAGATCTCCATGAAAGAGATCCATTGTGCAAATATATTATCTTACATTAAATAAAGTAAAGTCCAATGGTGTTAAGGGATGGGCAGCCAGGCATCTGGGCAAAGTGGGCAGAAATCTGGCCGGCAATGTAATTATATTTGGCCCATGAAATAGTTTTTTAGGTTTAATTTCAGAAATAAATGTCACAGATGTGTCTTTTATTAAACATTTGAACAAATGTTATAGTATTACACTGAAGATGTATTTATTTTTTAAATATTCAGGGTTGCCCTCAACTGTCTGAATTTGTATTTGAGTTTGACACCCCTGGTCTAAACAGTGATGTAGTTTTATACATTGTACTTACATATATTTGTGTATATATATATTCACACATGTATAGACATACTCATTGAGATTTGAAAATAACAGTTAAGTTGTGACAATTGTGCATTAGTGCATTTTCCTTGTGTAAAGATTAATTAATTAATGCTTTCCTCCCAGCAAAAACATGTTGGAAAACTTTGTTCGATTTCCATTACTTTGAGTGGTGGATGATATCGATGACGCAGCAGTGCTGCATCTCAATATAGATGAAGCTCGAGTGCAGCGCGATGACATCATCACACTTTCAGCTCGGCTGGGCATCGATCATATTGGGATCTAGCCGTGTATGCCCAGCATTAGATGGGCTTTCCATTAATAACTAACACAGTTTTCTTCTGATAAACTAACTCCTGATAACAATTTTCAGTAGTTTTGTTTAGGCAAGATAAAGGTTTTACCTATATGAATAAAATCTGATCATTACAAGATCGCCTGTTAAGGTCCCCACACACGTAGCAAGTGGGGACCGACAGATGAGCTGTGGAGAGCAACGCGATGACATCATCATGCTGCTCTTCATCACTCAGAGTATAGGCGTGCACCCTTTGTGTGCCGGCTGTTAGTATGGACGGGGACGTGGGTCCCCATTCAAGCTAATGGCATCAGCCAGAGATTTACAGACATGTCCGTTCTCTGGCTGACTCGGCGACAAAATTGGCTGCTGCTCATTACATGTGTGGAGACCCTTTGATGTCAATTGTTTGTCTCTGGCCAGTTAATTGCAATTTTGTTCAATTAGTAAAGAGAAAGTTGAAAAATATTGCCTATCTGGCAGGATCAACAGATAATAGAACAACAAATACAATCACTGTGTTAATACTAGAGACAGACATTTTTTTATTTTGCCTGTAACCCTGTTTTAGTACAAGTTTTTGTCTGGTTATTCCCTTCCTTGCTGATAACAAGTTTTTCCCCAAGACAGGAAGTTTTGTGATATTTCTATAACAGCAACACAGACAAATTAAAATAGAGAATTAAATATGACCCCTTTAGACGCAAAATAGGCTTGTGAAATAAATGTTAGTATACCATTAAATGTATTGATTTAACATTTTTTAAATTAAACGTTAATTTGCCTTTTAGCTGGCACAATGGTTCTCCCCAATCTTAAAAAAAATGCTGTTCCCTCAAGCCTTTGCAGTTGTCATTTGTAGTTCTGGAACCTGATTTTTCTTTCTGCCAATCTTCTGGGGGTAAATCTAATTGCAACATTATAGATAGTGCTAGATATTTTTTTTTTATGGTGAAACCATATCTCCTGATATTCAAGAACGAGGCATCTTTGAGGCAGTGATGTCTCCCTTTTTAAGTTTCTGTGCACCCCACAGAAGAAGTGCTGCCTCGGCACAACATTTTAAAAGGAAACAATGCAGGACTAAATGAAGATAAGATTTATGGCAAATTGTTTGCCTTTGACTGCGAGGGACATGGACTACATTAGGTGAGTATAGGTCTGCTGAAATAACTGATCAGGCACCACTCATTTCTTAATAACTGCTGATTGGTTTGTCCACCTTGGCTGGAGCATGATTTGGAAAGGCATATCCCATTCAATAAAAGGCCGTATAGCTGACAATGCATCTGTGAGCAAAAACCAAGTCATAAGTTCAAGGGAACTGTTCAAAGGAACTGCCAGTAGAGTTCAGAGGAAGGATTGTTGCAAGGAAAAGAAAGACATTTGGCACAATCAAAACTCCTTTTTAAGAGTTGCCCAAACTAAGCATTTGAATACATTTTAGAAACACATGTTCCAGGAACAGCTGTCTAAGAGGAAACATATTTCACCTGAGGAGATTTCTATTAAGTTCCTGTCACATCTACCAGACCGAGAGTTAAAGAAAGTACAATGACAGCCAAAAAGTAACATGATAGGGTTTATTATTCCCCTACAATATATGTAATTAAAAGATAGATAGATAGATAGATAGATAGATAGATAGATAGATAGATAGATAGATAGATAGATAGATAGATAGATAGATAGATAGATAGATAGATAGATAGATAGATAGATAGATAGATAGATAGATAGATAGATAGATAGATAGATAGATAGATAGATAGATAGATAGATAGATAGATAGATAGATAGATAGATAGATAGATAGATAGATACTAATTAATTACTAATAAAACTTGTTCTTGTTTGACATACATTTTGACTGCAGCTTATTTTTAGTAATTGGTAAGGTGTCCAAAAATGTTTTTAATTAAATGTGTGGTGTTGGCAACACACTGTACATATTATTAGACATGCTGATAAAATTCATATACACTTGTATTGAAATTGCATGCATCAGTGTTTCCACAATAGGTTAATAATGTGTTATTACGCAAACTACATTGCATAGCAATGCAACACATGACAGTGTGAATGCCTGCACAGGTTTCTTACTATGCACAGTGTATATTATCACAGATTACAAGGCACTTAGTGTCAGTTTTATGGGATCCATTACCACCACCATACTCTTTACTCCTCCATCCACAATACCAGGTTATATGGACACATATAAAAATGAAGTCAAGCTATGGAATCATTGATATTTTTACTCTGATGAAATGCAATAAATCCAGTACTGCAGGATGGAATGTGTATCCTTCCCATTCTTCTTGTTCTTATTCTGTAATGCCAAACGGCATTTGAGACGTGGGTGTTCATATGCCAAACCTATAGTTGATTCTTATTACTGTTCAAATAGGTTATTAAAGTTCTCATGCAGACGTTTACTATTTCAGAAAAGCAATATCGAAGAGTCATTATTTTTATATTTATCTGGCCTAGTCTAGTTCACTTACTTTATAGCTGGTCATACACTTTTAGATCTCTCTGTCAGATATCCTTTAGATCTACCAACAACTATGTAGTATAGGGTCCTCTGATATTAAACACAGGTAGAGAAATCTAATGGTGTATGGGGACCCTTACAGTCCCCATACATTGTAATGGATTTTGACCAAGGTTTTCCAACATGTTGGAAACCTGTTTGGTTGAGTTGCTTGGATGGCTCAAATAATGAAACAGATTAGAGTAACATCGTGTGGCGTGACCACGTACGGTGCTTAACCTTCTTAGTGTTCATGACGAGCCCATCTCGTCCAGAGTTTGTGTGAAGAACAATGAAAGCTGCATATCCATGAAAAGCTGCATATCCCCGGAAAGCTACGGCAATGCTGCTTCCAGTCGCAGCATTTCCGGGGCTCTGCGGCTTCACTGATCGCATCATGGTGACGCGGAAGGGGGCGAGGGTGAGCAGTGCCATAGACCTCCATGTTAATGGAGAAGCTTCTGCTTTTCAGCCCTCCCAGCTGGTGTCATGAATGACACTGGCTGTATGGAGAGGGGAGGGGTGAGGGAGGAAATGGCAGGCAGTGTACCTCGTACACTGCTCTCATTGCCTGTACCACACTGTTAAAAATGGTGCGGTACAGGCAGTGCGCTAGGGAGGTTAATGATGCTCCAATCTGTTACTTCATTGAGTCTCTGGCCAGCGTGTCTGGCCAGCTTTACACATATTTCCATCAATGTTAAATGTCATTGCATAGTAGTGCCATAGTCTGTAACCATTCTATTCCGTAACCATTCTATTCTGTAACTATTCTATTCCGTAACCATTCTATTCTGT